>VZSE01006462.1:5652549-5682750 GCA_013398275.1 Promerops cafer | reverse complement strand
CGGGCACCGGCACCGGCCGTCCCCGCCACGGGCCCGCCCGGGCACCGCCCCGGGGCTTCGCGGAGCCGCCCGTGCCCCGGGAGCCCGGACCGGGGTCAGGGTCCCGCCCGTCCTATCATACGCGGCGGGCGGGCGGGGGGTTGCGCTGGAATTCGCGTCGGTCCTTGCTGGGTCGCGCTCTGAGGGGCCCGGTGAAGGGCACTGCGGGGGAACGGGCCGCCCCTGCCCCGCTCATCTCCCGCCAGGTCACCCGCGGCTTCCCCTGCCCTGATCACCCGCCTCCTCCGCCCAGATCACGCTCACTGCCCCTGCCCCGATCACCGCCCGCTTCCCCTGCCCTGGTCGCCCGCTGCCTCTACCCTACTTTTCCCTGCGGTGTGTCCACACAGCCCTTTGTAAATAGAAGGGAACAAACTCTGAACCAGCAGAATGCGAGCCGGCGGCTGGCCAACAGCCGTGTGACGGCTCCCACATAGCGTTGACGCAGTCCCAGAGTTTTTTTGGGTTGAAGTGTGAGTAGGGTTTGTCGCTGCCACCTATAAACACAGCGTATGCTTGACCCATGGGGCAGAGACATCTAAGCGGGGAAAGAGAAACCTTTTCCCTGTTTCCAGCCGGAATGATTTACATCTCATAAAACAAGTAATTACCCATATATGCTCGTACATTTTCTTCTTCTCTCCTGCTAAGTCAAACTCAGCATTGGACCAACTGAATTTTTATCTTTGCTAAGTATTTTCATAGTTTAGCTAAGTTCAGTGGATAAAAAAAATGAACGGAAGTTGAATGCAGTTTGGTGGAGAATTTAAACTGCACTAAGTTCAGATAGAACAGTATTTTAAAATAAAAGAGTGACAGGGGAGAGAGGAAAGCAAAATGTTTTTAATAGACCCGTGGAAAACATGTGATTGAAGAAAAGACAAATTCATGCATTACTGCTGGAAATAAACCAGGTTAGTGTTTTGCTGACCCCTGCAAGATTAAGTTGCTGTTTGGTAAAAGTACAGAGGACAGATTGAGAAAACTTTAGTTTTAGGCAAATTGTGAGAAAACTGGGAAGAGTGATTTTGTTGGGGTTTTTTTAAAATTTATTTAATCTGCATATTTAACTTAATTAAAACAAAATATGGAAGACCCAAATTAAGAACATGCCCTCTAAGTCCTTCTGGAAAAATACCCTTGTTGCAGGCTGGCTTCAGTGGAGAATTGCGTCTTCATGTCCTGCTCCACAGAGCAGCAAAAGAGGTTTTCAAAATATGTTAAGTGTAGGGATTTTTACTGTCCGTTAGAGTAGTGCTTCCAACATCTGCTGGTTCCTTAAAATCTTCTTCTTTGTAGTTTTAG
The DNA here is from genome assembly GCA_013398275.1 of Promerops cafer. Classification (NCBI taxonomy): domain Eukaryota; kingdom Metazoa; phylum Chordata; class Aves; order Passeriformes; family Nectariniidae; genus Promerops; species Promerops cafer. The sequence continues at coordinate 5,681,406 of VZSE01006462.1, read as the reverse complement.
AACTTACTATTCATGTATTTGTAGTCAGAATGCTTGTAATTTTGGAGTACTGTTTTCTACAGTACTTAATATTACAAGTGTCCATATTGGATATCAAAAACAAATTTTATTGAGAAATGACACTGCAGCACCCTACTACCCCAAAATGAATAGAACAGAAAGCATTTGCTTTTAGTATTTGATATACTGTCTACTTGCATTTTGCTCTTTGCTCAGTTAAAGGAGGCAACATTTCAGATCTCAGTTTCTTTAAGATGGGTGGTCAGTTCCAAATAAGTCACCTGGTTTTTGTTTGGTAGGGGTTTTTTATTAAGGTGGTTTCAGGTATTAGACTTCTTCAACCCTCTGCTTCTTCAAAATTTATAAGGCCTTGTCAAAATTACATAAAATTTAAAGTCAAATCACTGGCCCATAGATCTGAATAGGCAGTTCAAACATTGCCTCTAAGAAATAGATTTTCCGACTCAGTCTTGGAGTGGTATTTATGTCTAATTTAGTTGAATCAAATTTGAGTTGCATTGTTTTTTACAAATCGGAGGAATAAAATCTACCCTGAGGATAATTGCAATATTGAAATTATTGAACCCAGTGCTACAGCTAGGAAATAAAAGATGCAGATTACTTGGCACCCAAAGCGGTACGCAGAACTCGCAGTTCTCTAGGTTTGCTTCTTAGCCCAGCAGGAGAGCTTTCCAAGAGACAGCCTGGAGAGCAGCATGCACCCTGAACAGGAGGCAGCTCCTGGGCAGCCTGAGCAGAGGGCACACGCCTCCAGTCCTTTTTGACTGTAGGGCTGGGTGTTGAGAATTGTTATTTCCTCTTATTATTTCCAACTGTTCTGTAGGAATCAGTCTTCTAAAACATCACGAGGGACAGAGTTCCACACCGTTGCCAGGCACTTAGAGCAGCCCTCTGCTCACCTGCTGCGTGGAACAGGACTGCTTCCACCTACCCACACCAGCTTTCAAGGCTCTGGACTTCCCATGGGAAGCATTGGTTACTTTCTGTGGTTCACCCAGTGCGTGTTATGAAATACAGGCAGAGAGTCCAAGATAGGGAGCAGGATCTCAGACACCTGAGAGTTCGCCGAGATTAATTGATTAATCATTGTCACTTGCTGAGAATGAATAGATGTAGAGTGGTTTTGATTGGCTCTGGGTAAATCATACTCTAGTTATGTAGTGCAGTACCATTGCAATTTTGTGATAAAGTCCTGTTACAGGATGGTATGTGTAAGAGGAGGTGCTAATTTTGACTGTTAAACAGCAGTTCAATGTACATATCTTGTAAAATTTAGCTAGTGTCATCTCCTTAAAAGATCAGCTTTTTTTGGTGTTCCTCTCATTTATTTAACTTTATTAGGATACCTATGCTGTAAGAGGGGTGTTGTATCTTTCACTGCATGCTGAAAGCTAAGAAAACTGAGCAGTTTATTCTACATATGTTATCAAACACATATTTAATATTACTAGCAAACATGTATGTCTTAACATTTGCCCAAAATGTAAAAGAACAGTTGACCTCTTCAGAAAAAACACTCAAGAACACTTTTCATTATGACCTGAGTTTTATGTATGAAGCAATGTACCACCGTGAGGCTTTAAAGGGAGTAAACTTAATACACAATGTCTCAATCCCTGTGTTTTTAATAGCATTCTTGTAGTCAATAATGAAGAATTAGGGAGATTCCTGCTAACCTACATGAAGAAGCTAAAATACTTAGTGGGAAAATGTGCATCCGAGAAGCAACTTCTACACTTTTACCGTGCATTAGTGAACTGAACAGTACAATGTTATGTGAGGAGTTAAATTCTAAACAGCTAGCTTCTATAAACTGATAATCATCATTATTGTTGTTGTTATTATTTAGTACCTTAAGGTAGTGATTAATTTTCATGTATGATTACCATTAACAAGAGTGATGAAATCCGAATTGCTTTCCACATGCAGTGTCTGTACAGTTTTATAGTTTCCTGTGTGGTTTCTAGACTATTTTTTTTCATTTGTCAGAACTTAGTACATTAGGTATGAGAGTTCAAAGAGTAAAGAGTTACTTCTTTAGTTACAAACAGCAGAACAGCAGAATTTTTTTCTGGTGGAATTTTTTCATTCCATTCTTAAGTCAGGGTGTGAAAATGATCAGTCAGGCTTTCTTTAAGAATGATTGCAAAGGCAGAGAACTGCCTTCATCTTACATTATGAGCAGGATCTTTTCTCCCTGCGTTGTGCTTTTATAATGGTCAAAATCATAAGAGGGGTCGGGAAACCATCCTCCAAGGCAGACACATGAGTAATTGTTAGGTGGGAAACAGGAGGAGGAGAATGCACATTATGGGAAGATTTAACTTATGAATCAGGTAGGATTCAGTTTTGTGTATCAATAACTAGGTACACCTTTATGCTACTTCTAAGTAGCAATATTCATTATACTAGATGATATGAGACTGAAATACATTCTGAGTATGAGTTGCAATTTCTTCCATTACTCATAAAATCTGTTGTACCCCAGTGCTTTAAATCCTTAAGGCTTCAGTGCATATTTTAGGGAGGTGCATTTTTGGTAAATGGATTGTATGTTTTGTTCTACATGCAAAAGCAGCATCAGGGTGGTCATTAACACTAAATGCACAGAGAAGCAATCCAAAACCTTGTTTTTAAGGTGTTCTTCCATACTTTGGAACTCCCAGCACTGCCCTATGCATTGAGCTTCTCTATTAACCATGGGTAATACCATTTCAATGTGGAATGTTGTTACCAAAATGATACAACAATGTAGTTAAGTGTCATGACCTGGTATATTTTTGGAATAGAGGCAGACATCTAAGTGAGAGTAATCGAAGAAGGGAGTGTTAAGTCCCTTCATTGAACTTGTTCATTGCCTAGTCTGATGAGAAGGGAGAGCAGGATCTGTGGGAAGGGAATTTGTCCAGTAGTGACAAGACAAGGTGTGCCAGGCTCCCCTTCTTTCCCTGCTCCCTTGGATCTGGCTGTTGACATAGCTGTAGGTGTCTGGTTTGTTTTGGAATCTTTCTTCCAGAGGATTCATGAGAAAACAGGATGCAGTGCAGCATCTGTCTGTACCCAGGAAGATAAAGCTGCCAAGGCTGGTTGCTCTGCCAGTCACAGTTGCAGGCGTGGACTCCCAACTTGAGCACAGAGTGTTCACTCTTTCCTAGAACTTGCTAACAGCTGTCCTCTAGATAGTATTGAGTAATTAGTAGGCTGAGGAAGATAAGTATATTTATCTTACGTTTTGTAAAAAATACATATAAGATTGAAATATGTTTTGTATATTCAACATGACAAGGAACAACTGTTGGATGTTTGCTTTACTGTATGTATTTCTTACTCAATTGCTTTTTGCAGTATTTTGCCCCAAGATCTTTTAGACTTTTTTTTTCTCCAGCTTTGCTTATTCTCACAGTCTGGGCCAGAATGCTACCTCAGAACAGACTTTGACACTGCTACCTCTTTTAAAGAGGAAATAATTACTATTTGTAAGTAGTGATGCACAGCAAACAATATTTTAATGAATACGAAATGTTTTATCTTGAATGGACTTGAAACAATCAACAAAATTGTTGTTAATCTTACATATAGAGGCATGCATGCACAGACATGCTCAGATACAGACTTTTCCCCCTTTCCATAAATCCTAATTTCCTGTGGAAGCGATGATGCAATTGCTCTGTTGGTGCCTCTTTGTTGGCTCACTAGTCACTCGTGGGTCCACTGTGATCCAAATTTGAAACGAGATGGTGGAATAAATAAGGTATTATGAAGTAGTTGAACCAAGCCAGTGGCTTGCTGGTATAAGGAGAGATTTTAATTCCTCCTTTCCAGCCCAAACCTTGTGCGTACTCCTGAGCTGGGCCCTTTACCTCTATGAATTACAAGGAAAGTGACCCAGGAAAAAAAGAAGTGAGTTGTTTTCTGACAGTTTATCAAGATGGAAGGTTAAGGTGGGCACCCATGCTTGACCAAGGGAGCAGGCTGGGCTGCGAGGCAGGAAATCAAAGGGACAATTGAATCCTGTCTCTTAACAGAAGCTGTTATATGTTAGATGTGCTTCATTTTCTCGTAATACCAGAGTTCTTACAAATCTCACAAAGAAGACAGGAAACTAGATAGGGAAAGAGATTATTACTAGGGCTCCCAAAAATGAAAAAAGTTGGAGCTCATGCTTTTTTTTTGTCACCAGAGAGCCAGGTACGGAGCACAGTCTTCCTAGGCCTCATTGGTTCTGACACTGATTTTGACTATTCACTCTTAATTGTATTCTGTCAGTTTTCAGATTAAAAAAACCCCAGAAGTTAACACTGTATTTCAAATTTGTGAACAATGTTTTGACTCAGTGTTGTTTGACCTGAATTCAGGGTAGCTTTGGCATTCCTGATGTTGTTTCCTTCAGAAAGTTAACTGTTGCTTTGCTTTAATTTTCACTTTTTTCCAGTGTTACAGAGTGGCTCTTCAGGTACTCATTTGTCTTCTCCTTTCTGTTTGATTTTATTCTCTGATAGGACTTTTTCTAAAGCATTCTTCCTATTTGAATAGTAGTAATAGCAGGCATTAGAAAGAAAATATAATTCCATATATTCCCTCCTAAATATTTTGTGTTGTTCCATCCACTGCCGCCTTTTAATCCTCTCCTCTGGCTTTGTGGTTAACATTTTTTACTGTGTTGCTTTGATGAAGCAGTCTAGGATTATCTGAAAAATCATTTTGATCTGTATATTCTGTAGCGGCATTGATAGATTTGCTTACTGTCACCTCAGGCTCTCACAGAAAGACTGTGTGTCACACTCTCTGAGCACTGGCATGTGTTGGTCTTGTACCACAGCCCTCAGAGCCATGCCTAGTGCAGCATGGAAAAGTGCAAGGAAGATCCAGGCAGTGACTATCAATGTATGTGGGATATCAGGGCAAAATACGAACCGTTAGTACAATGGGATTTTCTTAAGGTCCAGAAGAGCTTTTTGATGGTGCTGTAAGAACTAGAGTGCTGTAGGATTTTTCACAAAGAGCTGTAGTGGCTTTATCTAAATCTATAAATACTGTTGAGTTAGTAAGACCTGGTATTAATCCATATCAGGGCTTATCAGGTGGTTTAGAAGTTGGTGTGGGCCACTTAGTTTCACGCTGTTATGTCTCCAGGGAGTTTGCAAAAGTTTAAGTGACATGATTATGGTACTATTAAGCTGGCATAATTGATATATGGATCAATTAATAAATGCAAGTCTTGAAATAGGGAATTATGGTGGGTAAAAGGAGTGGGTGTCTGAGGGGTTTGTAGTAGCTCTACAGCCAACTGAGAGAGACTTATTTTTATACGTGATGATGAAGACAATCTCATTTTATGCCCTTGAGGATGCCCTTTACAAGGCTGTGTATAGGGGCCATGTGGAAGATCAGCACATCAAAGAGTATCTTGGCTTCAAGGGTGGCCCAGTATAAGCTGATTTTATAAATCTGTGCATCTTTTGTTTGGGTGCCACCCATTGTAAATCATACAAAATCTAATCCAGAATGGAACGTCATAGTTACCATTACAGCCATCAAATTGCCTACAAATTGAAATTAATATCTACACAGCATTCAAGTGTTTACAGAGTTTTTTTAGCAGTATTTTGAGATGTTAAAAAAAAATTATTATTCAGCGTTATTCAAGAGAGAGGTACAGACTGTTTTTCCCTCCACAACAGATTATTAGTCTTTCTTTCCCCATCTCTCTTACTAATTTCATTATAATTCCCACTCCTGGGCTGTATGTACACTTTCGATTGACTGGTTTTATTGACTTGCACTTGTAAAGCAATAATATTCTGGGGCCAGGTAAGCATAATGCTGTGTGTAGAGGAGCATGAGCAGGGCGTGACAGTTTGCCAGTCACCTGCTCACCAGTTGAGAGTGTCAGTTTGCAGCTGCGTGCCCTGTAAGGGTCAGTGATATCTGACTAAGTTGTTTGCTTTGTAGATCTCCAAAGACTTAGAATATATATTAGGAACATGCCCAGAGATTGATGTTTGCTCCCAAGTAACTTGCAAAATTAGTTTTCAAGTAAACAGAAATACAGCTGAGTTTTTCACGTGAGAAGTAACACTAAAATCATGCTAGCATAATACATATGTTTGCTTTGCCCTACAAAAACCACATTATTTAGAGGCTGACAGAGAAAAAGGACTTAGTGTAGATCTATGTACATTATTCTGCTTGAATTGATACAATTTAGATAAAAAAGATCAAAGATTTTTAAATAAAAACTTACTCCAGCATGTATGTTACTATTTATGATGAGTTTTCTTTCTGTGGTGACTTTGTGTCAACACAAGGACAATATGAAAACATTTGACTGTAATAATAGTGACTTTGTACAGGGTGAAGACTTAAATACAGTTAACTTCCATTTATATACTGCCAAGACACTTTACAGAGAAGGTTAGGATGACTTTTACTTTTCTCTATACCAGAAAAAGACCTAGAGTTTTAAATAGTTCCCTACCTACTGTATGTTACCAACAATACAGTTTGCATGTTGACGGGTCTATAGATGGCCATGAAGGTTACTGAAAATAACTAGTTATTACACACATACAGACTGGAAAGACTGGGAGTCATCTGTAGGCTGTTAACACAATACTTCTAGATGAAAAGCAATTATAAGAGGAGATGTAGATATTTCCTGATTCCAGAAGATGCTGATATTTATTTTTGTATTTTTGTTTTGCTCTTTAGTGAGATAGAAGATGAATTCAGCTGAAATCACTGATGATGATGAAGGTAAACTATTATATTTTGTATAATTTTTGATCAGGCAAAAATATTTGTTGATTTAAAGCATTTGTCACCTAATAAAGAATGCAGTTGGATCAAGACAAATTACACTAATGTTTTTTAAAAAGTTATCTAAAATAGGACATTATCTTTGTTAGTCATTATTATTATTTGTGCTTTACATCCTTCATCCCCTCCAAAAAAATCTTCCTCCTGTAACATTATTTGTTTATACTTTAGATTCTCCTTTGGAGAAAAAACTGTAATTTACTGGAAAACTGAATGATTTTACTTTGAGGTGGCCCCAATATACACTTACCATAGAAGTCATAAAAAACAGTTAAGTTCTTCAAAACATGTTTTCATAAAAAGAAACAAACCACAGAACGTTATAGTAAGGATGTCATGGTTTTCTGGAGAGGGTGCTTTATCTTTCTAAACCTTCTCTTTTTCCAGTAAAAATTCCTAAAAAAAATGTGAAAGTAGAAACAGAAAATGAAGATGAAGCTCTAGACTGCTCAGTGACTTCCAGATCTGCTGAGAAACACTCACTGGATGGTGCAGTGACTTGCCTACAGGATTCCAACAAACGGAAACAGACCTCCCTTGGCTGTGATGGGTTAGGAGTGCAGCAGGATGCCTTACCCAGCGTGAAGAAGAGACGCTTTACACAAGAGGTGACTTCTCTATACATGACTGTGATTTTTGGTTCATATTTCCTAGGCTAAATTCTCTGCTGCTATAAGTAGAATGCAAGTCTTTTAACTAGATTTGCATTATTAATGAGTTTGTTGTAATTGTGGCTAATCTTAAGCCGCTTTACACATGGCTGGGTATTCTCTAAATAACAGGGGAGTGATCATATTTATGAAATACAGTTATAGGTTAATTAATTTATGTGAATTATATTTTTGTTGTTCAGCAGATAACATAGGAAGGGGCAGTGATTTGGAGTAACTGGGCATGACTCTGATTACAGTCCCTCTCATGTCGCACAGTGCTTCAGCTTGATCCTGAGTGGTAGAATCAGGGCTGTAATTCTTTCTTCTGTGACAAAGATTTAATGTCAGTGAGACCCATATAAATTAGTATATTATTTGAAGGCTAAAAATGCAGGGATGCAGAAGATTTCAGCCATATCAAGAGTGGAATGTATTACAGCATCTGGTGTGGCATCCCACTTGGGACAATCCAGATGTTTCTCTAGCCAGTGAAGGAGATGCCCAGTCTTTTCCATTATCCTGATCTTGTGTTTCACCTCTCTAGCAATGGTGGATTTTAATTAATCTCTGCTGAAATAGAGCAAGTTTCTTTTTGTCCTTGTTCTTTTCAGTAGGGAGAGCAATGATCATCTGTTCCTAGAAAACTCTTATGCATGTGGGAAAATTCATGTGATGATGTCCACTCTCAGTCCTTCCTTTCCAAGATTAAAATTCTCTTTTTTTCAGCTCTTCTTCAGGAGTCACCTTATATTTTTATTGTTCCGTTTGAGAGTCCAGAAAGACTAGTGTCCGGTGTTGGATAGTCACATCTCTCCTGCCACCCTCTAGAGCAGTATAATGACCTCCTGTTTTTCACACTCAGCACTTTATTAAAATAACCTAGATTCAAATACATCCTCTTTTGAATAACTTCAGGCCCTGGGTTATATTTAGTTTGTGACCTATCCTAACGCACGTATCCTTTTCTGCTCTTCTACTACCTAGCCAGTTATTCCATGTTGTATTTGCACGTTTCATGTCTCCTTTATTAGCCATAGTTCTCTGTGATTCTTTTTCTTGACTATCATCTCTCTGACTTCTTATGGCTGTTTTTTTCCCCTGAATGCCTGTGGTAGGTAGGTTTTAATCTTATTACACGGTTTCTTTCTTTTCCTTTCTCTTTTTCTTTTTGCAATTGTTTTCCGTACATTCAGATTCTTAAAAGAGCTTTATAATGGTCTCTGAACTCTGCTTGCTTTGCATTTTCCCGTTTGCCATTAATAAATTTAAAGTTTAATTTTAAATTAATTATAACTTTGGATTTATTATATCAGAAGTTGACCCAGTAATAACGATGAAAATTCACTCTTGGCTAACCTCAATGAATCAGCATGTTTAGTTAAATAACCAGCCAGAAATAGTCTTCAATCTTAGCAGCATTTTTTAAGTTAATTACTTCTCTAGTACCAATATTTTGTTTGAATTGATGACTTTATTAACTATTTCTATTTAAACAGTGAAAAAATCTTAATTATTTTAAAGAATGTTGTGCTTGTAGTATATTTTTACTGCACGTCACATAGGCATCTATCTGTGATATAAACAGAGCTGTACTTCTTTTGGACTGCTAATTATATTACTAAATTTCTTTTTATCTCAAGACTTCACCTTTTTTTTTTTTAAATTTTGAATGCCACTTCATAATCAGGAATTAATTTTCCGTGATTTTCTTTAAAAAAACAATGTATAGATTGTAACTTTAAAAAAGTTATGTGCAGGACTTTTCCATATTCTTAGGTATCTGAAGGAATCTATGTTTCTTGCTCAGGTATATTATTTATTCTTTATTCCTGTGCTTGAATATTATGCGCTGTATTCTTACAGATATTTAGACTTTGTTTATTAAGCATAACAAAGGTCATAAATGGACTTGAGCATTGAACAGAGCAATAACTAAGCAACTTTTAAAACTTGGCTTAGGATTCCAAGAGAGAATGTGAGAGACTATTTCACAATTTCTTGTATTGGTCGATGTTTTGCAAAATACTGCACTTTGCAAATGTTCATGAAGAGTTTAGAACATAAAAACTTGTTGTGCAGCTGTAGTATAAAAAGCAGCACTATCTTATATACGTTGAGTCTCATAGAACAATATCTTTGCATCTTTTTTGATAGTACATTAGAACTGATCATTTTAAATGGGTACAGTATTATCTGAAATTCATGGATGTTTAAAGATGAGTGTTACAGAAAACTAATTATTTAAATTGGAGAGTTTACAAAAGCTGTGTATTTATGGTGTGGATAGTGCTGTTCCCAGATGGAAACTACAGACAAGATAATTAAAAGCAAAAGAAAAGAAAATGAGAATGCATCTGAACTAAAATATCCTTATATATTATTAAGGCCCAAATGTTTTGTCATCTACTAGGAGAACACTGGCTATGTGTTTCTGAAATGCAAATATTCTGAAATGCAAATCCATCCTGCAGCCAGATCTGGCCACTGGGAGCTGCCTTAGTGAAGGAGGGAGTTCAGCTGCTATCGTAGTGAAGATCTGCTGTAGTTCTTAGCATGAGCTCCAGAGCACCGTGTCCAAAACTGAGACTGCAAACTTTGATGATCTTACTGTCAAAATAATGAATTAATGTTCTTTAATACACATTCTAATATTGATTCGGCCTGATTTTGTGTGTGAGGTGCACGTTAGTAGAAGTTACCCTCATATTGCCAAGTTTTATTATATAATTAATTAGGGAAAATAAACAACATGAGATCAAATGAGAACTGAGAGATACTTGGTGGCCTATGGCAAGCTATTTAGTAGCAAGGTATTTTAGTAGTAGAGAAGGAATTGACAGAGTCATATGCTGTTTCTGAAGGAATATTTGGTATATTCTCAGTTAACAGGAATTTTAGTGAAAGAGCGACTTAGGTGGTAGGTCTCGCTGCTTGTGTAAGGAATGTTTTGTTTTGTTCTTTAGATCTAAAATAATAAAAAGCTTTGTAATTCAGTTTGGGTGCCTGACCAGGGAGCAGTGTTGTGCATATTGTCAGTGGAGATTTTCATGGCCTGCTTTCAGGTGATGTCTGTGGGGCAGAGCTCTGTCACCACCTGGAACGACCTCTGTTTCTTCGCTGACAAGTACAGGGGGTGTATGACAACTTCAGTCCCAGCTTAGGAGCCTGCAGTGAGGTGCGGGCAATGTGGATTTCAGTCTGCTCGCAGTTCAGTTGCTGTCCTGGCTTTATTATGAGTGGGACTGGAGTGGGACAGTCTCCTAAATGGGACCTGGAAATCAGGTGTCCTAGGCACCATGACAGGGTGATGCCCTGTCATTGAGTGTGCAGAATCCTAGGCCATGACCTGGCCAGGGATTCTGCACACCGCAGTACATCGCCTTGGCATTACGTTTTCATTTGATCATCTCTTCACACAGCTTTGGATGTGCAAACACAAGGTTTCATATGTAGGGTAATGTGATGTGAGTGAGAGCAGAACTTGGAAACAGCTTTGGTTTAATTGAATGCTGGTTTCTAAACTTGGAGTGGAAACCAGCCTGTTCTTTCTGAGTCTCCTTTGAGTATACATTGCATTAGAAATTAAAAAATAATTAGATTCAATTTGTCGCTGCAGTAAGCAGATGCCAAGTGTGAGTACACATAGAGACCACATGGATTTCATGACTTACTGTTCTGTTTCTTAAGAAAGAAACCTTAATTCAAGTTCCTCACTGTAGGACATAATGGGGTCTTAACTAGAATTTCAAATTTCTTGTGGCTCTCAGCTCAGACCTGAAGTCTGTGTTTCATTTGTTTTAATACTTGAATGCAGATTCTGTAGTTTTTTATCTAATTAATGTTCTATAGAACAAGCCAAGAAAATTGTTTCAGCATAGAAACATTTACAGATCTGGGAGTGTTTTCTAATGTTTGAATTCTTCATGTGGAATTTTGATTCTGTTGTATCTGCTTAACTTTTAAGAATTATTTGCAATATCACGTGTTTTAAAAAAAACCCCCAAATCACCCGAGCCCTGCATATCTGCTGTGAGATGATGAAAATGCTTGGTTCCAATTTCAAGTGATGAGGAATAATTACAAATAATTGAGAACATTCATCCCTTAAGAATTAATTACTGGGTTTATATAATTTATAAATTATATAAATTTATATAGTTCAAATAATCTAGAAAGTTAGAAATCCATGAGTCTAAACTTCCTTGCCTTTCAGAAATAAAGAAATCTTCTGTTAGGCTTCCTTTTTAAAAAGATACAGTACCAAGTAACTTCCCATTTCTTAAATATTTAAATAGAGCACCTTTTAAAAATTAAGCAATTTCTAGGATTTGTTTAGTGGTTCTGCACCATTGTAATGATTTTTTTTAAAAAACCTGTATATAAACATTTCACATCAGAAAAAAGAGAATAAGCATATTTTTTGTGGTTTATAGCCTTTGTGACGTTTTCAAAAGCTAACCTAAAGAGAGTGCTGGAATGTTAAATGCAGTTGTTGGAGGCAATGGCAAGGTCACAGGACTAGGAGTTAGAAAATCTAGATGCTATTCTTGGCTCTGTTGCTGACTTGTTGCCACCCAAATTCTCAACAGCCCAAGATCCTCCTATGCAAGGTGAAGCCTAATGATACTTAACTTGGGGGAGTGAGTAATTAGAGCTCTGTGGGTAGGGAGTACTAAGAATTATTATTGCATTTCTATTCTATGGAGAAAGACATGAGCCAAAAAAAAGGAAAATAAAAAGGAAACCTAAATAATACCTTACTGTATTTTTATTTTTCCTCTTGAATTTATTAATTTTTATTATTTAACACAACAAGTCCCCTGGAGAAAATTTGACTTTGCATATTTATGTAACAATGCCTGCTTAAGGAGCACATATTTATAGATAATATCTTTAAGGCAGTCTTATTAATACAATATTTATTCATTTGAAGGGCTCCCTTTCAAACATGAGGAACAGAGATGCTGGCTCACCCACTCAGGTAAATGCAGAGCAGCCAAACAAGAACAAGAATTCTAATGTAACATGGCTCTGTGAAGAAGAATCCTTCAGTGACATAATCACTCCATCTTATAAAAAACCTCTCTATGGCATCTCACACAAAATCACCGAGAAGAAGAACCCATCAGGAGCAGAGCAGTTTGCTTCTTACGAGTTATTTGAAAAAATCAACCCCAGCAGTCCCTCGCAAATTCGGACTTTGAACGATCAACGCAAAAGAGACTCAGGCGCAGCCATTGCCGTAGCAGCAGCCACAGCAGATTCAGAATCAAATATATATTCTTTGATACAGAAAATGTTTTACACACTGAACACCCTCAATACCAACATGACTCAGCTTCACAGTAAAGTTGACCTGTTGTCTCTGGAGGTTAGCAGAATTAAAAAGCAAGTCAGTCCAGCAGAGTCTGTTGCTGACTTCAAGCCTCCCCCGGAGTACCAGCTGACTTCTACAGAACTCAAACAGATCATGGATCAAAGCACATCAGGTGGAGACCTGGCTTGCCGATTGCTCGTGCAGCTCTTCCCAGAGCTCTTCAGTGACGATGAGTTCGGCAGGAGCTGCAGTGCATGTGGCTTTCTCAACAAAAGGAAACTTGAATCTCTTCATCTGCAGCTTATTCGTAACTATGTGGAAGTTTGTTATCCTTCTGTGAAGAATACAGCTGTGTGGCAGTTGGAGTGTTTGCCTCAAGTCAATGATTTTTTCAATAGATTTTGGGCTCAAAGGGAAATGGAAAACAGTCAGCAGAATGTGCAGTCATCCAGTTTTTATGAGACTGAGCAGGTTGAATCCTCTCATTTTATGGAGGATAAAGAGCAGGAAGAAGCTTTGTCCTTAGACAGGAGTAATGTCATTGCCTCAGATTACATGCTGGATGCTCAGGATCTCAATGAATTTTTAGATGAAGCTTCTTCACCAGGAGAGTTTTCTGTTTTTTTGTTACACAGACTGTTTCCAGAACTCTTTGACCACAGAAAATTAGCTGAAAGGTACAGCTGCTTTGGAGACTCTGGAAAACAACTGCTGGATCCTCATCGGCTTCAAATAATCCGTAGGTACACTGAAATTTACTTTCCAGATGTGCAAGAAGAAGAAGCCTGGTTGCAGCAGTGTGTTCAGCGAATAAATGATGAGCTTGAAAGTACGTACATGGATGGAAGTGAATGTGACCAGATGAGAGATGACTGTTATGATTCTTCTAGTTTACCAGATGATGTATCAATCATAAAAGTGGAAGACAGCTTTGAATATGAAAAGCCCGGCAGACGGTCAAAAAAAATTTGGCTTGTACCCATAGATTTTGACAAACTTGACTTTCCCCCTCCTGATTTTGATGTCCCTGTCCCGGATTACCTGTTGAACAAAGAACAGATTAAAAGCATATATGAAAGCAGTCTTTCCATAGGCAACTTTGCTTCCCGATTGCTTGTTCTCTTATTTCCTGAACTATTTACTCATGAAAACTTACGGAAGCAATACAACTGCAGCGGATCTTTAGGCAAGAAACAGCTCGACCCCACTAGAATTAAATTAATCCGACATTATGTGCAGATACTGTACCCCAGAGCAAAGAATGACAGAGTGTGGACATTGGAGTTTGTTGGGAAGCTTGACGAGAGGTGTCGACGAAGAGACACGGAGCAAAGACGCTCGTACCAACAGCAACGGAAAATCCACGTGCCAGGGCCGGACAGGAGGGAATTTCTCACCTATGCAATAAACCCTGAGAGATTTCGGGAAGAATTTGAAGGGCCGCCACTGCCACCGGAAAGAAGTAGCAAGGATTTTTGCAAGATACCACTTGATGAACTTGTTGTTCCTAATCCAGACTTCCCTGTGCCTTCTCTGTATTTGCTGTCTGATAAGGAGATCAGAGAGATAGTGCAGCAGAGCCTGTCAGTCGGCAACTTTGCTGCCAGGCTTCTTGTAAGACTCTTTCCTGAACTCTTTACTCCAGAGAATCTAAGACTGCAGTACAACCATTCAGGTGCTTGTAATAAAAAACAGCTTGATCCCATCAGACTGAGACTGATCCGTCATTATGTGGAGGCAGTTTATCCTGTGGAGAAAATGGAAGAAGTGTGGCATTATGAATGTATACCGAGCATCGATGAAAGGTGCCGGCGTCCTAACAGAAAAAAGTGTGATATACTGAAAAAAGCTAAGAAAGCAAAAAAAGTGACAGGCTCTTTAAACTGCTAAGACTTTGACCACTAAATTATTGTCAAGAGTATGCTTTGGTTTAGACTGAAGGGCCTGTCAGGAGCTGAAGAGTTCTCAGCACCTGGGACAGTCAGGCACTAAATTTGTTGCGTTTCAGTGTGTGTGTTGCATTTCTGTTGGCACCGCAGCAGTGGGAAGTGGCTGACTACATTTGTACATGGGTAAAGACCATCAGTGACAGCCGTCAATGACTCGCTAAGAGCATGATATTCACTGGTGCAAATACATGTATTGAAACTATTGCTCCACTCCCCATTTCTGCTTCTTCCTTTTCTATCACTTTCTAATAATAAAGAATTTTTCTTTAATGGTTATGCTCTTCAAGAGCAGTTTTTCATTATACCGTTATAAACAGTATTTTTAATTAATTTGGATTTTGAAATGTGTAGACTAAGCTTAATTTAAATTTGAAAGTGCCATTTTCATTGGAAATCATTGGAATATTAGACTTTGCTTCTACAGTAACTTCAACTTCACACTTGTTTTGTTCTTCATGATATTGAGGTACTGAAAGTTATAATACTATGTCAAAGAGTGGGTCAGAATGGTGTCATTTGCATTTTTGACTGTTACGTTGGTTTTATTTCTAAAATCAAGAATTTCCTGTTGAAGAATTGAGACATGAGCATAGACACTGTGTGAATGGGGTTTTTTTGTATTGACACCACAAGCTTGATCCTGCCTCTGTGAGTTCTGTTATTGTTTTGTCCAGTGTAACTGCTGGAGTGACTGAGGATTGCTCGTCTTGAGTAAAGCCAGCAGAACAGACCCAAGCCTATACCCATGGAATGTCTTCCCATCATCTGCTTGCCACCCTGTTTGTAAAATAGCAGAAGCAACAGCAACATCAAAAAGACCTGAAACAAGAACTTAAAAAAATTTTAGACCTTAACTTTCTATCAAAATCATGATTCCAAAGGTTTCCAGTCTTGATACTGAATTGCATATATAAAAAGTATGTGCAAAGATTGGTTTTGTGGTGAAATCCAGTGTTTCAGGGTCCCAGCATATGAGCTGTGGTAATGTAACTTATTCTTTCCATGAATGCAGCAGCATCTGGATATTTTGGGTGTAGGGATACGGAACTCCCTCACTTTGCCAAATTGTTTTAGTGTAATTAGTAGCTATTTGGAGACATAACTGTGTATGTATAACTTAGGTTCATATGGTCAAGTTTGCATCATTAATATCTTCAAGTGTAACAAAGACCACCCAGAACCCAAAATGAATTTGCTGTATGACTTGTCACTGGAGAGTGCTGCTTTAAAACTAGTTTTCTCTTTCTTTTTTAAAAAATTTTAATACTGATAGAAATGGTGAGAGAGAGTCAAATATGGATTCTTAATACAGTAAAGATACATTCAAAACAGTGGTTGCCTACAGAGCATCGCTGGAACACCTTGGAGAAATTGTTGATGTTCTCTGTGGTCCTTTTCTGTTGTTTACTTAGATGGGTCATAGCAAAATTTAAGTCAGTTCCAGTGTAATTTTCTATTTTAGCATTTGTAAGGAAGTACAAAATATTTGATATTTTTACTTCATATTTTTAGAATTTATTGTTCTTAGACTCATATTGATCCCTTTAAAAGGAAAACAAAATGGTTTTTCCTGATGGCAAGAACTAGTAAATGTATTGTGTTAAACTGGGAGTAAATCATAGTTAGTAGCATTTGCTCATTTTGCCCATATGCTAGAAACATTCTCAGAGAATGTATCAAAAAAGTAATGAATGTACTAAATAACCCATTGATACTGTTTATATCCATTTAAATGTTTCCTGTTGGTTTAAGTAATAGCAGACCATACTCAAAATGGATATCAGAGCAAATACACTATAATAAATTGAAATCGTTTTACCAAAGATAAAGAACTGATACCACAATGTCTTCATCTGTTCATTTTAGTGCATAAATTTATCAAATTGAATGTATCAGAAACCAAGACTCTTGTCATTGTATGCTACCTAGAAACTCTGTGAAATTCTTTTTACATGCACTTTTATGGGATATATAAAATAACAGAAGATCTTAATGGCTGTTTAATTTGTGGTTGCAAATGGCTGGCCAAAAGGTAAGAAATACAATTTTATTTTCTTATCTTAATGTCATACGTTTCACCACTTAGTGATGTCAAAGCTCCCAGAAGAATTCAATATATATTGAACTTTTTTACAAGGGATAGATGTTACTAGCTAGCATGCAAGTTTGAGACATACTGGCTTTTACTGTAGATGTTGATATTAAGTAAAAAGATCAGTCAATTGATATTATCTAAAAAGTAGTGAAAAACACAGTTTGACAACTTTGACCATAAAAATGATAATTTTTGAAACTGGGTATAAAAATATGTTTGTTGTGTTTTTTTTCTCTTCTTATTGCTGTATACATTCCTTTTGTCCAACTCTTCACAACTCTTTCATGATTCGTTTGATTGTATGATTTTTTATAACTGATATCAAGAAAATACAGACGTATAAATAGTGGCATAGTTCACTAACAAAAGCTCTTGCAGTGCATCTGAAGTACAGCCACTTCATCCAGTTGGTCAGTCTTGTAAATATATTAAAGGTATATTATTTTCATACAAGAGGAATGTTGTCTGGTGATTGTTCAGATACAAGCAGGATTATTCTCCTGTAAAGTCTCTTACTAAGGTCTGAGATAACCTTAGCTGGTCAGATAAATATATAAAGAAAAACACACCAGTTTGCTGCAGCCATTTAAAAAGAATTTTTCTGTCTTTCTGACTTCTTCTGTTTAAAGTAATAAACTTAAAATTTTGAAAGTGAAACTGTGATAGGAGGGTTGCTACATATTGAAGTGTTGGGCACATACGTAGCCATGCACTCTGGCTTCCTATGGATAAGCATTCCTTACTACCTACCCAGGAAGGTGGGTATCAAGTGTCTCTGCTTCTTACAGTGTAAATATATATCAGCTTTCAATAAGTATTGAATAGCCCATTTCTAAGCTTTCTAAAAGAAACAGTGTAGTATATAATTCTTTATTTTTGCATCTTATGCATTTTCTACAACTTAAACATTTCCTTAGAAGTTCTGTAAAAAATGTAGAACAGCACATCAAAAGGGAGGTGAAGTATACATCAGTTTATTGCCTGTTAAGTGTATTCAGGTGACAGAATCAACAACAAATAGCTGGCAAATGAGAAAAATCTTTGCTTGAAATCACTTCGTTATGCTGATGAAGTACAGCCAACAGTGTTTTATGTTCTAAGAAATGTTTGTGACTTTTTAAATTATCCTCAAAATTCATATAATTTATTTCTAGGTACATTTTTTAAAGTCTTGTCATTTGTCTCTTTTCAATTATTGTTTGGTGTTTATGTTGTAGCAGTGAGAAACAGAATTATGTGCTCAATGTTCTACAAAGGCACACCAGGTCTAGTGGGCTAAGATGAATTCTACACCCCCAAGAAGCCCAGAAAATAATGTACAGGTTTTATTTATAATTTATTTTCATTCAGATTTCGTTTTGCTGATTAAAGCAATGTGGAACAGCTGGAAAATTCAATGTCTTAAGCTTGCCTTGAGGACAGGGCATAAATTGACAAGTGTTCTTAGTTACAGAAGTACATTTTGGTTGATTGTACTTAAAACTTACGGAAGAACAAATGTGGCAGGTTTTTCTGAGTAAATTAAACTAACTCCATCACTGTCATTGCAAACATTTCTTTACTGCCTTGGTTTGACTGCCTGATTTTTTTCCATTATTCCTGCAAGTTAGCACCAGTGGAGTTACAGATTTTTTTTCTCCAAAACATTTTGAAAGTATCTTTTTAAATGTGCCTGAAGTTGATAAAAATGAATAGATGAAGTTACGGTTTAGTTTCCTCTTAATTTTCTCTTAAAATTGACTTTGCTAAGAAAGGCAGAACAAGCAAGAAATACACATTTGTCTTCATCCTTTCCTACCTACTTTTTTGTTGTAATAAATGTTAAGACAGGTAAATTTCTAGTAGTAATAGTGCTTTCAAATCCTCATTTTGCCCTAAAATTCATTCATCTAAACTTCTCACTGGTAGTAATAGTCTTAATTTCTTATAGAAGTGTCTCGCAGAATATGTAATACCTGTCTTTGTCAGAGCTCACATAAATCCTGTTCTGAGAGGTCATCTCTCCTGCAGCAGAGTGCCAGCTGAAGGAGCTGCCCCGGCTTTGCCAGTTCCAATGCTGGAAGCAGATGACTCCTAACAAAACCAAGCCTCCATCACACTCACATTTTCCTTGTACCTCATCTGACTGGCAGGAGATTAGCCCTTACATTGTATTATTTTTATCCACCATATTCCTTTTCATTTTTGTAATTTTCTGGATGCTGTCATTTCTAGCTAATGGCCATGAAAGCCTGTGACATGAGCAGACCACTTGCTTTCTCCATTTCCTGGTCAGTTCCATCATGAGACTGTGGTCCCCACTGAGCATTTTTCTTTGATTAACAATTCAGAAGGAAAAACTTTGATTTCCATGGGAAAGGAAGAACTCTAACAGAAGAGAAATAAAGCTGTACTTTTCCCACTTCTCCCCTTTCTTACCCAAGACGAAATTGAGTAGAGCAATTTTTAGCTGTGTTTTTAGCTATGTTTTCCTTAATTTCTGTTTTTAAATTTATTGAAACTGACTTCCCAGTCATAAAATGGGTGAAATTGCTACATGTCCAGTCACACTAAAATTGATGTTAATAGATGGAAAGAAATTATTACTGGATATTGGAGGAAGATCAGCTAATTAGTATCTATACACACAGAACACACACACACACACAAATATAAAGTAATCATTCCCAATTTCCTTCACAAATTTCATTATAGCAAAGCAACTGTATATCCTTGTTTCCAGAGGCATTTTGTAGTCTTGGGTGTTATTGCTCTCTTCTCTGGAAGGCAAAATAACCCTTTAATCATTACACTTTGAGGAATGTCCCACTTTGGCTAGCTAATATGGTGGTGTGTTAGCGAGTTCTACAAATGTTTCCTGTGAGAAGAAAATCCTAAGGTAACTGTCAGCACTGGGAGTGAGTCACTTGATAGGATTACATCCTACATTTGAAATCTGACCCCTTGTATAAAACCAGGAGTTTGGTATTATGTCACATAATGTCGTCCCTTGTCTCTTGCTCCCTCTCTCTTCTTGTTCCAAGAGTTCAAACTAAAGAGGGTCTCCCCCGCTGTAGTGTTTGTCTGTATGGAGTAGCTCTGGAAACCAATGAATTTTAGCTTCTGTAGTGCTCAGATGTGCATGGCTTACATGCATCCCTTTGCATTCCTTTCCCTTCCATGCTGAGCACTGTAATTTGGTAGGTGTTGAAGGCAGACTGTCCTGTTCTGACATGCCATTACAGGAAAAAAGCACCAACCCCAAGAAACAAAATAACAAAAAACCCAAGCCAACCAACCAACAAAACCCCAAACCCAACTCCACACCAGAAACACGTCGGTGCTTTTCTGTTCTAAGAAAAAAGAATCGCTTGTTATGTGTGGCCAGAGGGGTCTGGGAATACACTCTGCCTCTCTGTGTCAGTCTGTAGGTAGCAGAACTCAGAACCACTTCAGGAGTGCCAGCAGATGCCTGCTTTAGTTGGCCAGGCTCTCTTCTGCCAGACCCAAGCCCAACTCCTGTGGGAGCAATTCCCCACTATTCCTTCACAGGGCTGTCTATGCCATGCCCTGCTCCATAATGCAGGCTGGCCCACGTGCAGCAGATTCTGCAGCTCCATAGCACTGCTCCTGCAGCAGGTGAGGCATGCAAAGCTGCCAGGTAATGCTGCAGGCTTTGCCAGGGACAACAGGGTCCTCCACCTACAGTCTGATAGTCCCTGCCTCTTATGGGACCAGGCAAAGTCATCTGGATCAGATCATCTGTCTGTGCAAGGGCAGGCAGGTTGGACATTCCAGGTCTGTGCCTTGACATCCAACATGAAGGTAGGTTTGCCTGTGATTAATGCAGAGGTGGCTTGGACAGCACAGTCATCTGGGCAGCCTCCTGTGAACTTGTCAGTCACTTCTCAAGCTGTCCAAGCCTCCCCTTTCCACCTCTCAGCAGTATCTCCATGAAGAAGCCCTTTCATATACAGAGTGGTTGATTCCCAGATCGGTTTGTTTGCTTAACATGCCCCCGAAAGTCCAGCAAAAACTGTAGATGTGACATACCTGTTCCTATATCTCCCAGAACACATGCTGCCCCTGCTCATCCTTTGGGTCAGTTTTAGCTCACATGATATTTAAAGGTTGCAGAGACAAGTACAACCTGCTTAGCAGTGTCTGACCCCAATAAAAATATCTGATCAATAGAGAAGCTTATCCAGGACAGATCAATGTAGCCAAGCAGAACAGCTACTCACCTTCCTGCTGTCATAGTTCTCCTCTGAGATCACCCTGCCTTGTGACTGAAGCTTTCTATTTTGAAGCACATGGGTACAGTTCCCTCTCCAACCGTTTCAATCCTGAAACCACAGAGGGCTGTCTCATGCATCACAAGGCTCCTTAGGAAGTTTCCTTTCTTTTCCTTAGCTCATACCACTGGTGGATTAACACTTAAAACTTATGAAAGCCTGTTTCTACCTTCTGCTGTCAGTGAGGACCCGGTCTTGGTGGCAGTCATAGAATCATAGAATGATTTGAGCTGGACAGAACCTCTAAAGATCATCTAGTTCCAACTCCCTGCCATAGGCAGCGACACCTTCCACCACACCAGGTTGCTAAAACCCCCATCCAACCTGGCCTTGGAGACTTCCAGGGATGGGGGATCCCCAATTTCTTTGGACAACTTGTTTCAAAGTCTCACCACCTTCAACATAAAAAAAAATCTTCCCTATATCCAATGTAAATCTATCCTCTTTCAGTTTAAAACCAGTGCCCCTTGTCCTGTCACTACAGGCTCTAGTGAAAAATCTCTGTCATCTTTAAGAACAGGCTAGGTCTTGATTGCTTGTGCTCTTGTCTACTTTAGCTTCCAAAAGGCTTTTCCAGAAGTCAAAATTTAACTTTTTGGAGTAATACTGTATTTATATTCTGTCCAGTTCAAGAAATTACCTTGCTAAGTGCTCTTTGTTATGTTAATGGCTCTCAGGGATGCAACTTCCCTGCTCATCTTGGATGCCAGGAAGGTGTTGACATTTTTGTTGTTGTTACTGTTTTTATCCTGCACAACAGACCCTTTCAGAAAGTTAATTTGTTCACATCCATACCTTAGCTATTCCCAAGCCCCAGAGCATTCCTGGGATTTTTTTGAGAGGGGTCATCTTCTGGTCCTGCATGCTTTGGTGTAAGCTACTACTGCCGGAGGTGAGGGGCAGTGTGTACATGCTGACAAGCATGTGACAGGTTGCTGACCAGCAGCTGGAGCTCACTGACATATTACAACACACCTCTCTACTTGTTTCTCAGCACGCCTGGAGATTATGGCAGCCACTTAGAATAGCAAGAATCAGTGGAATTGGGGAACAGAGGATGCATCTCATTTATTTCCATAACTGCTGGTGCAAGCTCCAACAGAGTGATGACAGCAATGCCCTCAATGAAAGTACAGCCTGCTGTCTTCCTCTGGATGCCGACTTTGCAGAGTTCCTTCACTTCTGCAGGGTAAGGATCACAAAAATCCCCTAGGAAAGCTTTCCAGGATCATGTCCTCTTAAGAACTATTCTTTTAAAATCTGTAAATCAATAGCTAGACATGTATCTGCATCTTTAAACAGAAAAAAATAAATCAAACCAAGCAAAACAACCAACCTGACCAAACTAAAAAAAGAAAACCAAAACAGAAAACAACAACAACAACAACAAAAAACCAAACCAAACCAAAACAAAAAAAACAAACACCAAGAACCAAACCAACAAAACAAAACCAAAACAACACACATTTTAGCTATGCCTGAAGAAAGAAATTATTTTTAATCCTTCACTCAGCAGCCATCACTTTGAGGCTATGAAGAGGTACACCCTGCTTAAACACAGCTATTGAGTAGCTGTTGGCATGAAAGAAAGTGTCCTGGAATATGCTCCTGCTGTCTCTTCAGGGCTATCTTTGTCCTTCTGGGCTCTCCAGACTAGGTTGGGAACAGATCCAGACTGGGTGAACAGTAGTGACCTGCTCCTACTGGCCAGCTTTCCTGCAGACACACACCTGTGTGTGGCTGTCTAAACATATATAAACAATAAAAAATCTACGTGCTTCACAGTTCATCCAACAAGTTGTGTTGGAGGAAGCACATGTTTAATGTCACCAGTGCAAGTGATTATTCCTGAGATGCCTGTCCTAAGTGACAGTATTTTCCTGAATTAATACAGACGTGAGCTTCTCACCCCAGTATGGTCTGACCTTTATTCAGCTCCTTACAACGCCTAAGTATTAAATATCCACCTAAATGCCACAATGAAATTAATACATGACAATCTGAGATCTCATCTTCCTCTGCAGGGTTAGTTAAACAGTAAAAATCAGCAGTACTACACAGAGCTCCTCACTGATCTGTATTCTCCCTGAGAGCAGAGTATCACTGCCACGATTTACTCATAACTTCCTGACGTACCTGGTGAGAAGACTGGCCTGGCTGAAAAGAGAGCCTTGGCTGGAACTCATAAAAAAAAGGAGAGTTTATGACCTCTGGAAGAAGCGGTAGGCAACTCAGGAGGACTACAGGGATGTTCTGAGGTTATGCAGAGAGAAAAATGGAAGAAACTGGAACTTAATCTGGCTACTGCCATAAAAAATATTAAAAAATGTTTCTATAAGTACATTAGCAACAAAAGGTTGGCTAAGAAGAATCTGCATCATTTATTGGATAGGTGCGGGGGTAAATGTACTGACAAAGAAGGTTGAGGTACTTAATGCCTTCTTTGCTTCAGTCTCTAATAGAACAGTTGTTCTACAGGTACGTATTCAGACCCCTGAGCTGGACAACAGAGGGAACAATGAAGCCCCCATAATCCAAGGGGACATAGTCAGTGACCTGCTGCACCATTTAGACAGAAGTCTATGGTGCTGAATGGCATCTACCCAACTGTACTCAGGGAGCTGGTGGAAGAGCTCACTGAGCCACCTTCTATCATTTACCCAGAGTCCTGCCTGACCACAGAGGCTCCAGGTCACTGGAGGTCAGCCAGTGTGATGCCCATTTACAAGAAGGGTTGGAAGGAGGATCTGGGAAACTACGGACTGGTCAGCCTGACCTCAGTGCTGGGGAAGGTCATGGAGCAGATAATCTTGAGTGCATCGTATGGCATGCCCAGCACAACCAGGGGATTGGGCCCAGCCATAACAGCTTTGTGAAAGGAAGGTCCTGCTTGACCAACCTGATCTCCATCTGTGATAAAGCGACCTCCATAATGAATGAGGCAAAGGCCATGGATGTTGTCCACTTGGACTTTAGTAAAGCTTTTGACAACATTTTCCACAATGGCTTGGACAGGTGCACTGCTCACTGGGTAAAAACCTGTCTGGATGGCTGGGCCCAGAGAGTGACGGGGAATGGGGATGGTCTCTTCTCCCAGAAAACAACTGATTTGACAAGAGGAAATAGCCTCAAGTTGCACCGGGTGAGATTTAGATTGGACATTAGGAAAGAATTCTTCACTGAAAGGGTTGTCAAGCATTAGAACAGGCTGCCCAGGGAAGTGGTGGAGTCACCATCCCTGGAGGTATTTAAAAGGCATGTAGATGTGGCACTTAGAGACACGATTTAGTGATGGGCTTGGCAGTGCTGGGTTAATAGCTGGACTCAATGATCTTGTCTTTTCAACATAAACTGTTCTGATTCTATGATTCTCTGTCACCATGAAGGTTTCCTACTTAGAAATATGCCACTGCAATCAGTATCCTGCTGTATTCTTGGTACAGAAGCAGCATATGTAAGCATGGAGTTGGTACTGTTAACCTTTAATTAAGATTAAATAATGAAAAAGGAAGCAACTTTACATAATTGAGGGCTTTAGCCCTAACTATTTCATGAATATGAAATACTGAGATAAAACAAAGAAAGCCGTTTTGCTTGATGTGATGTCAGCTTTAGTGTAACCTTTCTGATTAACAAAATTAGACAGCAATTAAATAGTGATCAAGTAAGTCTTTATTGGTTCATTATTTATAAGAAACTTCCTGGAAATATAAGTGTTGGATCTTTTAACTTACAGTACCACAAAACAAAGCTAACAGCAAAATGTGGCAGGCTTTATTTATTGCATGATTATTGATGTACGCAGCAGAGCGAGATAACATTCTGACACAAGCCCTTAAAAAAGGGTACTGTAATTTTGTTCAACCAAAATTCATATTTAACAAAAAAATATGTTTTTCTGCAAAAATCTTATGCTGCCACATGCAACCCCTTGTTACTTAAGTACATCCTGTTTGGGCACTTTTAAGTTTTTCCAACGCCTCAAAATGACTTTGTATTTCTCACTTTCAGTTTTGTCAGATAATTTTTTTAAGACTACCCGCATAACTACAGCAGTTCCTGTTTCTTTATCTTCACCTATTATGAGATCCAGTGTGTCACCAAGTTTCACCTGGAAACAGAAAGAGAAGATGAGTGATTATAAACATACCCTGGGGAAAACAAATCCCCGCAATCTTCCTTTCTTTCCACTTAATCTCACAGGAGAGGAGGAAAGCAGCCAATACCAGACCTATTATAGATCCTCCAGCTATGAACTTCTAGGAAAGCCGTGGCAATACACAATTACATGTCTCATGACCTTCCCTGCCAAGAGCTTCACCCTCCGTGTTACACAAACAACACCCAACTCTGTGAAAAAGGTTTCATGTATGTCTTTTTTTCCTGAAGTGTGCTTCCCACCAATCTTTTTCTATCAACACAGACACAAAATAGCAAAATGCAAAGTTGTTCCTCATGCCTTTAAAACAGTTTAAAGTGTTTCAAAGAACAGAGTGCTCAGCAACTGCCTGTGCTCCTCTCAAAGGTCACAGAAGCAGTACACCTCTCATAAACCAGCCTCAACTCTATGGGACTGGGAATCAAAACTTCTCATCATATTGCCCTTTGATGACAGTAGCCACCACAGAGAATCACCCTCACATAAAGAAAGGGTTGGTAGAAGTACATGGCTGGTGACCCTTCTGGCCCCCTCCTAACTGTGGTCCTGTGTGCTCTATTACAGGTACAACAACCTTCCCTCAGCTACCCCAGTTTCAATTCCTTTCTATCTTCAAACTTCCTCTTTTTCTTTAATCATGTGCCTGCTCCACCAGTATCTCAGATTTAATCATTCCTACTCCATCAACCTCGCATGGTGCTATCATCACTTCCTTCAGCAACTTAAAATCTTCTGTCCTTGCTGCCTTCTCCTGACTTTCAGCATTAGATTTGACTCTCCAACAACACAAGTTTCCTGTCTGCCTTAGGGAATAACGTTTTACCCAGGGAACCATGGTCACACCATCCCCCTCAGGTGGAAGTGGTGTTAGCAATGCTGTGCATTCACCTTTGCAGAGTGATCTAGAGGGAGAAGATCATGCCTTAGCTATTTTTTGTACTATATATTAAAAAAAAAAATAATTTAAAAACGTCTTACAGTTCTGCTTTTCTTCCATAGTTTTTCTCCATTCAGCCTGAGTTCATTATTGTAGAATGCATCTTCTACTTTACTGAAGAAAAACAAGGTTTTATTGCAGTTACAGTGTGCAGCAAACCAAATGCAACTGTTTCTTTGCAGAAACACAACACCACCATTCATGGGCAAGGTACATTTCTACACCTCTAATTTGTGTGTAAAGGACACCTTCACTTAAGGTCAGGACAAACTTGAAGTAAAGAAAAGGGCTTTCACAGATACTAAATTAAATAATAGCATATAGTTGCTCTGTGCCAGAAAAGCTGTTTCTAGAGATCTGTCTCCTGAATATCCAATAAGTAATGTCCCCTTTCCTGCACCAGCCAGTTTAATAATTTGTTAGTGATCAATTTAAACTAATATTCTGTTCTAACAACATAGTGATATCAGACTTCTGCAGGTTGCATTATATCAAACACTGTGATACATTTATAGACTGCACATTTACCTGGTGGACCTGAGAAGCTTAAACTTACCATCCCCTATTTCTCCATTCAATAAATAGTGCATTATTTTACTCCCTCTATCTCAAATTAGACCTTTTCGTATTATACAGTACAGTACTGTGCGTTTTCTTAATTTTAAATAAATAGTAAGTGATACAAAATGCCTCCTCAGCCATCTTAGAAATACTGCAGACAGGGAAAAGCAAAATCAGGCTGTTTCAACGGGGGTAGGGTGAAATAAACAGGAACATCCATACAACCAAAACATACATTTAGAGAGTCAAAAAAGCGACACCGAAACCCCCCACAAATACTGAGTTATTCCAGCAATAAAAGGTTATCAAAAGTCAAATTTTAGATGCATGACATCTTTCTCACTAGCAAGTTGTTTCTTCTGTACTTACTTCCTTGCCATGTCTAGGCCAGCTTTCAAGACCACGTCATATCGAAGAGACTGCACTACTTTTTCAAGATCCTTGTAATCTTTTACTATGTTGGGGTCATTTTCAAATTCATCTTCCAAATTACTTGCATCTTCATCCTCTTCTTCCTCCTCTTCTTGTACGCTTTGGCTGCTCTTTTTAGAGCTTTTGCTGCTTTTGTTCCGCAGAGAAAGTACTGAGATATACTCTGGAGAGAGTCTTAGTGCACTGAGTCTGACTGGGGAAAAACTCAAACATCTGTAGTTTACTGTGCTTGCTTGACAGCTACAGAATAAGCTTCTCCTCCAAGTGGGATACAGTTTATTTGAGGGAAATTTCTCCCACAGTCCGAACCAGCCATTTAGTTTTCTGAAAGTGCTGATGGGGAGTCTGAAGCCAGTCATAGCATAACCTAAAATAAAACAAACATCCATATGTAAAAATGAGCAACTGCTTTGACGGATTGGAAGGATTTCCCCACACACGGCATAAGAGTTACTACAAAAAGATGAGTATCCAGTTCCCCATACAGCGGTGCATCACCTGAAAGCACAAAGCTTTAAGTGGCTTTATGATCTGACTGTCTCATACACTGGCCAACACTACAAAGAGCTAAGACACCAGATGAGAAACAAATGCAGAAAAGCTCAGCACAATATTCAATTTGTAATTCCTTTTCTGGCGTTCAATATTAACTGTGCAAACACATTCATGGCACTTTCCTCCCTAGATCTGAAATACAATTAACAAAATACACAGAAACGCCGCTATCTGTGTCATAAAAAGCACAGGGAGATCTCTATTTATCATGAGTCATTGTCAATACAAGCAAGTTGCTGAACACTGCAAGCAAGCAAATCCAGAAAAGCCGAAAGCTGCTTAACCTCAGTTTCTGCTTGGACCACAACACTCCTGCGTGGCAAAATGCTGCACAAAGTCCCCCCCTGCTTCTCCAAATGGGAACTGGCGCCGTGGTAGTGCTCGGCAGAAATAACAGGGCTCTATGTACCGCAACAAGCCTGACACCAGGAGTGACACCGGCAACAGCAGGCTCATATAAAAGCTCCCCGGTGCTGCTGCTCTTCTCTAACCTGGGAGAAGTAGGTGGAAACAGCCCCAAAGCACCCCAGACGTCTTTCAACGCTCTCAGAAAGTGATTTACTAGCTGGGTGCTGCGCTGACTTTTACTGTGATCTTACATCCACGGAAACACGTGTTTCCTTATGAGATTAGAGTTTGGTTTCCCCGCACCCAAGTGACCCCTGCCTAAATATGAAATGTGGCTGAGAAAAAAGCCCTGATCAATGAGGACAATTACTGGCCAAATAAAAACAACCACACCTCCCCGGCTTTTTTCTTGTATCTAAATATGTGAACTTAAAATACATGACATATAGTTCGAACTGTAGGACGGTACAGCGACCGCAGAAGACACAAGCCTCAGTTCGGGGGCAAATTCCAACAGTTATTTGAACGTACAAACAAATATATTGCTTCTTTTTAGCACTCGACCTTGGTTTGTTCCGCGCTGGCCAGCGGGTACATGCGGGCCAGGAGGGCCGTGAGCCGGCCCCGCACGGGGAGCGCGCCCGCTGCGCCTCGCTGGGACCCTGGGGCGGGCAGAGCCTCGCCCGGCACCCCCGGCCCGGCCCGGCCCCTGACCCGCTGTCGGGCGCTCGGTGGCG
>VZSE01006462.1:5639714-5652422 GCA_013398275.1 Promerops cafer | reverse complement strand
GGGCGGCGCGGGGGCCGCTCGTTCTCCGCCCCGTGCCCGCCGGTCTGGGAGCCGAGGCGCCTCTCACAGTATCACAGAATGGGCAAGGCTGAAAGGCGCCACAGTGGGTCATCGGGTCCAACCTCCCTGCTCAAGCAGGGTCATCCCAGAGCACAGGGCACAGGATTGTGTCCTGACAGTTGTTGAGTATCTCCAGTGAAGGAGACTCCACAAGCTCTCTGGGCAGCCTGTTCCAGGGCTCGGTTACCCGAGCGGTAAAGAAGTTGTGACTCATGTTCCGGTAAAACTGCCTGTGCATCATCTTCTGCCTGTTGCCTCGTGTCCTAACAGTCGGCACCACCGAGAAAAGCCTGGCTCCATCCTCTTGGCATCCTCCCTCTAGATATTTGGGGCTGCCTCTCCTTCTGCACACTGTGCCCGCCGGTGTGGGAGCAGGGGCTGGAGGGAGCTGGGAGAGAGGCAGGAGGGCAGCAGGCTGAAGCGGGTATCCTGCCGATCCCTCCTCAGCAAACCGGGAGGTTCCACGGGACGAGCCCTCTGTGCTTGGGCCAGCCTCTGCCCTGTCCTCTGCTGGAAGATTGGTCCAGCCACTGATTGTCTCCCACTGCACCAAGATGTGCTGGAGCTGTTTCCCATTATAATTTGCCTGGCTTTCTAGGGAAGTTTTTTCTGTGTTTTCAGCCCCTCATGCTCTGACCACATGCCCAAACCAGAAAGACATGAAAATCTCTCACTGGGGAAATCACTCCAGGAGATTCCAAGCACAGATTGATTTGAAGGGCTTGGCCACAATGACGATATAATCCAAACCCCTCTGTGGCCTATGTTTCCCCTTATCTTTCTTACTTTCCTTCGCGTTACATCTCCCTCTTTTACTCTGCGTCTCCATTACTGGTGGTAATTCATAATTCCTTCTCTTTGGAGCTCAGAAACTAGGAGAGGTCCATCCCCTCTTCTGCCTTCTCCCAGATTTCTCTATGCTGTGCACCAGTCTCTTGGTGCTTCTGAATGCTCTGATTTCTCAGCATTTGGGGAATTCTCTGTATCCATACAGATCAGGCACAGAATGCAACCACATTGGTAGCATCCTGCCCTCATGTAAGTGGCTGCAGAAGGTTCAGGATAATTTTGGCAGATGGAAAAACTCCTCAGCTTTACAGTTCTGCTTTAAAATGCTGGCCACCTCACCTGACAGACCAGTTATCCCTCGGAAAAATACTGGCAAATCTGAAAAGTGATATAACTGTGGAACTACTGCTGAACAGCAGCTGTGCAATTAGTACGGGCGTTATGAGTGTTTGCTTAATTTTACACCTGTATAAACTTTGTCATAGAATGTTTGAATGGGAGGTTTTTATGTCAGGGGTATTTGGTGTCAGGAAAATTAATTCACAAACACCAGAGGTTTATGTCCAAAAAGAGACAGAGAAGTCCTTTTACTTCACTCGAATAAAGGGAGAGGCCATGGGGCATTTCCCCTGGGGTCTCTCAAATTTTTGGAGGACGCAGCCTCCTTTTTATCCTAATTTCCCAGCCACATTTCCCTCTCTCTTTCCCCATTGGCTGAGGTACTTGAGAGCTACAGACTTCCCGGAATGCCTAATACCTAAGATTCCCCTTTAATGTATAACCCCCCTTTTAATTTTTAATTCTGATGGAACTTATGTTTCTTTCATATTTCAATATCCAATTTCATTTATCAGCAGACCTACAGTTTGTTTGTAAGGGCAAATATCTTCTTTCCCATTCATCAATCAGTGGAATCCTTCCAATTGTTTCTTTTATCTCTCAGTGCTAGTTTTATCTATCAGCAGACCCACCACTTGTTTGTAAACACAAATCAGTCATTCCTCTCATTTGGTAGTGGAGCAATTCACGGGCAAAGCTATTTCCTTAGAAATTTCACTGGGAAGAAATCTCCGAACACCTTTGTGTCTTTATGTATTTTGAATGTTCCAGTGCCAAGTTCTGTGAGATTCTGACCAATTTCAGTTGAGAATATAGCCTCTAGCTTTTTTAGCACTTTCCCCCTGTATACCATAAAATATACATACATACTTACTGAAGGGGGAAAAAAAGGATGGTAAGAGTAATTTTCTTGCATTCATAGTGGCACATAGTGAGTCAAAACAGAAAAGAATATCAAGAGCAGGGTGGATTCCCTAGGCAGAAAGGCTACCTTCTCTAAGGAGAAAAAAAACCCCACAGGCAAAACCCAGCAAAAACCACCCCAAGCCTGTCTTTCCATGCACCCCATTTTCTTCAGATCTTTCGGAATTTGATTTGTCTCATGTTGGATTAAATTCATGATCTAAAATTGCTGAGAGTGAAGTTAACTTACTCTTAGTAAGCAAAAATAGAAGTATTAGTGCCTTTCTATGTTATTCTGGCATTACACATCCTTATTACACCTTCATATTGAATGGCAAGGTAAAGACTGCCTGAAGTCACCCCATCTTTTATATTTTAGAATATGACAATACAGTTGCATCTCACAGAAAGAGAAATTAATCAGATACAGTGGAAATGTGACTTGGTTGTCATGAACAGGCATCATGAATCTGATTTATCTCATTATTTTGCAATGCCAGAGACATCACCTCTGTCACACTTGCTTAATTTCCTAGTCCAGCTATGAGGGCAACTATTCCAGTTGTACTAGTTGGAAGGTACATCATGTTATTATTACACCTCAGTCATGAAAGCAGATGCTTACCAAGATTTTTTGGGATTTTCCCCACCCCCCCGGGATTCATTCAGCCCTGGACTGTAGAAAAACTTCAATGTCTCCCAGGTCTTCTTGTTGTCAGACTCCCTCTGTGCCACAGAGCTGAAGGGCCATGAAAGGGAACTCCCAGCCTGGGTCAGTATGTGCATTTTTTTAATTTAAAAAAATGCAAAAATTAAGTTAAAAATTATTAATCCTGCTTTAATTATACGAAACTGTAATTACAACGAAATGTTCGGAGGAGGTGAAGAGCTCAGTGTAATTTTTCTCTTCTCCCAGTTTACCATTAGATGGCAGCGAAAAGCTCCTCTCAAAGCTGCCACGGGCTCAGGCTTCCCGCACAAGAGGCTTTGCTCAAGCACAGATCAGTCATACCTATCTATCTCTGAGCAGGATGTTCTATAAGCTGCTTTCGGGTGATTTATTATTTTTTTTTTTTAATATGATACCTCAGCAACATACAGTCAAAAGTTTCAGTTTTCGTAAGAAACAGTGATCATCCATTTCCGGCAGATTCATGGTAGTCTAATTTTTTCTTAATTAGTCTGATCAAGATGTGTTCTTCTTCCCATGGCTATTCTCATGGAATTGTTTGTGTTTGGGTTTTTGTTGTTGTTGTTGTTGTTGTTATTTTCATTTTTTTTTTTTTTTTTCCCAATGGAGTCATCTCCTCTCTAGGAAGGATAATTCCTCTCTTGTTTGATTTTCATTTTGTGTATTTCAATATAAGCCGTATGCCATTCACTAACAAGAAGATTAGTCTTTTAGGTTTGGTAGCTCAAAGAGAAAATTCTCAGTAGCTTTTGGCCTGTATGTTGGAATATGTAACTGGGAATTCCCTCCCCACTGCCTAGGGTTTTTGTTACCTTTGTTTTCCTGCAAGGTCAGTCAAGTGACAGCACTGGATCTGCTGACACTCATTGCATCTCAAAATAAAGAGCCTCATGCTGCCATTTGAGTAGCATGCTGTGAGTAGCTCTGACTAACATTCTGCAATGCACATCTCACCAGATTACTTACCTCTGCAGATTTAGCTTCAGCATTGTGTTGTTGAGACCACACGCTTTTTAAGTTACACTGCTTATTTCAAGGTGAGAAGGTGACTGGACAGTGTTCTATGCATATTTATGCTGCCTGGCCAAACAGAGTGTTCCCATATAAGCATCACCTTTAAGTTTGTCCATATTCATTTGAATAATGAGCTTCCTGACTGCTAATTCACCTCTTCCAATGTCACACCTATTGTAACTGCTTAGATGTTCTTTTTTCTTAGTCCACAGCCTAGAGACAATTCCTATAGCTGGTTACTTGCATTCAATCTGTGACCAAATATTCCTATAATCTCTTTCTCCAAAGCCCCTCTCTGAAAAATAACCTTTCATGCAGCAGAAGCTCCCTTTCTAGCCCTTCCAGTGCTGCCTTTTCAGTTGACATGCTGCTCTATACTTCCATTTCTCACACATTTGCCCATATAACCTACTCTGCTATCTTTTACTATAAAACACTGTTTATTCTCTTTAGGATATCTTTAATGTATTCAGCTCCTATCACAGTACACTGAAACTTCTGTATCTCTCTACATACCAACTCTCTGTGTTGCCATTTCATCTCTTGTGGTAACTTCTGTCCATTTTTTCCTGCAGCCACACTGGTGTCCTGCACAGAGAATCCCTTTCCAGAAGTGAGCAAGGTTTCACAAAGCACCTTTACTTGCAGTTTACTTATTCCTTGAAAACCCATCTTAGACATTAAAGATGGGTAATTAGAGGAGTAGGGGAAGGTGGATGAGTTTCAGGTATTGTTTTTTATTTCTTTAAGTGATGGAGATACAGCCACTTGTTAATGTAGCATTCTCACTTTTTTCCCCATCCTTTTCACTACCTGACTAATTTGGCTTTTGTCTTCCTATTGTCTTTTAAAGTAGGAGGCCACATTGAGCCATGAAAAGAAAGAAGATGGAGGTGGATAGTGCAGATTGCTCTGACCAGCACTGAACAAGTGATGTGAGGCCACTCCATCAGTCAGAGCATGGTGAACCACCTAAACCAGAAATACACTGCTGCCTTGCCAGTGAAAACTGGTGTTACATCAGTGGTTAAGCAAATGGGAGGAAAACAGTAACTTCCTTCAGCCAGTCTGCTATTAAATCCAGCTACACCAAGATGAAAAGCTCTGCAGTTTCAGTGCTAAATCTTTACTTTCCCAGTTTGGTGAGAGGTTTGCAATGACATTTCTTTTGTTGTTTCACCCTCATTTTCCTGTTTGTTAATTGTCTAAAACACAGTAATTTTTTGGTAGGAGAAGTTATTGTGCCGTTTCCTAAGACAGGCTTTGAGACTTTCATTCATTCTCAAGTGAACATGTTCAGGTCCTGCTGGTGTTGCTTGCTGCTCTAGGATTTATCCAGCTACACTAACAGTGGGTGGCAAATGCAATAAAAACCAAAACCAATCAATTAAGCATTCATTATTTGAACCTTGTTTATTAGCCATAAAACTACATAGTCCATGAGCAAATGTTGAGTCATTTGAATTATTTGTTTACTTCTGTGTTTCCTCTGTATTCTCCTCAGATTAATGGCTTTAGTTACTAGAAAATAATGTTATCTTCTCTAATTGATAGCAACAAATTCAAGATATACACATGCAAGTTTAGCATTATTAATTTCCAGTGGGGAAATTTCAATTGTTCCTGCATTTGTGTACAATTAAAGTTTCCTTAAAACAAGCAAACTAAAAGCCCCAAACAAAATCAAACCAACAATGTTTTGTAACAGATTTGCTTTCAAAAGCAGAAAAAAGGCTGAGCAAAGTACTTCAGCTTCCAGTGTGACTCAGGGACCAAGTTTTCTTGATTAGCATCTATAAACAGAAAAATTTATCTGTTTCAATGCACCTTTGAGACACACACATACACACACACACGCGTACACACATAAAGAAATAATATCAATAAAGGTGCAATAAGGAGGGATAGAAAGTCACAATAATATTACTTGGTGTCAAGGCTGTCCTGCCTTTTCACAATGTCCAGCTCCAGAGGTGTAAAAGATGTGTAAATCACACAGTAGGAAGATCTGGGATGATTTATCTCCCAGAGAAGCGTGTCCTTGCAACACTAGCTGTTTAAACTCTGGGTGTTCTCATCACTGTGTGGCCACTCCTTCTCTGCACCTTGCATAATGATACCCTGTGATAAAGTATTCACCGTTTAAAAGATACATGAAGTCTTAACACTCCTAGTGATACTTGATACGTTTCCTTTCAGCAGTTTGTCTTTTCAAATCCTAGACTTGTCCCTTTTTCTATTATGAAATGGGAAGAAGAGCTGATCTACTTTACACACGTTTTAATCCTATTTGTTCTTATTTTGGTTCATAATGTTGTGTCTTCCCATCTAACTTTAGATCTTCCTGTTTATCAGATTTCTCCATGGTTCATTCTCATTACTTTGTTATCTCTGCCTGTCCCATACTTAAACTAGAAATTACCCAGAAAAGATTTCAAAAGAATAACCCCTTCAGGATGCCATGCAGCAGTCATGACTAGGAATGAATTCTGAACCTGGGTACTCCATAAGACAGCTCTCTTTTCATACAGACTATCTTCTTGATAAACTGTGGGTAAAAATCTGCCCTGTTAACTGGCAAAGAGAAGGCAATAAATGAACCATGACAACAAAAAACCAAACCACAAAACCAAGGAAACAATAGCAAACAGAAAAATGGAAACAGAAGAATACAAGATTCAAATTGCAAGGTGCAAATGTCCAACATTTCTCAAAAGAAGATAAAGACTTCCACTGCTATCAGAAAAAAAAATGCTTCATATGCAGGGCTGAAAACATAGGTCTTGTAAAGTGTCAGGGATAGAAGAAATCCCAGCAGTCATAAAATAATGATAATTATTAAAATGACTAATAAAGATGCAGAGATTTTCAATGTATATATTTTCATTTGTTTGGAAAGAAGCATGGCAAAGTAGCATTATAGTCTGAGGATAACTAACTTTTTATCCCCAGGTAAGAGAGGTAATGTGGAGTATCAAATCCAGTGGAAGAAATCACAGCTGGTGCTCAAGATAATGGTAAGAAGAACTTGGCTGCAATAATTGCAATTACTAATAAATCTTATCATAGAAGGAAAATACAGGGAGGTGGGAAAAGTGCTAACATTGCACTATTGCTCAAGAACTGGAGTGAGATAATCTCAAAACTGCATCAAACCACAAACAAAACAAAACAATTGGGAAAAATTATTCTTTCTAAGCTGCATCAATGGAGTTGTTCTGTGCTGAAGTCTCATCTTGAGTAGTGTGTGCTACTTTGGAAAACATGAGACAGATTAAGACAGATTTGAGAGAGTACAAAGGAAAGTGACAAAAAAAGCATAAAAATCCTGTGAAGAAAGAGTGAAGGAATTGAATCTGTTCCTCAAACTACAGGAAAATATAGTGGCAAATGTTGGAATGAATCATCTATACTCTTTTAGGAGTCAGTGAAGAGATGTCAGCATCTTCAGGAAGTAATTAATCTATTTCAGATGTCTGTGTTGAAATGAGATTAATTACGTCATGGAAGCACTTGTTTCCTTTCATCATCCATCAAGAGTTTCCAGGAAGACTCACTTATATGTAGATGGCTGCTGTCATGCAACCTTCCTTCCCTCAGTGCAAAGTGTATGACATGTTTTCAACCAGTAAACACTTCGTTACAAATCTGGTCATCCTTATTATCTGTGCTCTTTACTATGCAATGCAATAAATTGTTGCAATGCAATGCAAACTTGCAGCAAATAAGACTTAAGAGAAATATTATGCAAAGATGGTTTGGCAAACAAACAGAAGTCTATGGGCTGTGGAATACCTTTCACTGATTTTTTTCTGAGTATAATGTTTAAACTTCCCTCAAATCAGAAGATGGAATAAATGACCTTTGGTCATTTTTACTTCTTCATGTCTATAAACATGTTATCTGACATTCTACCTCATGAGTGAAGGAAAGCTCTGTCTTGGTATTGTCCTATTCCAAGTAGCATGATCCCAAACAATTCCTGACCATGATTCAGGTGTTGGCTCAGTGCAGGGACAGCTACCTACCAATAGGCAGTTTAGACTTAGCCTCCATTTTCTGGAGACTGGGAGAATTTAATAGTGTGGACAGGGTTAGACATGTCAGTTGGCCTGAAGGCCAAAGAACAGGCTCTGCTACCATTTAATTTGTTTGCACTGATGTCACCCAAGAGTTTGTTTGACTTAGGGAGAAAGGTGTGCTTTCAAGCAGATCTGAAGCCACACCTAATTGTGTAGGCTGACACCATCCCTTGAAGTCAAAAGATCCACGGACATTAAAGCAGCAACCCTTACACATTTCTTCCTGAGACTGTTTCTGGAATCACAATTTCCCTTCTGCTCAAACTTCCAGGCTTACGATTCCAGGTCTGGAAATCATGGTTTTGCTCACTTCCATAAGTACACCTCTAACTAACCAGCCCAATTCCTTTGTCTCAGATCAACACAGAAGGGAAAGAGTGCCATTGCTGGAACCCTGGCTCTGCATCATCGCAGCAAGGCCCATGTCTGAAGACATGTATAGTTGAATCTAATCAACATTTATTACCAATAAATGGAGATTTACACTACCACCAATCATGCCTTCCATTAAAAGCTTTACTTATAAAACTTTAATATGAACCCTCCACTGGAAGAGGAAATGCAATCCTCAATATATATTCCAAGTTCTTATCCAAGACACGTGCCAAACAGCTTTGTCCAGTTGTCTAAAATCAGTTTCAACCAGTCCCATCAGTATTTCAGTCTTGTTCTGCAATGATAGTGAAGATGCAACTGTAAGGAAGGGTGCTTCAAAATATCTGGCAAATTTTGATCATATGGCTGGAGCTGCTGCAACACAGGTCCTTTCCACTAAACAAGCAGCAAGAGAAGGGCCAGACTAACTAATGAAATATGAGAAAAAAATTAGAAAATTATAGGAAATATTAGGAAATATTGACCTGTGAGTTTCTCAAGGCATAACCATATGCTAAAAATGGATATCAAGGAAACATATCACCAGATGATGTCAGCTTAGATCAGGATATGTGGGCAAGTTGATGAACACTGCAAAAATGGATTTCTCCAAATCTGTCTTTTGAAAAAACATCAGGTTCTAATACATAAATACACAAGTTCACACTTGGGTATTAATTAAAATAACTCATAATCTGACTCAAGTGAGTACTGAGAGCCGCAGTAGCCTGAGCTTGAAATGGATGAACACACTGAGAGGACCCACAAGGTGTAGTAAGTTCTAATATATAAGTAGTAAATTCTAGGCTATGCACAGCCAGGGAGAGTGAAGACCTGGTTGGGGGAGCACAGGATCCAGTGATTCTCACTGGCAATTGATGCTCCTAAAATATTTTAGATGGATCAAAATTCGCATCTAAAAGGTAAGAGTAAATTAATGGTTAAGTCAAAATTATTTCTCATTAATTCCACTTAATGCTCTGTCTACACTTATTTCGCTAAAGCTTTTTATTTAAATGTAAGATATTTGAATAAATTACTTATGCATCTTGAGGACTTCTCTGCCTCCTTTTACAGGCAACTGTTGGGGTTTTCTGCCAGTCATTTTAGTGGATCTTGTTTTCCAATGTGTTATGCAAAGCAGCACAAGTTTTGCTTC
Organism: Promerops cafer; assembly: GCA_013398275.1. Lineage (NCBI taxonomy): Eukaryota > Metazoa > Chordata > Aves > Passeriformes > Nectariniidae > Promerops > Promerops cafer. The sequence goes on along the minus strand of VZSE01006462.1, from coordinate 5,643,010 downwards.
TGCTCACTGAACTGAGAGCTCTGCCTGTTGCAAAGTTCAATCAACTTAAAAGTCACTGGTGGAATGTACATATGAACTTACATTTAACTCAAAAGATCAAGGTCATTTTCTCCCTTCTCTTTGCTAACCTTTCTTATCAAATTTGATGTATTTAACTGGGAGAGGTGCTGACCTATGGATAAAAACTAAAGGAAGCAGAACAATGGGGATTCAACAATATTTAACACTGTATCTCAGCATGATGAGAACTCTAAGAGCACACTGCCATCAAAGGGTGTTTGATTGAGGGAGCATGTTGTCTTTTCTGAAAGAAAAATATCTGAAGTTCCTTTTGGCCACCAGATAGCAGTACTTCACTTTGTACAGTTCTCAGCTCACAGCACTCCTTGCCTTGCTGAAAAATCCTTATATTGGATCCTGGACTCTCGCTCAGATATACCTTTTGCAGACTTCATGATAGATGTCAGCTGTAAAAAAAATATTTTGGAATTAGGAATGCAGGTGATTTATGTGTTCAGGAGGAATCAATATTGCAGCTTTCCTGAATGGGGAAAGTTGGTTATATAAATCTAATGAAGTGTTAGGCATTATAATTTCCAATGACAAAAGTTTCAATGAAAATCTTGGGCTTAAAATGTTTTTAGCATTTCTCCCTTGCTGACAGTACATTTCCTTATTTATATTATTATTTCAGGAATATGTCAGGAAGGCTTTTTTTTGCCTCCAAACATAAACTTTACAGAGTTTTGCTATTTCTCTAAGTCATAATTTCTGCCAAATGTTTTTAAACCTCTGCACTTTATTTTTAAATAGAGGAACAGACTTTACAATATTTTTAGCAAAAAGAAAGCTACCCTCATTTTCCCTGAAACTTGTTAAAACACCAGAAGTGCAATACACTGAATAATAATAATAATAATAATAATAATAATAGTCAGTTGTATCATGCTGTATTGGTTCATGTCACCTTACCAGAACTGTGCATCATCCTCTTTTTTTACAGTTACAGACCTCAGGCAAGATGCACAGGTAGAGAATGGGAAAGGCCATCTGACTGTTATTCTCTCATTCTCATCTGTCCTGGTGTTGACATTTAAGTGTCTCAGCTGCTGCTTCAACCTGGAACAGCCAGTTATGATCCCTGTGGGATCATGCAACAGCTGTATCACTTCCTTTTCTCCCAAACAAGATGGGAGAGATAATAATGGCAACCATCTCTGTCAGTTTTACACTAGAATATTCTTTGCTTTAGCTATTGTAGAGCCCTAACTGGATTCCCTTCATTTTTCATCTCCTCCAGGGAATCTGGTGTCAGAATCATGTGAGCCCTGACTTTATTGCTGTGATTCACATGACTTCTCTCACAGGGAATTTCACTTTTCTGTAGTGTTAGGCTTATCTACTGAATGAAAAGGTGACCTTGCCCCCCATTTGTGTTTCATTTAACTATGACAACCAAAACTAACTGTTGGCAAGGGAAAGTAGTGATAGAAATGTTTTCAGCTTTGTCACTCCTCTGTCATTTTAAGTCCACCACAGTTCTCTTTTTTTCTCTCCTTATATCTCCATAATATTGAAAACCCATCTTCTGGCATCCAGCTTTCAGCAGACAACCAGTGAATATTCAGAGACATAAGACCATCAATTTGATGACTGTTCCCATAGTTACTCTATTGATAGACTACGTCTCTTACAGTTAAGAACTGGACTATGACTATGATCAGAATGAAGGAAATGTTGCTTCAAAAGTGCTTCAGACTTAGCGTAGCTCTCAAAAGCCCTTTTATCCTGGTATAGAAGGATTGATATCTTGGGTGGTGCAGCTTACAAAATGCCTTTGTTTCTGGAAAAATAAAATAACTATAGCGCTGTTGGGCATTCTGAAGGAATTAATGTAAGACTTAGTTTGGAACTAAATATTCTTATCCAACACAAGTCCCAGCACCCAGTTCTCTCCATTTTTCCTGTGCATACAGTGCATCTGCATCATTCTCCATACAGTGCATCTCTCCATATTTCCTGTGCTTTTGGACTGATTTCTATGAATGCCCTTGGAAGCTCTTCAAAAGCAGTCCAGACCCTGAAAATGGCCAATGAGTTATGCAGTGCTGGACTTGGGTAGCTCCTCACACTTTGTTCTGAGATACACACAAATCTATCCAATTTTGAAACCTGTTGATTTGTCTGAGCCAACAGAAAATCTTGCTCTTCTTTTAAATAGAAATAACTGCTTTGTGACAATAGAATCAGCATATTGGTGTCTCTTTTTTGTAGTTTATAAAGTGGACACAGGCTATTTTGTCCACACACTGAGACATCTGAAAGATTGTGCCAGGGCCTCACCAAATCAATCTTCAGTCAGCCAAGGGGGGAGATACAATATAAGTACAGCATTTACTGTGCCAGAAGGTAGAACCTCACCTACACAGAGGCTACAGCTGGAAGAACTTTGTGTTCCACTTGTTACACAGGTTTCTTTAAAGAATAATGGTAATAATAAAATATTTAGATTCAGAGAGTGCTTGAAATTGCAACCTGTGGTCTGAAGCCTGAGCACTAATCATGAGGCAGCTCCAAACAAGATGGGATCTTAACTCCCCAGATGTTCTTCCACTGCTCCCGCCATTTAGAAATATTTACAGCCGCTTTTACCTTTCCTTCTTTCACTCATGATTTAAATTTTTTTAAGTGGAAAAAGCCTGGCGTTTTTATAAACATAAGCGTTTCTCTGGAGTAACTGCAGCTCAAGCGCCACAGCCCCGTGCCAGTCCCTCCAGACCAGAACACGACGCCGGCACTAGAGCGGGGCCAGCGCCGGGAAGAGCCCAAGGGTGCAAGCAGAGCTCCCGGGGTGTCGGAGAGGGGCCGGCAGGACCCGAGCCCGCCCCGGTCCCGCGGGACAGCCCGGGCAGGGGGAGCGGAGCGGGACAAGGGGGCAGCAGCGACTTGCGGGGCGCCGGCGGGCACGGAGGGCGGGAGCAGAGGCGTGGGGCGGAGGAGGGGGAAGGCGGCGGCGGGGCGTCACGGGAGCCCGCGCTGCTATAAAAGGGCCGGGTGCGGCGGAGCGGTGCATCCCTCTCGCCCGCAGCCACAGCGGCAGGAGCAGCACCAGCATCGCAGCGGGACAGCATCAGATGGGCATGGGGACGGCGCTGGCGGCGCGGCTCGGCCTGGGGCTACTGCTCCTTGCCCTCCTCCTTCCCACGCAGGTGAGCCCCGGAGCGGCTCGGCGCTTTCCCTGCGCCGGCCCCAGGGCGAGACGCGGGAGCGGCCCCGCCGAGACCCTCCCCGCCGCG
>VZSE01006462.1:5464687-5637450 GCA_013398275.1 Promerops cafer | reverse complement strand
GGGGGGGGGGGGGGGGAAGTGAGGTTTTTTTGAAACCTATATATCTTCTAATTCAGGGAAGGATTTCCATAAAGTAATAGTTATGTAAATACATTTATGAAAATATTAGATTTTTTTAACAAATCCCACACGTGCAATTCAGAATGTCTTTGTCCTTAACTGCACAATGAAAGGTATATATCATTTGAGTGCTGCAACTGAGTGGGGCTACACAGTGTTCATTGCTACTAATAAGTATTCCGATTTTTAAAAAGAGACAATATAACCCTTTTTGTTACTTCCCCTCCTCTCCACATTCTAGATCTACTGTGGTCCCAATGGAACAAGTCCAACACCATCAAACAATTCTTCAGCAAGTTCCACTTCTCTGTCAGCTGTCACAAATTCAGTGAACAATACCACCACTCACGGACATGGAAATTCTCTTCACTCAACCACAAGTCTTTTCTTCATTCTCTCTGTTTCTCTTCTGTATTTTTGCTGTTAAGAGACTCTGGCATGGAAATGGCTACCACTCCCTACCCCGTTTCCTGAACCACCTGAGATGACTAGATCTCCAACCCAGCATGAGAAGAAATCAATCCAAACTCCACATCAAGCCAGCTTGGTTCCACTCCATACTCAAATTAGTACCAGTCTGACCTAGAGAAGCACTCAGTATTCTGACTTTCAAAGCTGACCAGTGTGAAAAGACCAGCTTCAGCAAGGAGGTAAAATTATTAGCTCTTCCACCAAATGAGTTGGAATCTGAAAAACAAGATGGAAGCAAAAAGAGACAGTACTGACAAACCCAATTTAAAGCTGAGAAGAAATACAGTATCTTATAATAAGGATGGATAATAACCCTCCATGAAGAAAAAAGGCTAGAGAGTTTATCTACCATTTAGAATAAGGACTTCAAGAGTTTTTATTTTTTGTTTAAGTTCAAAAACATCAACAGGCTCATAGAACCCCTAGAAAACACAGAAAAGCTCAAATAATTCTGTTTCTTGCACAGCCTGTGTGGTCATAACTTATGGGTATTAGGATGTATGAAAAAGAAACACCATCAGTGAAAAGGGTTTCTTCTAGATTTCATCTGTATGAAATTGTTACAAGGCTAAAATAGAATAACAATTTTTTTTGTAAGAATCCTCTTATTTAACCCCTGATTCCTAACCAAATGGTTAGCCAGGCAGGGCTAGTTTTGAAATAGCTAAAACCCCACCAGTTTTCATAAGAGTGGAATTATTTATGGTGGGAATTTGAATTTGACATTTTATTTAAATTGTTTGTATATTAAACCATATGTGCCAGAGAAAGGAGGTGTGGAAACATTAGAATAAGTACCAGGAGCTTTTTGTAAATTAAATTCAGAAAAGAACAAACAAACAAAATAGTCAATGGATGTATGTCTCCTCTTTCCTTTATTTCTCCTCCTAAGTTCTACAAGTTGTATAAGTTTTTTTTGCTCCTGGAACTTTCCTTAATTATGAAGGATTTATGAAATCTTATGAGTAATGTTATAGTGCTGCTTCTTTTTTTTCCTTTTTTTTTTTTTTTTTTTTTTTTTTTGGCACAAGGTGAATAACTTACTGTTTTTTGGAGAGTTTTAATTGTGATAGTCTACTTTAAACCTGGGCTAATATTTGCGGTGGGGAGAAGGAATGGGGAGAGGAGAGCAAACCGCCAAAAAAAAAGAAATTAAATGAACAGGTGTTTGGAATATGAAGACTGGAGTCTTAATTTAATCACTGAATTTAAAAATTACCTTTGTAAATACTACTTTTTAAAAATTTTTTTCTGAATCAAAATTGCTACACTTGCACAGATTGTTTCTGTATCATCCAACACTAGAAAATAGTATCTGGTACTTGATGAAAGCAAGCTTTGTTGAAGAGGTTCAACTACCTTTATGATGATACCTTGTCAGAAAAAAATTAACTACGTTGATATAATCACATGTGAGTGTACATGATCATACCACTGTCTGTAGATATTTATCTCAGTATAAGATCATGTCAAACATGAGTGGCTCTCTAATTTTTTTAATACACCTCTGTGTTTCAGTTATATTACCACCAAATCACAGTATCATATATTAGTAGCAAGCTAACACAAATTCATGTCAGTGAGCGTACATGGACATTTCCTTATGCTTATCATTTGTATCCAGTAAAATGTTAATGATTGTATTTTGTGTTTGTGTAATAATGCTTTGATTTATTAGCTACTGATTTCCATTGAAAAAACCTGTAAATAAAACAGTGGACAGGCAATGCATTCTAGATGCACTTCCAGACACTTCTACAAAAACTTGTACCTTGCCTGTGTTAAGTGAATGAACTGTTAAGCAAGATGGTATATGTGATTAAAAACCTCAAGGTCTAGAAATGCTGAAGTGTAATTAGTTTTATTTCTCTGGAAGGCTTTGTGCCATTGGGAGTCTGGATTTTGCTTTGAAACCAGGGACTGAGATTTGATTAGCATCTCTAGTAACTGTAGTAAGTTTTCCATACTTATTACAGCCTCTTCCCTTTCCAAGTATGACAGTGTTTTCATGTTAGACAAACAGTGCTTAGAGTTTTCCTTTATTTCTTTTGGTGGCAATGAGCAATTTTCCTTATGATGGCAAAAGCTGTTTCTCAGCTTCTGGTTATCAAGCAAAGTGAATTAACTGCTTAAGGTTTCTGACTCCCACAGACTACACTAACAGAGTAGGTATACCCCAGTAATACAAGCTGAACCATGCTTGATGAAGGACAGAGGCTGGAAGAGGTAGGAATTTATGCAGAATCTTGCTTTAAAGCAAAAATTCACTGGATGAGCATTCAGTAACAAATAGTTGCAGTTGGTGACATTCCAAAGCCCTCTGTGTTGTTGCTCAGGTATGTTCCTCTCCAATACATACCCCTTAAAGGCCCAAGGTTGTTCTGTGTGCTTATCTTCACCCCCTACATGTGGAGAAACCCAAGTGCCTAAGCTCTTAGGCATGCTGCACATGGGTCTGCCTTTGTCAGTGGGAAAGAGGCCCCTGGAGAGGCCTCCCAGGCTGCAGAGGGAATGTGGAGTGGCAGGCCTTTGCTTCTGTTCCTTTGCTTTTCCAGCAGGCTGAACAAACCCAAGGAGCAGGATAAGTTTATCAAAGCTGGCTGTTCAGCTAAGTCTTGGAACGTGCAGGGAGTATCAAAGCACATTGTTCCTTTGTTTAGCTTTTCTCCAAATGCTCCAGGAGAAAGCAGGAAGATCAATCAACCAACCCGGCTGTATACCTTTTTTTAAAAACATAAAACTAAAAATAACCTCTCTCGAAACACAGGCAGGCAAGGGGAAAGGCTGCAACAATGGGTCTTAATTCTATGGTACGCCTGTACAATAAAAGAAGTAAAGGAATGTGTTTGAAGTTTTTGCAAAATATTCAGATAAAATGGGATGCTTGGCTTAATTGGTGCCATGCTTTTTTCAATTTTTTTTTTTTTTTTTTAATTTGAGAAATAGAGCCAGATTGCACTTTAATAGCATTTAAGCAATTTAAATTCTCTTGAGTTTTAGAATTTTCACCAGACCAGACGAGTGATTTAGAAAAATAATCTGGTAATCTTTGTTCTGTTCCATTCCATCACAGGACAATGGAATCAGTGATGAAGAAATCCACCCAGGGAAAGAGGATGTGATGGATGTATTTAACAAAGCGGGGAGGGAGGGAGGGGAGGGAGGAAAATGGAGCCTACACACTTCACAACTATTTAATTTTTTGAAATGACACAATAACTAGAGCCAGCTCTTACCTATGCCTCTCACTTTCACAGATCTGTCCAGCTGAAGTGTGTCTGGATATTGCAATGACTCTGAAACAATACTGCTCTGTTCGATGCATGGCACTGCTTTCGTTGTAAACATATGCTAGCCACATATGTCCTGAATAAAGTATAGTGTTATTATTTGAATGAAAATACCTAAAATGAGCACTTAAAGTTTGTGTGCAGCTTACTATTCCTTCCTTCTCAACATCATACTCTGAATAGCCCTTAAATTTTTCCAAATTGCAGTTTTCAGCTAGTTTAGAAATCCACAGGGACTTTGAATGAACAACTTCCATTCAGCAAAAATCTCTACAAGGTGAAGTATTTTGGGCCAGATCCAACACCTCTGCTAGTGGCCTCCTTGTTTTCAGCAAGAGGCAGCCCTGTCCCCTGAGCCTTTCTCCACACAGGCAACGCTGTGTTGTACCAAGGGTAGTCCCCCTTTGTCCACGTGGGGATGGGACATTGTTAATGTCTCAATAAATGAACTCAGGGTTATTTTGACAAGCCATTCCCAGCTCTTAACCGAATACATCAAATTAGGGTTTGCCTGTACAATGCAAATACTCTCAAGCTAGCTGGAGACAATGGCCTGCTCTCTAAGGTTATTAGTACAGCGTTTAATATGGAGTAATTTCTCCCCAGAGTTGTTCTTATGCAGCCTGTTGGCCTCTGGAAGGGCTCATGGGAACAAACACTTGCAGGGCTGGGCCCTTTGTCACACATCTTTCCAAGTCAGCATTTCCCTGGACTCGGGTTACACCAGGCTCTGCAGTGAGCTCACAATAACACCTTGTGTCTGAAATTGAGGATGGATGTGAATGTGCATGTGTTAGAGGCAGTTCAGAGTGATTTGCATTTTGTGTGCATTCAGGCTTATAGAGATTTGATTTCCCATACACGACTGAAATGATTTAGGTGGCAGACTTTATCATCCAGCATCTTTATTGTAATGGATACAATTGGGAACGTTTCTTGTTTTTGCATTAAAGATAACTTTGAAACAGGAGCTGTCAGCTCTGCCTCGTAGCAGCACAAAGCTCTTCATTCTAGAACGCACATTATGTTTGATGCACTGTACAGGTCTACTGAGCCCTGATAGATGAAGGGGCTGGTTATTTTAAATCCATCAGTTTATCTACAGCAGCTTGAAGAGCAGCACTGCAATACGTGCTTTGAGATGTGGTCTTTTCATCATTATGCAGTAGCCTCAGGAAAGATACTTGATCCTTACTTTGGTTATCAGCCTTCAGTTTTCCAAGTGAAACCCTCAGCATCCTGCTCATGAATGCATAATTGCTCTGGTTTAGACTTCATCAAAATGTCCAGAATGAATGACCTGGAGCTGAAGAAAAAACCTGATAGATTCTTTACTGCCCAATCAAAATCCTAAACTAACAGAATCTCATCTGTGAAGGGTCATTCAATTCTCTCTTGAATCCAGTAATACTCCCTGCAATGTATGTGCTACAAATACATGAATAAAACATTTTCAGGCTTTTCAGAAGTGAAACGAGACTCTTTCTTTTATGCTTTCAGCTTAGCAGGAGCTGTGCTTTAACAACTGATGGGTGTACAATATAAAATTTGAGCACACAGCAGAATTAAATCGTGGTAGCTTGGTTTTGCTGCATAAACTGAATGATCGCATTCCACCAAAATCTCTCTTGAATGACCTAGTGTGAAAAGTATTCTTTATGTGGCACAAATTATTAAAGGAAGCAACGCCTCTGTAAAGCAATTGTTCTGTTTCCCGCTTTCCAACCACTCTCACTGAAAGCACAGCGTGGACTTTTTTCAGATCGCTTAGCGTGCATGACCTGGACTTAAAGCCTGTGTTCATTATGCTGAAATATGTAAACTTCACGTGACAAAAACTGCATATTTTTTTTACTGAGTTGTATAAAATGCAGATGGTTTTTGAAGCGTGAGACTGAACCTTGAGTTCAGAGGGATATATACACCCGAGTACAATAATAGATGCATATTGTGTGGTTGCTTGGATTAGTAGGATTCAAAACTGAGTACATACAGCTCATTATAGCAATTAAAACCGTAATAAGAGCAAGAATTTTTTAAAAAAATATTAAAATGGGTAGAAAGCATATTGTGAGAACCTTCCTTGTTTTAGGAGGCAGGAGGAATTTCCTCTGAAAGCAGATTATCTGGTAGCTGTTCAGTTACGAAGACAGTCTGAGTCATGTTAGCAGAATGAAAATGGACTTCATGGAATCATAAAACATGATACAGAATATAGATTTGATGGAGTCTTTGCTCAAACACGGCATTTAATGCTTAAGTACAGGGAAGTTTTTGAACACAGAAAGAAAATCCCTTTGGCAGGGCTGTGTGAGTAACGCAAAGAAGAGATGGCATCATTATTCTGAGACAAAACAATGACATTTGCTGTCACGTATCTGCTATCTACATTTTTAAAAATATATTTCTAAAACTTGCTGGCATTTATTGTCTTTTTATGTTTCCAACAGTATCTTCAACTTAATTTTTTAAGGCTGTTGTCACTACTCTGATTTTGTTGTCTTTCCTGTTTTAGGAAACTAACACAAAATGACATGCAACACAGCAATTTTTTCATGTTGGAATTAGCCTCCATTCCAAGATTCTCAGGCTTCTGTAAGGTGTGCCCTCTTGCAAAGTGCCATCAGTAAATGAGCCAACCTAAAGCATTACTGGGATGACAGACGGGATATTTTCTTCCCTGCTAATTTGTGTTTTTACTGAAATTAAAATATCAAAAGAACATACAGGTGTTTTCTGAACACAAGGTCCACAGTAATTTAGCCCTGTTCATCTAGCACTGATCTGAGGCCTCCAACACAGTTTTACTGCAAGCAAAAGCACGTTGCCAGCATGGTGGAGGAACAGGATGAGAGGTAAAGCAGCCACACATAGCCCTGTGACCTGACTGAGATGTCAGCTTTGATCCGAAAACGTGTGATTCATTCCACTAGGGATTTGGTGGATTTTGCTAGGCAGCTGATGGGGGTCTGTGACTTTAATTAGTATTTCAATGTGTTTACATTTAGCAGGTCTGTTCTTACTCAGCAGTGAAGGCTGACATTGTTCAACTTCTGTTTCATTCTTTTTTCTTTCCCTCCAGTCTGATATGAAGTGTTCCTCTGAGCAGAGGCAGTCTGTGTTGAGAGCTTGCAAAACTCCTGGTAGGCATTAGGCATTTGTCAGCTGGTTTTAGACCATTTTCTGTAACAGCAGTAATTAAAGCCCAGGTCTTCAAATTTGGTAATTTGGTGTCTGACTTGAATTCCTGTTAAGATCAGTGTCCCTGCGGGTTTTGGCTTATGGCCTTCTGTGTAAAATCGGTGTATAATGCTGAAAGCTCTTACAGACCTCATGGGATCTCTGCTTATTTTTCCCTTCTGTTTTGTGTGCCTGCTTGTTTTGCTTCCTATGCTCTAGAACCTCTGACTGCTATGGCAGAAGGAGTGTCTGTAAATATGGTTCCACCAAGGTGGTGTCTTTCATCTCTGCTGCAGCTGGACAGGGGGAATGCAGCGAGGTCAGAGCTGCCCGGTGTCCGCAGTCTGCCTGCACCCTGTCCCAGGCTTTCCCACGTGGGGATCAGCACCCTTCCAGAGCAGCCACACTCCTTTGGTGCTTCAACCCAGGGACAGCTGAGGGCCCCAGTCAAGCCCCAGTTTTGGACTTGAGCCTGTCACTGAGCTGAAGACCAGAATGATGGGTTTATATCCATCTCTGACAAAAAAGAAGGAGCAGCTGACTGAAAGGCTGATGAGCTGACAATATGGGAAATTGCATCCTTTTCCAGATGGACCCTTCAAATTTGATCTCCAGTGGTACTGAAATTTACTGTATTTACTCTTACTTATCAGCTGAGAATAGCTAATTATAGTTAATATATATGATATATCCATATTAATATACTTTTATACAGCTAGTATAGAGAATTATAGATAATAGTTTATAGCTAAGTGCCTTTTAAGATGGTTTCAGCCCTGAAGAGCTTGCAGTCTTGCTGGGTGTGTTTCTTCTGGGGAAAGGAGGAAAAAAATGGGGTTTAATTGCTGTCCTGCACATGACAGGGTGGGGCATCAGGGAGATAGAGGAGAGGGCAGGGGTTGAGTTAGCAGGCAGATTTGCTGGGGAAAAGGACTCTGCAAAAAATAAAGAAACTTCTGAAAAATGCTTAAGGCAAACCCTTCAAAAGAAATCTTACAAGCTCCAAATAAGAAGTGTTGTGTCTGGTTTTGGACACTGCAATTAGCAGATATCAACTGGTAAATTTCGGAGTAGAGCAATGAAAATCACAACAGCCATAGATGGAAAAAAAATTAGAAAGAGTAGAGTGTATTTAGCTACAAAAAGAAAAGTAGGAAGCATATTGAAACCTGTAGGTAAAAGTTACTGAGATATAGGGACAGAGCCTGTCCTTCCTGTGTGCTGTGAAGATAACAAGTCACATCCATAAGCCTTGACTGAGGTTGCCGGGGAAGGCTGAGGATGTTCCTGAAAGCAGGTTAGATAAACACCATTTCAAAATAATTCAGATCTAGCTGATCATACCTTTGGGCAAGAGGAAGGCTGGAGGGCCTCTTACAGCCCTTCTTTCCAGTCTGGTTCCAAGATAATAGTGCTCATGCAAGGATTTGGGGCATCTGGAGAAGCAATGTGGCCTCGTTATGTAGGACTGGCAGAGTTGTTATAAGGACAAGGGTAAATAAAGACAGACAGCTTGTGTGGGTGAAAGATAATTTTAATGATGCTGCATGGTGAGGATAAGGCATTGCTATCAAATCACTATTTCACTGCTTTTGGAGTTAACTTCATTGCCCCTTAGTGGACAACCCCACAAACACTGAAGCCAAGGGAATCCTGGTGTCTAACAGACACTTTCTGAGTGAACTGTGTCTTTAGAAAGGCTCACTGTCCCTGACATGGCACGAGTGTATATTGTTTCCAATCTCTTAATTAAGGCTTTTAGAGGATGCTTTTCTTTTCCTTAACCCTCTTTTTTTTTTTTTTTTCTTCATGGGATGAGCAGGAATTTAATTCTGTTTATGGCTTTGACCACCCTGTTAAAATCTGTTGACATGGGTCAGTGGGTTCTAACACTTGAATTAAGGAAATGTGAAGATGTACATGCACCACGTGGTCATGTAAGCTTAAAGTCAGGCAGGCTAGAAATTATGTGAGCTTTAAATAATAAAAAAGCTATCATCCCTTTGATGGCATGAGTGAGACAGTAAGGAAGTTCAAAGAAGTTGTTTCTTAATGCTTTATTCCTTGAAATATGCTTCTGTATGTAGCAACACTTAAATCAAATGGTGATAAGACGTTTGCCAAATAGCTCAAATTTACTCTGCTTGAAATTGAAAGAGGAGTTATTGAAATTTTAGTAAGTGCACAAGAAACCTGGAGCTCATAATATACTATGAAAGGTTTGTTTGTTTTGTCTAATTTACATCTTTCAACCTTTCATTTTCTGTCGAAGGAGGTAGAATACGAATTGCTTTTCTTAACGCAGCAAAGATTCTCTAAAGGTTACTATAGTCTCTGTAGTCCATTCAGCACATTCAGAATGCAAATTAGTTCCACATCAGAGTCTTTTTGTGAGGCTTTTCATTACAGGGGGACATGTAAAGCACTCGAATTTCTTTTTTAATTTCAGATAAAGGTGGATCAAAAAGTGGATAGATCTCTTTATTTGTATTTTTAAGAGTCTTTTTAATACTTTTTCCTATCAAACATGAAAAGGAAAATAGTTGCATTTCTAGGCATTTGGGGACCCCTTTGAAGCACTGAGCAAAGGAATGCTTAATACTTTGAAACTATGTATTATTGAAACTATCAATTACTTTAACATTTTTCAAAGGCAAAACAGGATCCTCACCAGACCAGCTTTGTGTCTCGTTTTTCTTGTTCTGAGAGATTGTCTATCTGTATTGTAATGAGAAGATGGTCAGACTAGCTTAATGTTTAACACTTCTTACTTTTCATCTTCAAAATTATTTGTGAACATCAAGCAGGCATATCAACTTGAGTTTCTCTAGAAAATACTTGTGTTGAACACAAGCAAGAGATCCTGACTTTTTGTAAAATCTTGTGGCAATCATCGTATACTAGTGGTTATTTTAAAACCTTCCAAAATTTAAATAGGGAAAAATCAGGTTTTTTGTTGTTTTTTGTTTGGGTGTTTTTTTCCCAAACTAAAATAACACTTGTTGGATTTCTAGTGATAAATAACATTGCTGAAGATTTTGTATTACTGAGGCCTGGTTTTGTAATTTTGACTCAGGTTTTTGTCGAAGTCAAATACTGCAGCACTGAATTCTGTTTGAAGCAATTGTTTTATTATTTGCAATGTGTAGGAGTGGATTAAAGCTTTTGTGACTCCTCCCATTCATCTTGTTCTTGCTTACATTTTGCTACCACTTTTAGAATGCATAACACACATGAAAAGTCTACCTAGAACATGTGCTGGGTCCTGACAAGAAAGGCAGGGAAAATACCATAAAAACCTGGTATCGTAAAGGTTTATTGTGATAAAACTCTGTTTGGGGGAGTGGCTGTTATCCTCTAAAAAGCTCTGATTTATCAGGCAATATGTAAAGACTGTAGTGCTAGGAAAGGGGACGGAGAGAAGAAATGGACCACTGAATTGTTCAGTTCTGATATCTGGTACTGCTGGATGCTTATTTAATAAGTCTTGACTCATGATATGTGCAGTGGTTAAAAAAATGAAAACCTCTTCATCTTGAAGGAAGAAATAATTTGGAAAAGTTCTGAAAGATTTCTAAGGAGGAGCGACACCACTGCACATGTTCATATTGTTGAACATTCAATATATTTATGTAAGGAAAAATGTGATGACATAATGAGGAATATAAATGGGATATAAAATTCTCTGGCTGTATGCTACTTGGTTTATGTGACCTTTCTTATTTTCTTTTTATTTTCCTTTGGAAACAACCTCCTTTTGTTTTTTCATTCGTTTTCTTAGCTACTTTTTTGTTTTAAATGTTGATGATTTTTTTTCCCCTGGTGGTATTCAGTGCCATAATCTATGTCTGGTCTTGACTCTATTCAAGTTAGCCATAATCCTACCCCCACCCAGTCTTAAATTGTGCATATACTTCTGTGGCCTAGAAAATGATACCAGATTTTAAAGACTTGTTCCCCTTCCTTTTTTCTCCATTTCCCGGATTTTTTTTCTCCTCCAGGAGAAACTCTTACTATTTTAATAACGGTGTAGAATTAATCCCTTTTAAAGGTTTCTGTAAAAATTCTATTATCTTCCTCTGTTTTAACATCATAAATGGATAATGCAGATGTTGAAATATTCTGAAGATCTTGAATCATTACAAAAGCTCTGTAATTACATTTATTATTAATGATTTTCATTAGTAAATTATTTGAGTTTACATTGCTCCTTTCCTCCTAAAGACTTATGGTGCTATATAGTAAAACATTCATTACAGCTTAAGACATCCCTGGAAGACAAATGAGCCCTCAGGCTTGTCTCAATGTGTGCAAGAGGAGCTGTAAGTGAAGGCTGCTCCCAAGACAGGAGCTGTGGGCCAGGTCAGAAGACAGAATAATTCTAATGTGGCCTGACTTCTTTTCCCCCCTGTACGTTCCAACCATATGAATTTTTTTTTTGGTGCAATTTTGAAAGAGCTTTATCTACATCTCTCTGTGTCACAAGCATTGCCCAGGGGAGAATGAGGCAGCTGGAGAACAAGAAAAGTGGGGATTTTCTCTGGTCAGACCCTGACCAGCTGCTCCAGGGGTCACAGAGGCTTGTGCTGAACGTGGGGCAGTGCCCTGGGCTCCTTTTGCTCTGCTCCTCAAGGAACAACTGCCAGAAGCTGAGACAGCTCTACTTGAGCATGCACCTGAATTTCCTTATGAGTTTAAGCCCATGATATATCCCTGCTTTGGCAGCACTCTGGCACCCTTGAATAGAAAAACACACACTGTGGTGCTGCATCAAACACCTCTAACCTGTGCCTAGTAAAGAGAGACAGAAATGAAGGCACCTGAACTAACTGCGACAGCTATCATGAATGTGTGATTTTTTCTTTTAATAACAGAGAGCAAAGATGTTCACAACATGTTGTTTGGTGCTTTTTACCCACCTTGGCGCTGGAACACTGAATAGTTTCCAATTTATTACTGTTTTGCTGGAGCTGCAGCAAAAATCAACATCTACTCTTCTGCAGAAGCCAAATGCCTGAGCTGTTTGTCAGGAGTGGCTTCTGCTAATGGCTTGATATTTTATCTTACAAATAACCAGAGGTTTGCATTGATCCATGGGAGTATGAGGGAAGGCCAAGTTACCTATTAGATATTGCACCTCACTAATGGTCAGATTAAGCTTCTGTCCATAATATTTCCTTGCAGTGCACAGACTTTTTCTAGCCTTTTTTAAAATTTGGGGGTGGGGGGGAGGTGTGTAGGAGGAGAGTAGTGGTGAGTGATATCCTGGATGGCACCAAGAAGTCAGGCACTGAGACCTGAATCAAGGATATAAAATTCTTCATTTGGTGCAGTTGCTTTTTGTACCTTCTAAACTGGAACCTTGTCTCTTTTTGTTTTGTTTGTTTTTTTCTTTTTTTTTCCATCATGTTAGAGCAGCTTGCCTCTGATGCTGGAGCTTAAGCAAAGGAGATATCCCAACCTTTAAGCTCATTTCCTCACAGGAATTGCACTTTGCATCTGTTGGAGAAATTTCATGGTTGCTGAAGAAGTCCCTCCTCTTCAGGTGGGGTATGATTATTCACCTGCTATTTCCTATGGAATGCAAGGTCCTTTGATCAGGTGAGGTAACAGCAGCATTTCTCAGGGGCTTGGAAGTGGTGTTCTACAGGAACTGGACAATCTTTTGCTGAAATTTTGCTGAAACCGAGCAATTCCTTTCACCTTCCAGACTTGCCAATTCTGCAGCCCATTCTGTTACTAGTCAAGGTGGCAGCACTACACATGAATTATTACCCTGCTACCTCTTGCAAAAGCAACAAGCGTTTTGGGAAATAGAAAAAGCAGAAAACTCTCACAGCAGTGCAAATGTAGGCCTAGAGATAGAAAGATACAAAGATGAAGACACTGGACAATAAGACTGTTTTTTTGTGCTGTGTAAAGCTAGTCCTTCACAAGTAGAAAAATATGTCAAGCAAGATAATAGAAAAGTTTAATAATGAGACTTTGTGCTTCGTTTAAAGAAGAGCATAAAAAGTTCCTGAACAGTGAGAAATACGAAACAAGCAACCATTGTTTGATATTAAGAATACATGTGGTTTTAGTGATTGGTTTATGCAGATGGCTGTAAGCTTTTAAGAGCTTGCTATTAGCTAGAAAGCTTTTAAGAGGCCTTGTAACCCAGAGAACTCTGTCTGCTGTTAGATTGACGTGAGCTGTTGCCATCTTTTGTGCCTCACCCTGTAATGAGACTGATGTTGCAATAAAGAGCTCAAGATGTGTTTCCCAGCAGTCCCATCCTGTTATTATTTGGGAAAAAACACTAGATCTAACAAAGCAAGATGCCCCTGCTGCAAAGACCTTACACCTGAAGAAGCTACCATTTGCTGTTGCTGCTTTGGGGCAGATCCCTGCCTTTTTGCACCTCATTGTACATTTTCACTCTTCAGTTTTAATCTCTCACATCTGACAGATTATTCTGCCAGAATTATCAAATGGGTATTGATTTTTCATGATATTGTGAATAGGAATTATCCCTTTGCTTTCAAAACTGTGACATGTCCAAGTATCCTTCTAATCTTTGGGTGGCATGAAAAATATCAGAAAATTTCAGTACCCTCTCAGTTGCTGCCTTCTTGTATTTCACTGCTGGAAGTGAGCCCTTCAACCAGTGACATCCATCCATTTCTTTCTTTCAGTGAAAACTGTTTGAGGATGCTAAAAATGATGAAGCCTGACAGCTCCTCTCAGGTGTTTGCTGAGCATCATTCACTGTAATCCCTTTTGGTTGTGTGCAGATACATAAATATGCTATCTGAGCTGAAGGGGGATGTAGAAATGATTCTTCTGCACTGGCACAGCTCCAGGCATGGGGCTGGAGTGCTTGCAAGTGTGAGAGCCATTCCTGCAGCTTGGTCTGAGTCTGCCCAGCAGGCTCAGAGGCCTCTCTGGCCCAGTGCAGTGGTGCTTGAGCTGCATGACTGGCTCCCTTCTGTTGGCAATAATTTTCTCTTGTAATGTGGCTTCACCCTTCTGGGCTGAAATAATCCAGCTTGTCCTTCATTCCCATCAGAGAGGCATTTGGATACAAGCAAAGCAGAAAGCCATCAATGAATAAGTTCAGGACACTTGGAATGAAACACTTTTTTTTATCCTGACAGTAATTTCATGTGACAATATGAACTGTCTGCCATGTAATGAGGAATTGGGAGAGTAATACAAGAGTCCACCTGGCAGAAGAATAACATGTGATCTGTTTAAAATGAAAATAACTGTGGCACCAACCTGTATTCTGTCCTGATTCCAAACTCAAATTGCACTCAAGAAATGTGAAAGGCCAAAAGGTAGATGGAAAATGGAAATTCTTTGGTCCTGAGAGGGCATGTCATGCAGAGGCAACATTTTCTGAATCTTATTCACATTTTTGACTTCATTGTTCAGAAAAGTCCCTAGTTCTTGTGATTGATAAAACAGACACCTAAAGTGGTAGGAATCATCACGCAACAGAAGGACTGTGGGATATTCTTAGTCTGAAAAGTTTCCATCCAATAAGAGACTAAAATGTGTGAAGTAGATTGATGGTAAGAAAAACTGAGTCCTGACAGTAAATGTCAAGGAAGATATATTAATGTACAGTAATGGAGTAGGAAATAGCCTTTTTTTTTTCTTCTATTGCAACTTCAGTAATTACTTGCACAAAATGTCTACTAAGTGTCTTTTAAAAAGACATGAACCAAGCTACCCTATTCCTTATATAAAAGCTTGAAGCAAACTAAGGACTAATTGGACAAAGTGTAGAAAGAAAAAACTGATACAAGAGGTTCCCAGATACTTTGTAATCATGAACCTTACTTTAATACAGTGATTTCTTTCTTCATTTAGCTTTTCTGGGAGAATTAGGCAAAATGTTCAATGATTTCTTATATAAATTTAAGCCTCTTTCCTTCTTCTTTTTTCTTTCTTTTTTTTTTTTTTTTAAGAAAAATGAGGAGCACTTGCAGCATGTTTCCAGTCCCTCTTCTTTGCATGACCAAGATGGTTGAGGCGAGGGTACTTACCTGAGCCCCTCCCCTTGAAGTGTTAGAGCAGAAATGGACGAAGAACAGTCATTCCATCCCATGGAAAGTTCTTGAGGTTTCTGCAGTCTTTCTGTATCTTTTGTGGGAACAAAATACAAAGCAGAGCCTTTCAAATGCCTCTGTGAAAGAGAGCCGTGTCGACACTCCTAGTCTGAGATCAAAGCCCTCAGCTATCCAGTTGGAAGGCTTCATTCTGGGCACAAGCAAAACTCTCTTGAAACGTTCATGTTCTTCTGAGGTGTTTCATCTTTGATGTACTGGGATATTTAGCTAAATACCACTTTGAAAATGTTGAGAGTAGGTCTGTGTTCTTGGTGCCCATGTGAAAGGATGAGAGGAACTTAAGTGGGGAGAGCTGATAGATGAGGAATTATGAAAGGCCTGGAAAAGGAACATGAACATATAATAAGGTGTTAGTTCTGTGCAGGATCCAGCCTGTGTAAATTGAGACTTAGGAGCCCAAAGCCCAAGGCTCAGACTGTCTGCTTCTTGCACTGCAAGGTACCTCTATTCTGTGCCTGGAAATTTCCTGGGCACTTGGTGAACTTGTCAGTGTCCTGCTGAGAGATCTAGAGCACATGGGATTTTTTCATGGCAGTGTGTAAAACGAGCACCGAAGTCAGGTATTTATTACAGCCCTTTATTACAAATCTGTTTATATATTCTTCAGCCTCCAGCATCAGTGGTTTTAAGATCAGACTTTTTGTATGCTGCTGCCTTGCAAACATGCTGGTGTGTCTTCATAATTGTAGCTGACGTGATGTGCAGTGCAAGTGAGACCTCAACCCGCTGCCAGTGCAGGGTGTGGAAAGCAGTGATTGCTTTAAAAGGTATCTGTATTTGCGTAGATTGCATTATTTTTGTACTATACGAATAAATGGACTTGAGAGAGTACAGTCTTGTGGAAATGGAGGCATAAATCAAATTAATCATGGAATCATAAAGCAGTTTGTGTTGGAAGGGACCTTAAGGATCATCTTCTACTAGATCGGGTTACTCACAGCCCCATCCAGCCTGGTCTTGAATACCTCCCAGGACAGGGAGTCTATAAACTCTCTGGGCAGCCTGTTCCTGTGCCTCACCACCCTCACAGTCAAGAATATTTTTCCTAATACCTATTCTAAACCTGCCCTCTATTCAGTTTCAGGCCATTCCCCCTTTTCCTATCATACGTGTCCTTATGAAAAGTCCCTCTCCAACCTTATTGCAAGCCCCCTTTAGGTACTACAAGAACTGCTGTTTCTTCTCCAGGCTCAGCAACCCCTGCTCTATCAGCCTATCTTCACAGGAATTAAATGCTGGCCAGGAGAATTTTCATATTCTGATCTAGTGCAAGTACAATAACTGTTCAGTATTATGTAAAAGGAAAAAAAAGACTGTCAAAGCTGGTAAGGTTTGGAAATTCATGGCTTTGTTCCAGGTATGATAATCTATATAGCAAAGCATGTCTCTGTGAATCACATTTTCAGGCACTGATGATAACAGAAAAATCAGGAAATAAGCTTATTGAAGATTTTGCACCACACACACACACACACACACACAAATGGAGCATCTGCATGTAAATGTCACTGTCTATGGTACATCCTTCCCCAAAGAGACTAAAAATATTTAATTTTCATCACATGAACAGTCAGATATAAAAACTCCATTACTCTTGAGGTTCCTATGTAGAAAACTAGGAAATTTAAAAAACTGCTTTTCAAAAGAATTACACACAGAAATGGAATTTGTGGATCCTGTACATCTCACAAGATCTTTCAGTTTTGTCTGGGAGTTTGTCTTAGAAAGATGGTTGGGTGCCAAACCTAGTGGCAAGTATTCACGGTACTCAGTTAACTTGGTCCCAGCTCTACTCCATGTTACATCTTTGGCTGGGTTCTGTACCCCATTCCTCATCTGTAGACTCAGTGTCGTGTGTCTTCCCTCCTAGAGTGTAAGTTTCTCTGCTCTAGTGATGTTTTTTATGATGAGTACAGAGGATGCAATCTTGTTTAGTGCCTCTGAGCTTCCACAGTATGCAATTATCAATGTTAATGTCTCCAAATTGAGGAAGTGATTGGATCTAGCAGACTGCTTTGTTGTTTGTTTGTTGTGTAATTATCAGCATTCATTACAAACAGGTATGTCTAATTTTTCCAGCTCTCAGCAAGCTGACTACAATGATGGTATTATGGGTTGGGTTAAACTGACTGGAACTGGTGAGTGAAATGGCTGCCCTTCTGTTATGAATAAATGGAACAAACACAGAGCTAGGCAGATTAAAAAAAAAGAATGAAAAAATGACTTGTTCAGTATGTGAGCTCTGGGTTTGACCTGCTCACAGAGGAGTTGAAAGCATGGAGCTTTTGTGGGATTTCCCAGGGTATTGTTTAACCATGTGCACACAGCGTTCTTCAGTGGGCAAACAGCAGGTGAGAGAGAGAGAGACACAGAACAGCAAAATTGGAAATATGGTCTAAGAAAATATATGCAAGAGAGAAAGCATTTGAGCAGTGTCAATAGAAACCAAGAGCAAGGAGCAAAGAATCACTTGCTGTACCCAGAGACACAGGGTTCTGGCCAGCTCACAGTAGTACACAGGGTTGTATCAAAGAGCCTGTCCTTGGCTGAAGTGCTCCAGCAGTTATATTTCATCAGAAAAAAAATGTCCTTGCTCCAGCACACTGCTGTGTGTCCTCCCTGTGGTCCAGATGGGAGGCTGAAGCTACACTGATGCTCTGCCTGACAAACTCCTTGCAATTTTATAATCAGTCAGGAGCAAAACCTAGACAGGAAACATTTTGTAAAAAAAGGAAATCCTTTCATACCTGGACATATCTAGGGGCGATAATGTTTGGAATGGAGAAACATGGTTATTCAAGAGAATACCTTGCCATCGCTGCTGCTTCTCCTGCATTTTCCCTGCTTTAGCACAGGTGCCACAGCTTGGCAAAGACACGTGATGTGCTCCCAGGCACAGAATCACGTTCTCAGGTGTGCAGGCAAATCACCCGGATCCAGGGCAGCCCAGCCCCCTGGACAGCCGCCAGCTTAGAGCCGAATCCCAGCGGCTGAGTGGCGGGATGTGGTGGGAGGCCCTGGGGAAGCAGGGAGGGAAATGAGCCGTGCGTGTCTCTGGTGCCGGTGTGTGTGGAGCCGGGAGGGACTGGCTGCACTGCCCGGGGCACCGAGGGCTCGAAAACAAACCCTGCTGCTCGGTGCGGACACAATGGCTGCTTTGTTCACCGCGGTGGGAAGGAGTAGCTCGGTGCGGAGGATGCCATGGGGAGAGGGCTGCCAGGTGGCAGGCAGGGCCACCGTGACGCCCTGCCCGACACAGGGCTGCAGCCAGCGCTCAGTGTAGGACAGAGAAAAAAACCCCACCTCTTTAGAAGTAAATTCACCAAGAAAATGTGCAAAAAAGAGGCACTGGCACTGTTTGGAAAACCAAGGCGATGTTTCACTTGATCTCAATAGTAGGAGAAAGCAGAAAGTGTTTATTCTTCATTCGTGCACTGAGGGTGGTTTGGCTGGGGGGAGGCAAACCAGGCTCTGTGCAAGTTTATGTAGGTTACTGTGCCAAGAGAAATTATGAGGTGTCGCAGAAGGGCAGTGTGGTCCTGACCTTAATAAAGGCAGATGTCACTTGTGTGCCACGACAGGTAATTCCTACATGCCCTTAATTTTGCAGCTCAGGGTACTATAAAGTTGAGATGGCTGAAGGAAGATCTTGGAATGCACAGCAAGGCAATTTTTGTTTCACAGTTATTTAGCTGGAAAGGGTTAAAGCACTTCATGTGTAGTAGACACTAGTCCTGACATTTGCACCCACCAAAGAAATAACCTCTTGTTCACACACTTCCTAAGTTTGATACAGGAAAACAACACCACAAATATGGATTGTTCATGCAGGTCAAGGTCTGAACTGCAGGAAATAACATTGGATTTTGAAATTGCCACTGGTGATGCAGAGTAGCCATCCAAAACCACAAATGGGAATAGGTTTCAAAGTTTTCTTGGCTGCAAACAGAATAAACAAACAGTGCACAGTCTGAGGAAGTATTTGGTGCTGGACTTACTTTGGCCCCACTAATGTTTTGCTTGATCTCTGCAGTCAGTTCAAAAGTTGTATCCTAACACAGGGTAGATTGACAGAGAGAAGGAAGCCCCAGTTCATCCTATATCAATGTTACCAAGGTTGTATCAAGGGTGCTGAGACAGTTGTTTGACTGTTAGAAAATATGCAAAGGGATATTTTCCCTGTGAGTTTTATCCCGCCCTTTATTTGTGTTTCTACATGCCGTTAGTGCCAGGGCTGTATCAGGGTGTTACAAATTCCTCCCTGTTTAACCACAGCCAGTGTTTTTAAGGCTGGCGCTCTGGGGCCAGTTTCTGATCTCTGCTGTGATGAAGGAAATGCAAGAAGGATTTACTGCACCACCCAGGGTTTGCTCCTGCACAAGCAAAAGGAAGAGTGGGAGGCAGATGGGCAGAGACTGTCAAAGAAAGAGTTAAGGGGGAACAACAGTTAAAAAAAACCCCAACAAAACAAAGAGTAAGACTAAAACATACAGCAATACTACTTTTTATGCGTAGTGTTTTGTTTAAGTCTCTTGATGATGTTTCGTGGGTGCTTCCTCCTGTTCTTATTTTTTAGACTATTATCATAAGAGCAGGTCATGTAAGGTTTTCAGGTCTCTCTGATACAGGCGCTACTTAAAAAGTTGGCTGAATATTCTACCCTGTGCTTCTGTACATTTTGCTTCTCTGCACACACTTTGCTCTGTGAATAGTAGTTAAAATTCCAGTGAGCGCCCTCCCATTAAAATACCTTTAATGTTTTATTGGGATACCTCCTACTTGAAATGGCTTAACACATAAAGGTCCTTTGCTCATTTGAGAAAAAAATAAGCTATACTGCTGATGCAGAGGCAAGATTGTTTGGGTGGCTCTCCTGTAGATTGCTCTTTATGCAAATGGTGCCTTGGGAACGGGCAGATTAATGTGTTTCAAGACAGGATGGAGATGCAAATGTTGCAACCACTTGCCTGGGAGTGCTCTGCGGCAAGAAGGGAAACAAGCTCTCCTGCACATTTCTGACTGCTCTCTTTCTGTCTGAAAGTTCAGTGAGTGTCCCAGAAAATAATTACTCATTTAAAGTAAGGAAGTAAAGTCCAGAGTACCTGTTTCTGAGCGCTTTGCTTTGTTTAGGAAGAAAAGTTTTGAACCACTGTCGTGCTGAGGATGAAGAGTGGAAGAAAAGTAAAACTGGGAAAGGTGATGTAAATTAAAAAACAACAAAGAGAGTAGATGAAATCTGAATGTAAAATAAAATTGTAAACCCATGCAGGTTAGTTCTCTTGAATTACTAGAACAGGGTTTTCTACAACTGTGAAAACACATGGATAGCTGCTGGTTGAAAAGGGCATTTTCTAAGCCAGTCTAAGGAAAAAGAAATTTGTGCTTTGAGAAAGGGAGAAGAGACTAAACCATCCAAGCTGAGAGCAGAGAGAGGCAGAATTCAGCTCCAAAGATTTTGATTAAGCTTTTTCTGAGAATCAGCTGTGTCTGGGTTTTCTCAGTCCTTACTTTAACACGCTTGGTTGTTGTCTGCAAAAATCTTTCCCTAAGTGTTCCTGTTGGGTTTTTTGTCTTGTTTTGGTTTGATTATCTGTTTTGGTTCGATTTCCTTTATTATTATTATTAGTTATCAAAGCCTATTGATAGTGCAAAAAATGCTTTGTGCATTCAAACTGCTGTGTAGATGTAACTTTGCTGCCAGTGTGCAGATGCTGACCCAGTCATGGTGGGACGTTTGACTACCTGCCCTGAGGGGCTCCAGGCTCTTGCCAGGACTTCAGACATAGAGCTGGGATTTTTTTGTGGGGAAATGGGACACGTTTGTCCTCACCAGTGTCCTCCTCAAAAGGCAGTGGAACATGCTTCATGAATTGCTGAACATCTCAGGAGGAATCAAAGACCCTGGAACCCACCTGAGGTCTCTGAAAGAACTGGAAGGTTTTTGGAGGTGAAATAGAGCTATCTCCAGCTCTGCTCCCTGCAGGACTCTCAGCAAAGGCCTGATTCAGTACCAGAATTCACTCTCCAATAGTGTCTGTTTGTGCTCCATGGAGATGCCTGCAAGGGGTTGACTGAACAGACTCCTGTTTTTCATGCCAGCATTTCAGTATGACAAAAGAGGGAATGGCACCTGGAGGGGGTCTGAGGATAATCCCGACACATGGGTGTGTGTAGAAAATCTTGTTGTAGCTACCAGTAACCATGGCACAGATTTTCTGTTTGCCACCCTTACACAGCATTTTCTTTGTCACTGAATTAGTTTTCAAACAACTTGCTGTTTTCCTGGTTGTCAGTGTACCCATGGAGTGCAGCAGAAGATTATGGGAGGCTTAAAGAAAGACTGAAACACCACAGGTATTGCAAAGAGCTAATGAGACTTTCTTCATTTTTTCAAAGAAAATCTTTTTACAGCTCCATTGAAATAGTTAAGCCCTTTTACTCAGCCTCTCTGCAAGGTGCAAGATGTTGACCCAATATCCCTTCAGAATGTATTATCCCAAATGGTGCCTGTAAACCAGGCCTCTGCCACTGCTATTTTGACATGTCTGTGTAATAAATATCATTCCAGCTATATAATTGAAATATTGCTGCTTCACTTGTGACTTCAGTTAACAGCCTGCTGCAAAACTGAAGTAAACCTTCATGACCCATGCTCTGGTATAGACCTACTATGCCTTCCTAATTTAATCAAAATATCTGGAAAACTCTCAGCATCTGAAGAAAAAAATGCCATTTGCTATTGTGCGACAACTCTTACTGGAATCTCCTTAACTACCACTGAAAGAGAGCAGACATTCAGCTCTTCCATTTGCCCTCCCTCTCGTCTGTCCAGAGGAGGACAGTCCATTTCCTCCACTGATTGAATTAAGGACTGAAAACTCAATTTGAGAAGGAGAGCAGAACTGAAGATTTGTTTTGATCTGCTAAAGTCTGGGGGTTTACATGCTGGTTTTGGTTTGGGTTTTATTTTTCTGTATGGATGAGGAGGGTACTCTGAGGTGTGGTGGGTACTTGGAGCAAGATTTGTCAGAATATGTCCTGTCCATCATCCAGGCTGGAGAACTGGTAAGGCAGACAGGGAATATGAAGGCTTGAGTGCTGCAAAAGGGTTGAAAGTAATTGTGCCTAGAATGAACAGGCCATCATTCCTAAACAGAAATAGGTTTCCACATTTCCTCCAAAGCACTACCCAGAAAAGTAAATGGAAAAAGTAAGAGGGAAGGGAATACTCAGTGCCCATTTTCTACTTGAATTAAATTTTCGTTCGCAAAAAATGGGAGAGGAGACAAAAATGATGGAAGTATGACATAGTATGTTAGTTGCATCAGAAATAATGAGTGATTTGATCTGAGCTGTTGAGGAAAGTTAAAGGAGAAAGTTGCTAGCAAAGCACCAAGGAAAGTGTCTATAAACCATATTTTTGAGGCCTTGCTGAACAGTATTGCACAGGGTATTCAATACAAGCTAATTTGCTCAATAGAGAAGCCTCAGGTGGAAGTATGAGAACAACCTGGAAGTAAAATGATAATATCCTTCCTTCCCAGCCTCCACATTTCAAAGAGATCCATTTTTTTCATAATTAAGAACTGAAGACACCAAAACATGTCTGTGAGCTCACTGTAATCATATGGGACTGAAAAGAATTCTAAGCCAGCTGTAAAGAGGAAGAAGAGATCCAGATGCCTGGGACAGATGGACACACCAGTCAGTCTGCTGTTTTGGTGGCATGGCTCAGGATTTCTCAACCAGGAATTTACAAGCAACCTTGGCTGTCAATTTAAAACTAAACTAAATGAAGCTGCTGCATGTGAAAATGGCGAAAAAAGCACATTCTGAAAGGTGGGAATAAAAAAGTTGTTAAAATTTTGATGAATAATTTGTTTGGGATTCGTTGTTGTAGTTGTAGTTGATTTGTTTGGTTGGTTGGTTTTATGCTATTATTAGACAAGAAAGCATGACCAACAATTTATTTTCATTCTACTTCTTAAAATTATGTCTGTTTGCTCTGGCAATGTTCTAGTTACCTGAAAGCCCGGCCTGAGCAAGACTCTGCAAAGAAGATGGTTACAAAAAGGACTCCAAAGGTGGCAGTATCCTTTAGGCAGCAGGGAGAAAAGGTAATGCTGACACCTTTCTTGCACCAGGCTCATATGTCAGCCATCAGGGAAGGCCTGGGACAGTGTTTCTTATTAGGTTTCTGTAATATGATGCACACTCAGATAAGTAAGCCACTTTTTTTTTCTTTTTTTTTTTTTTTTTTTTTTTTTTTTTTTTTNTTTTTTTTTGTTTGTTTGTTTGTTTGTGTGCTACATCTCTTCTGAGAAAGGAAGAAGGAAATCTAGGATAGTCTGGTGGGATTTCTGTCCTCTTCTTTTTTAGGGCCAGGGGCTAGGAATAGCAGACTCTAATGGGAGACAGTGACCAGGAGCAGTCAGAGGTACTTGTGTAAGCAGGTGTTCTGCCATGTACTACCTTAGAGGGAGTCTCTGCCAAGATCTACTTACTGATAAAATTCAGCCTTCTGCATGTCTTGAAAACAAGGATTAGAGGATTAGGGACATGATGCTGGAGGCAAGCGTGGAGCTCAGACAGAGATGTGTAGATTTGCTGAAGGAAAGGGAAGAGTAGCTGCATGGGCTGCTCAAAATTTGCCCAAACAAACCACCTAGAGCATGAACTGTTTAATGAGGAGGGTGACCATCCAAAAAAGAGGAACTTATCATTTGATGGTGTAGATTGATCGTGAAATACAGACAATCACTAAAACAAACAAAAAAGGAGTTGGTGATGGAGGAGGGAAGACATGATGCTGGTGAAGACAAGATGTAATTCCCATCCAAGATCCAAAGTTATGCTGAGTTTGTGAAGAGAAAACATCACTGATAGTTGGTGTGAGTGCTCGGCAGTCTCAGTGACAAAGGACAGCTTGACTGAGAAAGAAGGAGATTTCTGTGGGGTTATAGGGACCTGCAGCCCCCAGCACAAAAGCCAGAAGAGCAGTAAAATCTAAGAGAGTCTTTGAACTAGAGGGTTCAGAGGAGGATCCTGAAGATGATCAGGGGGCTCTGATCTGAAGACAACCTGAGAGACATGGGGTTCTTCATCCTGGGGAAGAAAAGGCTCCTGGGAGACCTTACAGCAGCCTTCCAGCACTTAAAGGGGGCCTAAAAGAAATCTGGAGACAGAACTTTTCAAGTTGAGGTTGGACAGGGCTTTGAGCAACGTGGTCTAATGGAAGGTGTCCCTGTGCATGGCAGCAGGGTTGGAACTAGATGATCGTTATGGTCCATTCCAACTCAAACCATTCTATGAAAATGAAATGTCTGAAATTTTAGAGGTGGAAATGTAAGCAAAAACCTCAGTCAATGGAACATGAGAGTATTCACAGCCTTCTTTGCCTGGACAGCTTTGATGGCTCAGATGTCCATGGCCGACCTGAAAGAGGAAAGGAGACCCTATTGAAACAGGAAAGAGTGAGTGTGTGTATGTGGTCGTGTGTGTAAGAGTTTTCATGCATAGAAACTCTTCTTGGGTGAGAATTTTGGTGCCTCGATAATGGAGACACTGGAAGAGGCAGCATGGTTTGATAAAGCTGTGATGTGTTGTGATGTGATGTGATGGGCAGGTACACACTATCATGGGAAGTCAGCAAGCACTCTGGCTTTTAGTTCTGTTGATTAAAAGTCCATCTGTTATTGCAGTTGAGGGGTCACTTTCATTTGTGTCTTCTCTGAACACTGTTCCGTGGATGTGATAATCTCTCTTAAAACTGTAGGCTCTTACCCTTTTGTAAGAGAACTGTCCCCTCTGTTGACACACTCCTGCTGCCTGCTTAGGGGGTTCTGTTGGTGCTGCCCAAAAGGGCTATTGCTGCCCAGAAATGTGCTTGAGTACATCTAGAAGATTTTCTCACCCATAAATTTTATAACAGGTTTGTTAGGGTAATTTCTTCCTTATGCCACTTAAACACAAGCTTGAAGTATTCAGTCTGTTCCTAACAACACTGATGTCAAATTTGTGCGTGTTAGATTACATGTGAGTCTCTGCTGACTCTTCTTAACCTGTTCCTGACTCTCCCCACCTGCTCCTCTGCTGTTTTCTGTCCTCTCTCTGTTTTCTGACTCTCTCCACCTGTTCCTCTGCTATCCCAGGGAACAGAGAATGAGGAAGAAGTGGGGTAACTTGGGTAAGGCAAAACCAAGGATAATGCAAAACCTTTGTATATTTACTTAGTTTCTGCCAATTGTGTTCCTGTTCCTCAGATCTAGTTCCGCCTCTCTGCATTATGTTAAGGGTTAAAAGGGTTAAAAACTGCCTCTGTTCTGGAGTCACTGTTTAGGGCATCCCAGGAATGCTGGATCTCATTTATATTTGTACCACACCTGGCCACAATTCAGTCATGGTCTGGTTAAAGCTGTAGATGGTACACGATAGACGCAGCTGCTGGGGCGTGATACTCACACAGCGTGTTCCTGTCCTTGAGATGGAGACAGTGTGGAAATGAAGGAAGCTGTCCCTTCCTGTAGTGCACCTTCACGTTCCCCTGATGTAAATTATTTCCATTTGGAAAATGCCACCTTGAAATTGAAATGAGACCTTAATTTAGAAAAATACTGGCTTCCAAGTTGCCCATGGGCAACCACTGGGCTAAAGTAGCTGTGAAAGTGGTACCACTTTCCATTTGACTGCGGATCCTGCGTACGTGCTGGGGCTCTGCTCCCAGGAAGCCCCACACCCACCACCCTTGATTATTTCAGGATGTGGTGAGGGAAGGCTGAAGACTGGTGAGAGCTCAATGAACACACAGGGTCTCTCTCCTCCCTCCAGCTGGTGCCTGGCGATGCATTCCCACAACAAAATTTTTAATTAGAAACCTTTTGCCTCGGGAGTCAGTACATGTGGAGCTAAACTTACTTCCTGGCTTCAGTGAAGTTTCACTTTCTTCCCTAATTATTTGTTATTTTCTTTCTTCAAACTGGTGCTAGATAGACTCCCTTCTCATGTGTCTAAATTGTGTCTCATCAGCATGGGTGAGTGAGTTGCCTGTAAGGCACTGCCCAGTGCTCTGGTGCCTTTTATGGTGGTAAACTGGACTGGTGAAACTTGTGGGAGTGTAGGGGAGGCTTTCTGTACCTGCCACACAGTACATTATTTTTAGATTAAACATTTACTGGAGAAAAGTTGGGCTACTGTTGCAGGAATCAATACACCTGCTTCACTTAGCAAAGTGCAGTCTGCCAAGTGCCACTCCTTGACAGGAACCAGGAGCCACACAAGCTGTTGAAGGCCTTGGATATCTGCAACACGAGCACATCTTCTTCACAGTTCTTCAGGGACTTGCTCTGGTTTATGCTGTTGGCTTTACTGCAGTGGCAAAGTGCAGGGATTCCTCTGGCATGCAGTTCTAATTAGGCAGAAATGTAGAAAAATCATGAACAAAACCTTTTTTTTAACCTGACAATCCAAAGTGTGCCATATCATAAGAGAAATTTAGAAAGCCCTAGATGGAAAGGATGAAGGATGGAAACAGCTGTCACATTTGCCATCTGTATTTTAGACCACACAAGATAAAAACCTAAGAAAAAATTCTGGGCTTTGAATATTTAATTCCTTTGCTTTAGGTAGGAAATTTTCAGGTACCAGCTTTTCACATAGGCAAAGGCAACATTATTGATACACACTGATATTGGAACCTTATACTATTTCTTTTTTTCTTAAAACCTAGTGTTTATGAGGACTAACTGCAACACATATTGGACAATTAGCTCATAAATAATCAGAGCTGCACATTTGAGTATTACCAGGCATTTCCATACAGACAAAAACTGCAGCAGATTGACAGCTGTCCCTTCCCAAACAATAAAACTACTTCATAAAATTAAGAAGGAAATTTTTCCCTTTTTTTGTTAAAACTCCAAAAGAGAAAGTTAGAGGTCTTGACATCGCCTCATTTATAGACATACAGAAGTTTTTGGCAGTTCAGTAACTGATGTAGTGTTTGTTCTTTCAATAAACTGTTTTTAAATTGTTTGTTCGGCCATGGTTGTAATCCACGTGAATACCAGGAAAATTGGGATGGCTGCAGCACCTCTTTGGGACCACGAGGTACTGATCTGTGCTTACAGCTCAGCACAGCTCACACGAGTGCTTCACACTGTGCTTGTACACTGAGCAACACAGGCAGGAGAAGTGACAGTGACAATTTTCAGGTCACTGCAGGGCCTAAACTTAGAGTGATCCACAGTTTTACCTGCTGAAACCTGTGAATGCTGGTTATGTACACCTGAGTGGTATCCAAGCAGCCTCCCTGGCTCGCCATGCTGGTGGCAATGGCTCACTCTGCCACGGTACTGAGCACAGACCTGTTGTTCTACTTTCCAAGGCCTCCTCACAGCTTGAGCTGTTTTTACACTGTAATGCTGGAAGAGCTAAACCAGGCAGATTCTCAGCAAGGCACACTAATACTAGTAGAAGTGACATTTTCTACCAGAAAAGACAATTGTTCTTCAGGAGAACATGAATTATTTTGGAAAATAAGCGAATATTTTCCTCCAGAATAGTCCATCCACTCAGAGAAATCCTTGTCTCTGTGCTGTTGTTTTCAGCTGATGCTCCCACTTCTCCTCTTCTAAACATCCCTGGTCGCTCCTTGCCACCCAAGGGAATGTTTGTGACCCAGCAGTTCCTCATGCTCCAGCTCCCACAGCACAGGGGCAGTGCCAAGCCCCAGCTGTGACAGGAGCGTGCCCCATCTGCAGGCTTTTTCCCTGTGGGTTTGTTTTCATGTCTAGGGGTAAACTCTGTTTTCCCTCTGCAGAGGAGAAGAACCTGTGTGTGGGCTGCTGCGTGTGTCACGGCAGAGCGGCTGGCAGGTGGTAACTTGTTTATCTGCACCAAAGAGAGCTGCTCCTGAGCTTTCCCTGCTACCCCAGCTGTCCTAGGCTGGGGCTTGCCTGCAGAAACAGGGCGAGAGTCACACCTGTGAGAACCTGAGGCTGTCAGGGGAGAGAAGGGGAGTGGGCAAGGATGAATGAAGGCTGTGGTTGTGCACTCAGGACATGCAGGACAGTGAGGACTTGTGGGACAGATAAAGAGGGGGGTAGAAAAGTAATGTGTTGATTTGGGTAAACCAGTGTGGACAGACTAAAGGGGGACAGAGGACAGGCAAACTCATGATTCTACAAAATAATTTCCAGCCCTGACTGAACTGACCCTGCTCCTACATCTCCTCCTCTGTGCTTGGAAGAAGGCTCGAACCACACCATGGCTGCCTCCCAGTCTCCTGCACCCATCCCTACAGCTGTGTGGTCAGCTCTGCCAGGCAAAGGGAGAGCTACAGAAGTCTCCATGGCCTTTGGGCTGCCCCTGCTGCCTGTTTCCCACTCTAACATGGGGAACAGCTGGTGCCCTCATGTTCTCCTGGGGATGGACACACTGTTATATTCTGGCTTTGGCTGCCCATTGCAGTGGGAGTTTCCCAAGGTACAAAACTCATCCTTGCCACCCTCCCTGTCTGCCTGGAGGCAGGAATAAGATCTCAGCTGTTTTTCTGAGGCCTTTATCAGAGTATAATGTTTTTCTCACTGCTGGCAGTGGCTGGAAAATTATAGTTGCCATTGTAATCAGCAGGAGTTTGGAGATACTCAGCACTGCTCTGGATGGACCCTGAGGCGTGGGATGCCTAACTAGGGAGTCTGGAAGTCAGACATCTGAACCTGAGCTGGTCACTCTAATCTCTTATTTATACATAAGATAAAGCTCTCATTTCACATGTTTTCCTCTGGCACAGAAGACCCGGGTGGTTCAGCTGTTAAGTGATTTATACTGCAGCCACCAGTGAGTCAAAGTGTTCCAGAGATGATGACTTTGGCAAAATTTACTTTTGATCTTTCATCAGACTGATAGACTACTTTTGCAGGGAAGGCTGGCCTCGCAGTCAGGTGCTCAGGAGTGCATTGCATTAAACTGCTTCTGCTATTTACTGCCCTGCTGACTGATGGCAGAGAAAACACATGGTGATTTCTGCTTTGGTTCCCTCAGTTGCACAACACCCTACTAGTTCTTTAGGATTACAGGAGCGGAGTTCTTTGATGTTGCAACTTGAGGCTATTGTATGTTTGGTTTACTCTATGGTTTTAACTCTTCTGGAAGGCTCCAGTGAGTTTCCATGCAGATTACAAGAGCAGGATTACTTTAGGAACCCTTCTCTCTGATGAGAAAATGCTCTCAGCAGGCCCTGCCTCTTCAGGCAGAAGACAATAGGTTTTCTTGGCAGTATCTGAATGTTTATCAGGTATTCTAAATTCATTAAATGAAATGGAATGGGGCTTTTAGCAGTATTATTAGCAAGATGACTATAATTTAAGAGAGTAGGAGAGTGCTTCATTTCCTACCTTTAGTAATAAACTGAAAATAAAATGTAAATGTCAAGTGGTAATGTAGCGGTGTGCTTAGCAACCAGATGATCAAATGTTAGGAAAATGCCAACAACAGTAAGTCAGAGCTGCCTGCTTGTGTGTTTGTGTGCATGTAAATAATCTTTCTTCAACTAGGGCCTCAGTGTCAGCAAAGGTTGTTTTTGCTCCCTTTCTTTTCCCTATTTGATCATAATTTGATCAAAAGGATTAAAATACAGCAGAGAGACAATATAACTTCAGCAGAAAGGCAGCCCCAAAATCTCCAGATACAGTAACATGCCTTGATATTAGCATGGCAATCAAAGTGGTATTAGGCAGGATAGAAATGTGACACTTTCCATACTCTTCTCAAGGCTGAAGTTGGTATGAAGAGGGGATATCTGCTAAGCATGACATTATAAGCAGTGCCCTTATGCTTTGAGATATTAGGTCAGCTATGTTTGTGGGGATTTAGATAAAAAAAAGTACATAAAGGGACAGCCTTGCACCTTAGGATGTTTGTGAGCCCTTCATAACCATTAGAAAATCTTGAGGCAAAGAGAAGGCACTCCTAGGGTTTGAAGAAAGCTTGTTGGACACATCATGAGGAAGAAAGGGAATTATTTCACAAGCTACCCAAGCTTTAGTGCTAGGTCATGGTATGGACTTATTAACCACTGCTTCCCTGACTTCACGGTTTCCTGACTATACCATATAACATTTCTTTCCTTTCTCAAATATTTGTAGTGTTGCCAGTCCTTGCTCATACATTCTAAAGAATTTTTCTCGATTTTTTTTTCCACTTAAATCAGCTCTCTAGGGCATTACACAATTTTTGTTGCTTTTCACTGAACTATCTGTATATTATCAGTATCTTTTTGAAAATAAGCTACCAGTTCTTACTGTGGTATCTGCTCTCATGTGAGCTGTAACTATTGCTCCTCTCCCTGGAACAGCTGCACTTTATAAAGAAAAGAGGTGGTTTTTTTTCCTTCCAGGCATTTCAAGCAGCCTGCAAACACCAAAGGACTGAGCTACTCCACCAGAAAGCTCTCCCTGTGGCACCATGTGTGTTTTACCCATTAACATACAGCTAGATGTGGTGCTAGGAAGCCATAAACATCTATGGGCATCACTCGTGAAAAAAGGGCCCCAAGTTTTTTCCCAGACAGCACGGAGATTTCTGGAAAACCTACTCTAAATGTAACAGAGTGAGCATGAGTGCTGCTGCTCAGCTTCCCAGTGCAACCCTTTACTGCTTTGAAGGGTTGGTAGGCTGAGACACAGGGTCTGGGTAAATGCAGTGCCTTGTTTAGGTCTCTGTAACTGTTGGGTGGATGAAATCATACTCAGCACGGTCTGCCTCGCCCTGCCCCTCCTCCTGTATTGATTTTCTTCATGTGGGGTAGGAGAGCTTTTGTTCACCTGAGAGCAGTAACCCTGGCCCCCCGCTGTCCTGCCTGCCTTGGAGCTCAGCCCATGCACCGCCTGCCCCTTTCAGCCCTCTTCCTCCAAGGAAAGGCCAGGCATATCAGCACCGTTTTATGCTGCTATTCATCACCAAAATAAAAGCCTCACTGACTTCACTGAGCACAGAAATCCGTGTTATTTTCGGGGGACTGCTAGTTTATTTTTCAGAAGGAGATATATGATTGACTTCAGTGTCCTCTGTGTTGTCTTTACATCCAGTTGGTTTCAAGTGAAGGTTTGTGTCATGAAAGTACAGGTATCATCTGTCAACCCAAAAGGAAGCCTGAAACCATGAGAACCAAACATTTTTAAGTCTTTCTTCTCCCCTGTGCCTGTGCTGAAGGCTGTAGTCTTTGGTAATGACTAGATCTAGGCAGGAGCTTGATTATTCCTCTTATGAGAAATTCCCAGGGTTCCCAAACCTCCTATTTGTTACTAAATTGTCTAGAATAAAAGAAAAAATTCTTTTTCTGTGAAAAAAAAAAAAAAATGAAAGCAATCAAAAAGGAAACAACAATGAAACCGTTCTGATTTTGATGGTTGTCTTGAAAGTTTTGAATATACAAATTTTAAAAGGCTGGAAAAGTTTTACAAATCATTCTGTAAATGAAAGAACATATGCTAAAAAAATGAAAAGAGCAGATGCTACTTCTAAATAGAGTGTTTACATTCCAACTTTCTCTCAAAACAAAGCTGGCTTTCCTTTTAAAGGACATTTCCCTAAGAAAAATCTCTTGCAAAGTAAGCAGTTAATGCCTGGTAGCTCAATTTTCCCACCTGTGTTTTGGTTTGCTTAGCTCCCCTAAAGCCTTCTGAGGTGCAAAATCAGCTGGAAATACCTTGCACATGGACTACTACATGGCATATATGGACTTACTTTTCTAAGTGAGTGCCATGAAGCCACTGGTTGGGATTTTGCAGCTAGGTATTTTTGTAGCTGAAGGCTGCTGGCATGGGTGGCTGCAGGCTGTGGAAATGCTGCTCTTGTGGCATGGGCAGCAACAGCCCTCTTGGCATGGTCCCTCAGTGGAGACACAATGGAGACACAGTTTTGGCTTGCTTGCTAGAAACCAGAGAGGGAGTGGTTTTTAATGAATGTTATTACTAAAAATATCAGACCTTTAGAGAAAAAAGTAGTCTATGATACATAATTATCTTCTTCCATGGAGTTAATGAAGGGAGAATAACTGTGGCCACCTTATTCTGCTGTTACTGTTGTTTAACACAATATCACCAGAGGCAGCAGACTCTGGTGAAATGCTTATTTCCCTGTGTTGACTTCATTTTAAGTATTTTGCATGCAGATAATGACCAATTCTAGTTGCAGTGATCTGAATATTGCAAATACAGCTAACTAACAGAATGGTGAACTCTTTGATGAAAAGATCTGTTGGCAGCACATAAAAACTCCTCTCAAGTGTAACTACAAATCATCAGTAGCATCCTTTTGGGGTCTCCTGTTGGTGACCAGAGTCCTGTGTGAAGCCATGGTGCTCTGCTGCCTCAGGTTAGGTGAATTTTTGGCCCTGTCAGCATGGATCCAATCTGGTTGGAGCAATAATGCAGCAATTCCCTCAGCTGCACAAGGCACAGGACTGGGTGCACAGCCCAGGTAGGGTTAATCTGTGTAATTCATGTGTTAACTACCGGGGGGCACAGATCATGGCACAGTGTCCAATTTGTTCGGAGAACTTGGAATCAGGGAGGAAAAATGAGCTAAACAGGAAGCTTGGAAATTTTGTCCAGACACTGCTGTTGGGAAGAGGTTAAAGCATCAAAATATCTGGACCACTGATAGAAGAGAAATTCCTGGAAGCCTGACACCACTGCTTTCTGCAACATTGTGAGTTATTTTTGCTGGCATTTTTGCTGTTAATGCCACTTGTGCCCAATTAATAGTTAATTAATGTGAGTATAACTACAGAAGGGAAAAACATAATAATGAGGCTGCTTGCTCTTTCCACTGCCGACAAAAAAAATAATGCAAGCCATTAGTTTCTCCTTGATGATTTGAAAGCCAAAATAGTGCATTTTTATACCTTTTGTGTGTTTGTGTATTGGTACTAAATTATAAGATTTATATACAAGGTGGATGTTAATGAAATCGAATTTTAAAGACTCATGATTCATTTTGCAATTTTTTCCCAACTATCTGTGTCTTTGATTATTTTCCTTTTGGATGTCAGAAGAAATTTTTTAGGAATTAGAATCAGCATCACAGTCTGGGGAACTTTTCTTAATGCACTTGCCAGCTCACATTTCACAGTTCTGGTTTTTTGTGTATTTGTTTGAATTTTTTCAGAAGATTTAAAGTGAATAAAACTGATACTGACTTCTGACTGGCAATGAATGAGTTCAGCACAGTCTTTTTCTGTCATTAATTTTAGCCAGTGATGTTTTTGGCAAGATCTCTCTTCATTGCTCTCTAAATTGCAATTACTCTCCCGAATGGGAATAAATGTTGCCTATACAAATTCTCCTGTATGGTTTTATGTAGACTTAATTTAACATATTGATCTCATCTCACTCGAGGCTAGAAGCAGAGCATCTCTCATGTTCTCACATTTTAAAATTAGTTCTGCCAGATTCGCTGTGATTAATTTTTCAAGAGAATTTAACTTTCAGAAATAGGGGAACTATCAGAGGGTTTGCCTTAATGAAGCTGTTTCTACTCTGCTCTTCCATGACTGATAGGTTTTATCTTAACTAGTTAAACAAAAATGCTGTGATGAAAAAGGAACTTTAGAGAGAAATAATCTCTTAAGTTATTCAGTGTACCAGAATTAGCTCTCTTCTCTAGGAGGCTGAACATGTGAGTATATACATATCATAACTTTTCAGAGGGTTTTTTTGTCTTATTGCTGTGTTTTGCACAGAACACTTCAACTGTCATTTAATCAGCTTGATATACTTTCTTAGGAAGATTAATAGATTCACAAAGTTCCTAAGAGGATTTAGATACATTACTAATCACAGAGCGAGGAGACTGGCAGTAGTTAGTTTTAAAAAACCCAGTTAAGAAATTTGATGAGACTGCAGGCATAGTTCTGCAGATTTCACTATTTTTGTGTGTGTGTGTGTGTGAGGAGAGAAATAAAATATTTTTTGTCAAAACCTCTGTGAAGAGCAGCTTGCTGTGTGCATTGTACACGGGCTGCATCTAGGATGTCACGTCTAAAGCCTGCCCCTCTGTTTTTTTTAATGGGATGGGGTACATATGGTGAGTGCTGTCCATCCAGGACCAGTGATGGCCAGTTCACAGTAAGAGCCCACAGCAAGTTACAGATTTTTTTCCAATCTGTGTGGTTAACTCTTCCAGGGGGGAAAATAACATCAAATAGAAAAGCTGTACAATTAAATGTCAAAAAATGTTGCTCTCTTCTGTTGGTTCCTTTGGTTGGACTGATGCATCCAGCTAGTCTGGACTGCAGCAGTAATGGACTCCTCTGCTGGCACCCACCTCAAAGCAGACAGGCTCACAGGGAAGGAAAGAGAGGAAAGGGAGATTTCAGGATTAGAGCTGGAGGCATTTCTAGAGCCAGTGGCTTAAAAAGAAGTGGATTCTTCCACAGAAGGTGAAATATTTTATCTAACTGCAAAAAGCTTTTGCAGTCACCTTCTCTGGTCTTCCAGCTACCATCAATCCTGCATCTTCCTTAACTCCCATTTTGAGTCAACATAGCTCAGTATTTGTTAAAAAACTTTGAGTTACAGAAAGACTACTAGAAAACCTGAGAGCCTACTCCAGTATCTGACAGCAGGTAAAATTAAAACTTTTTATCTCTGTAATTTTTCTACCCTTGGGTTCCTGCCTGTTACACAGAATGGCTCTGTACCTCTTGTCTTGTATGGCTGGTATTCACAGTAAAATATGCATTACAGAGATGTAGTGAGCTGGGACTTACTTGATAAAGATGCAGAACACTGGATATGGATATCTGTGTTTAAAGAATATTTTCCAGTTCTTTGGTTGTGTTAACCTCTATCAGCCTCTTCCACAACTGCAGGCATTAGAATTAGTCAAAGATCTCTAATAGCACTCACAACCCATTAAAAACACAGAGGCAAAATTCCATCTTTGATACTGCCCCATACTCCTGCTGCTCACTGTGGGATTGTGCTCTCTCTTTCAGCTGGTTTCATCAGGAATCCAGCTCAGCCAATCATCCCCAGTGATACCCAATTCCTTATCAGAGCTGCTCTTTCCTAGAAGAGAGGCTTTCAGGCTATGAGTCTGGCATGTGTGTTTTGTTTCTAGATGTTTCAATTCAAGTTTTATTATCTTAATATTTGAATCTTATCCTCTCTACCCTTCTGACCTGTCCCCCCAGTTGCTCCCTTTCTCTGTGCTTCAGGTCACTTGCATACTTGGGTCAGTATCAGTTTTTATACCTCCATTTCACCACTGAATATTTTGTCTTTAATGTCTTCATGAACCTGTTAGAAACCCAACTCTTCAATTATGATATCTCGTTTATAGAACCCGTACTTGTAATTTTCAATCTGGTGTTCAGTGTTGACTCTTTTTTCATCCAATATTTTTACAATATTAAAATACCTTACATATACCTGAAGTTAATATATTGGTGCTATTAATTTAACAAACAAACTTGTAATATTACAAAAAGGTCATCAAATCTATTTGGTAAAATTAATTTTGCATAAATCCGTATTACTGGCATTACTTGTCTCATCTACTTTTACATCTTAATAACTGTCTCCCCTGTCAGGTTGTCAGTTGTATTGTCTTGGATTGTTGCCCAACTGATGCAGTATTTATTTATTTTAACTTTCTTTGGTAAGTCTTGGTACAATATTAGGACTCTTTCCAACGTTTTGAACTTCTCTAATATTCAATGAGCTATGATAACTGACATATGGTCTGATTTGTATAATTCCTTGACCAACACTTTTTAATATTTGGATACATTACTTCAGGTTTAGAATTTAAAAAAAAAAAAAAAGTTTAAGTTTTGTTTAG
The DNA here is from genome assembly GCA_013398275.1 of Promerops cafer. Lineage (NCBI taxonomy): Eukaryota > Metazoa > Chordata > Aves > Passeriformes > Nectariniidae > Promerops > Promerops cafer. The sequence continues at coordinate 5,601,482 of VZSE01006462.1, read as the reverse complement.
ATCTAACTATTTATTATCCTTCTTACTTACAGATAAAATAAAAAGCTTCTTACCAGCCTCTGGTTTAACTGTACCATCTGGCTGTTTTTTTTTCAAATTGAAACTCAGCAAGGAACTTTTGTACTCTAACTTCCTAAACAAAAGACACAAAACTATTTAAAAATCAAGATAAAAAATTGAGATAGAAATCAAATAAAGTTACCTGAATAGAACACGTAAACAGAGTATTTGTATATAGAGGCATAATGAGTGTCCTAAAATCCTGTACTTTCAAAGTCATCCAGTAGAAATCTGCTTGTATATCCTTAAAAAAGACTTAAGCATAGCCTTATGCATCAGAAAGATCCTCATCAGTTTAGTGGAGGTACAAAATACCCCACTTGCTTTCTAACAAATGTGGATTAAGGCAGAGAGATTCTTTGCTGTGAGAAACTGCTCCCAATGAGAGAGAGAGACAAAAGTGCCAGCAGGAGGCAAGGGTGGAAGAGTTTGCACTTGAGTTTGGAAGCTTCAGTGTTTCCTGCCTGGAAGGGAAAGGACTCCTGGGGAACCTACCCTGTCTTCCCTGCTGTCTTCCTGCACTGATGGGCAGGAATGAGAGGAGATTAGGAAATACTCCAACCTCGTGGTTGGCTTCCCACTGAGGGGCAGGTGACGTGGACAGCCAGGTTTGCAAAGGAAGGTGAATAACGGTATTGCAAGTACCAAGAAGCCCTCAGGGTGCATTGCAGCCTGCAGTTCTTTGGATCAGCAGGGTAGGAACTGTGCTACTGCCACGTATCCATTGTGATGAACACACAAAAATGAAATCGTGCAGCACCTGAAGCGGAATAATGTCGCTCTGCAGGTATCTTTCCCAAGCCCTTGGATGTGCTTCTTGCAGGTCAAGTGTACAGTTTAGAGGGATAAATAGATGGTGAGGAAGAGAGAGAGAGAGGATCCTTTATGGCTTGCTGTCTTCCTCATATGTTACCTCATCTTCCTCACCCAGGCAACAAAACAGAGAACAGAGTAGTTTTGTGTTTTCTACCCAGGAGCAGCACACTAGTGCAATAAAGCTCTGCAGCCTAAGGTAAATTTGGTTTTGTAATAAAAATGGTTTTACAAAGAAATTCAGAAAACAGGAAATTAGACTTCTCCTGGAAACCAGCCCTTCCTCTTGCCCCAGCTAATTGAAACGTATTGACTGATTCCAACCTTGTCTGACAGGAAGATTTGAGGAATTAGGCTCCTGCTGACTTTGTCAAAAGAGTTGCTGTGATGGACTGTCCCAGGTCTGATGGAAGCTGCAGCAGAGGCACAGTCCTTGTTATCCATCAGAGAGTCCATGCTGTTGTTTACCTTCAGGATGTGAAGCACAGTACATTGGGCTCCCATGTACCTCACTGCTGCCTCTTGCTCTGTTTGTTTATTCCACATCCTGTGATTCTTAATCTAAAACATTAATGATGGAACAATTTCCTGTTTGTTCCTTAATTTACATCATTACCTGGACCTGAATATAAAATTGCACTGATCCTTTTTCATTACAGAAGAAATTTTATTCGTAAATACTTCTGAAAGGGTGTAGTTAAGTTTGTCTGTAAACATTTCTGGTGCTTGTTAATGTTCATGTTACACTACTCACCCTGAAATGCTCCTGGGGAGGTGGGCTGGTCACTCATCTGCTCCACTGATAACCTGTTTTGGGATGAAGTGTGGGAGGGTTGTTTTTACTGATCAAAAGCTGATCTACCATCTGCAAGATTTTATAAAAGATGCTGTTACAAATGGTTTACAGTTGCTGTTTTAGTATTCACTAGCATCCCTAAAAAGAAAAGGGAGTTCAGATCACAGGAATCACAGTTCCAAACACCCTCATGAAGACAAACTGATTTGTTTTCTAGGTTTAATTCTTATCTAGGTTTAATTCTTCAATTACATTGAAACTTTCATTTGTAATACATCATAATGAAGCAGTTATAGAAGCCTTGTGAGCAAACACAAACCACCCTTTGTGCAGATGCCTTGTTAAAATGACAGCAGGGTCACCTGGACACCTTTTAAGAGGCAGTGAATGGGTGTGAATTACCAATATCACATGAACACCTCCTGTACCCAGCTGGGGATGTGAGAGGAGGAAAGAAGGGGCTGCAGGAACCCTTCACAAGGGCTGAGCTCCTCTCAGGGCTGAGCCTGAGCCTGCTGCAATCCTGCACCTCTGCAGATGCTGCCTCATGGAACAGCATTGTCTTCGGTCACACCGCACTTGTCGCATCTCCACTGTCACTGAGGTTCATATGCAAATGGCTATGTTAGCAAGAGCCCCATTAAAAGTATTTTCTTACTCTCTGTGTAACTTACAAAAGGGAAAGTGACTTTTTTTTTTTTCATTTTGATGTAACAGCTTCACTTAAACCCTCGGGTACCTTACCCCCAGTTTGCTAAAACTTCTGCGTATGCCTAATGTGTTCTTTCAAGGATAACTTTTCCAAAGTGTAGAATTCAGCTTAGTTACCATCAAAGCAGTAAAACCCAGTATTTCAATGTTGCTGTTAGGACTTTATTAAGTCATTAATTGTGCAAGTGACAGCAGAAAATCCTTGCAAATTTAAAGAACAAAGGCAGTTATTTTGTAATATGCACATTCCAGGACATTTAAATTATTGACCAGGTACGTAAATAATTGATGGCTCACAAAAGTATCACTGTAAGAGCCCTGGAAAGCATTGCATTCATTTGCCAGGGAGATGGTGGGGTCAGGACTTGTGTAGTGAATGATGATTCATTCTTTCCTTCCCCACTCAGATGCCATTATCCTGCTCAGCTGCGTGAACGGGACGTTTGGGCTCCAGCCGAGGAGCAGCACTTGACGCATGCACTAAGTATGAGGAACATCGTGCAAAGGTGAATTTTAGTGACAAACACGTGAGTCTGTTTTCATTTCTGCCCAGTCCCCAAGATAAAGTGGCCTTGGAAATGAGGAAGCTCTGTGAATTTCTGAAAGTAGAAACTGACAAAAAGAAAACAATGGTGTCCATTAAGGAAAACTGACCCTTACGTGTCACCCTCTTGCTGCCTCTGCTTTGTGTCATGCCTCCTGCAGCCCCAAAATCTTTGTCCTGGCACAGCCATCACAGGCAGGACTCTGCTAAGTGCAGTGCCATGGCTCCTCGGGATGGCACAGAGGTGACAGCCCTGGGGGGAAGGTGTGGGAATCTGCCCCATATGCGGCCTGTGTGGAGTGCAGGCACCGAGGTGGTTTCGGCTGTGGGTTACAAACAGTGATGCAGCCACATTTAGAGACCTCTAATGCCAGGCTCTCCCTATCAAGGAATGCCAAACCATTGGTGGCATGACAGCAAGCAGTGATCCCTATGCAGTGCCCTACACAGGCAAGATGAATTCCCATGCCGGCAATATGTCCTTGGCACAGGGCTTGCCAGGGCTCTGTTTGGGTCTCCTGTGGAGCCAGGTGAGGGAGGAACATGGCTGTGAGCCAGCTGCTGCCCAGGGTGGTGCCCCCTGAGGTCCCCTTGCCCCTGAGGTGGTGCAGGAAGCAGTGTCAATGAGCTATGGATCCACAGCACCACATGTGAGCAAAACCCTTACTGCACAGTTTCGAAACATGAAAATATTTGTGAAGTTGACCAGAAAGATATAATATCCAAAAGCATATAGGTCACTCGAGAGGCAAAATCCTCTGTGCACTCTCTTGAGTGGGAAATTTATCCCTTTTCCTAGTAGCTCTTGTGGACACTGTTGGAGCCATGCCCACACAAATTTCTTTAAACATTTTGAAATATTTTTTTTTAAGCGTTCAATTCATCAGTTACTTAGGCTGATGTTTTTCCTTACCCAGCTTTTGCCACAGGCTTGCTGACCATTTTTTTCATATACCAAAACAGAAGAAGGGGGCCATAGGAACATGAGAAGTGATGGGTGACCTAGAAGTAGGGATGCAAGAACATGATGAAAGGTGACCTGAGCTCACTCTGGGCAGTGGGATGCTCCAAGGGTGAGAAGAGCAAGGAAAGGCCAGTGGGAAGCCCAGAGGAGAGAACACCAAATGAGGTTAAAAACCCTTATTCAGGAGGAAGATATAGTGTGTCCTTCCTTGGCAAATGAGAAACAGGAACAATTTAGAAGTCAGGAAGAGTGTGGAAGGGTGAATTGCAAAGAAAGAGCCCGAGCCTTGTGTAAGGAGACAGTCCCTGAGGGTACAAGCAGCTGTAGCAGCCTGAGACAGTGCTCTCCTGGGGTGAAGGAGCCTCACCATCCACCTTCCTCATGGATCAGATGTTCTCAGCACCAGTTACTACCCTCTTAAATCTCTCCAGATTGGCTTCCCCTTTGGCCTTTAAGTGCAACACTCCAAAAGGGACTTAGTAGAGTGCTGGAAAGAATGAAATTATGTCTCCTCCTTGTCTCTCACAAGTGGCAATCCTCTCAGTGTGCTCCAGGCTTAAACAGCTTCATGCTACTCAAACATAAGAAGGTTTGGACCCATTTTACAGCCCAGGTCTTTTGTCAATCCTTGCTTTGTACTTGATTTCTCTTCTTCCACAGTGTGGCATTAGCACTTGTCCTTGCTGAATTTCTTCATAGTGATTTCATACCCTCCCTCCAAGCTGTTATTGATCACTTTTTGCTCTAACCCTGCCCTTCAAGGCATTTTCAACTTACAGTTTGTTGTTATCCACTCTGTGTACCATCATGTAGTTGTTGCTAAAAACATTGAGTGAGAGAGAGCTGACAGCCTCTCTCCTCATCTGACAGTGACTCACCAATAGCCCCTGTGCTGAAAGCAGGTTTTCAACTCCTTTTGCCCATACCTAAGGCTGGTTACAGCTAGACCATGTTGCTAAAGCTTGTTTATGAGGATGTCATGTGAGATGATTCTAAGTCGTGTATATGGCTTCCTCCTCAGCCACCAGGCTGGTTACCTTGTTAGAAAAGGACACTAGAATCATCTGGTGTAAGTTTTCGACAAAACAGAACTACTTGGGTTGTTTGCTTGATCCTTTTGTCATCTTGTGGGCACATGTGGACTGATTGTTCCTTTATTTTCCTGGGATACCGGTCAGTCTGTTCTGGCATTCTCATGTCCTTTGTATCAAATCTGCCTTCCACAGACCTCTCCTCTCTACCACACAGTATTGAAAATAATTGGTGGTGATCTGAGGTTTTGTTGACGTGGTGTACTATAATGAAAAATGCTCATGTAAAACCAACCACCTAGGGAAAGGCTGGGTGATGTCTCAGACAGGGTCTCGTAGATTTTCAACAATTGACAGATCTTCCTCAGTTCTGGGAAGGTCGGTGATTGCTCAGACTAAATAACCCAGCTGTAGGTGGGAAATAACCTCGGGGATGTGAGAAACGGGGAGGGAGAATTAGGCTTCGTAATGGCAGCAATGCTTCAGACAAGCTGACAGTAGCACGGGATATAGCAAAACTTACAAAAACTTGCTGCTGTGAGAAGGTGAGTCTTTCTGGTAGTCTTTCTTTTTGCTGACTGCTGCTTGCAGACACAAAATGAGAAGTATGGCATAAGCCTCCCTTTCCAGAAATGTTTTAATTTCGGAAGACCTGAGTTGCTCTGTCCTTTACGGGGTTATTTTCTCAATCCTGATTATAGATGATAACCAGAAATTCATCAAAGTCAAAGAAATTGATGGCATTTTTGTTTCCTCTGGGCCTCTCATTCCTCCTAGACCTAGGGATTCAGCTGGGAGCAGACACGACTGCAAGAGTATCAGGAGCAAAGATAACCATATACTTAAAATATTTTAAGAGACTGAGATAATAAATTTGAAGTCAGATAGCTCTCCTATGCTTTTGGAGATATTTTCTAATTTGAAGTACTCTAATGTGTAAACCCTACATATTTTAAGAAAGTTGGAAAATAGACATAATTTAATGCGCCTACCTGACGTCATCACCTTTCTAAATCCAAGCTAGTCACCCGAAGCTTTATTTACCTCAGTGGAGAGAAATAGGCCCCTTGAAAAGGTAATTCATTAGACCCACTTAATTTACATCACTTTGTGAGTCATTCTCTTGAGGTATCTGTAGCTTTCTGTTGCATATATGTGGACATTAGGATGATGTGGATAACTTGAAGATATCCATGTTAGGTAAAAAAACTCTTCATCAGTAACAGGAGAGCCAATGAAAGCAAGTTAGTGTGCTTTAGTACAGGCTGTTGGGCCCAGGAGAATTCAGGAATATTCAAATTTCATTTTTCTGAAAGGCAAACTAATTACTATTGTCAATTTTAATGTTATAAAGCTTCGAGCAAACACAAAAGCATTCAGAGATCAGTCATTTCTGCTTTGCGTTCAGGACTGAAGTAGCTGAACATTTGTTTTCCTGATCTTTTATGCCTAGTTTATTGTCATACGTTGTTTGACATTCAGGAAATAACACAATGTTTTAATCAACAATGTAAGATTGCATTAAAACTTGATGGCCCATGGCTTAATGGCAAAACTGAGTAATTAAAGCTGTGGCGTAAGTAATAGTTGGAAGCAAGTTCTGGTAAGATTTTTCCTGCAAACAAGGAAACTTCCAGGACTTATCTACCCACGTCCAGGGACACAGAGGTGGAGGAGCCATTTGTATTTCTTTCCTCTGTCCTGGTGTGTGTAGTGAGCCCACCAGACCTTCAAATTGTCATGAATGATGTAGTACAGCACTCTTTCCAAAATGCAGCCCATGCTGATGGCAGTGAGACTGGTACTTAGCTTGCCACACGTGCTACCCTTTGCACAGGTAGTCCTGTAATGGGGTAAACAACAGCAAGGATACCCTTATTTCTGAGTCTTGAAGATGCTTCTGGTGCAAGCAGAGGAGGCAAACTCTGCTCTGACCACCCCCACATAGGTATCATGTGTCTCTGACAAGTTAACAGAAGAATTTTCATTACAACCAAGAAGAATATCCATACTGAAACAACCTGGCATGAGATAGGTCTCCTGTTGTGTCCTGGAGCCCTCTTCCTCCTCTCTCACTGTCACAAGTCAGCAAATACATCAGCTGTGAAAGTTGCCTTAATCTTCAGCTTTGCTGTCACATCCAATACAAACCATGATTTGAAACTTGTGTCTAGAGTGCCTGGTTTGTAGCATCTTCCAGTGCATGTGTAATAAAGTAAAAACCATTTCTGGTACTTCAGAGAACATTACCTTCCCAGAAACGTCATCCCCACACTTTCACCATGCAGGTCTCTTGGGTTCGCCCAGTGTACGTAGCAGTCAGGAAAGGGAGTGTCACAGGAGGGAAGAGGGTCACTCCATTTTCCATCTTCTGGCTCTGTTTCTCATAATGCCATCATCTCACAAGGTGAGATGGAGGTGGTGTTTGAAGTGCATGTGGAGGTGTTTGAAAATGAGAGCTTTGGAACCAATGCCCATGTGGCAATGTCCTTCGAAGGAGTCAGGGAGTGAGGTGACATAAACATGCCTCTCTGAGGACAGTGAGTCACAGAGCTCTGAAATTTGGCTGGGTATTAGAAAGAACTGGGAGGAGTGAGGCTACATCAGAGATGTTCTGGACGATGCCTCACACATCTCTGGGGCTGCATTTCAACCAGCAAATTGAACATAGTGCTTAGAGGTCTTCCTTTGTGAAATCTAAAATTACTTACTAGAAAAGCTCTCTGTAAATGTTCCTAATCCCTCTATAGAATTGAATATCCATTAATTTTGCATCTGAAAAATGCCTTTTTAAAATCTTAAAGATAGGACCTACTTTAGGTTTGTAGCGCAGTGGCTGCAGCATCCTGCAAGTTCTTTTCCTCTTCCATAGAGTATTTTTTGGAAGGAGTTCACTTGTTTTACAGAAACACAGAATCACAGAACAGTTAGGGCTGTGAGGAACATCTGGAGATCATCTAGTCCACGGCAGGGTCATCTAGGACAGGTGACACAGGAATGCATCCAGGTGGGATTTTGAATATCTCCAAAGAGGGAGAATCCAGAACCTCCCTGGGCAGCCTGTTCCAGTGCTCTGCCACCCTCAGTGTAGAGAAGTTCTTCCTCATGTTGAGGTGGAGCTCCTTGTATTCCTTGTCCTGCCACTGGGCACCACCAAAAAGAGTCTGGCACCATCTGCTTGACACCTGCCGTGGAGATATTTACACACATTAATGGGATCCTCTGTCAGTCTTCTCTTCTCCAGACTAAACAGGCCTGGCTCCTGTGGTATCTCCTGATAAGAGAGGTGATCCAGACCCCTCATCATCTCCGTGGCCCCCTGCTGGACAACTGATTTCAATTAGTTTCCAAAATCATTCGGACATGTGTGTGAATCTCATGAATCATTAAGGGGAAAAATAAAATCCTAAGTAAAGTATGCTCTTGTTCATGTAGGGTTTGCTTCCAGTTGTACCTTCTTCATATAAACTGAATTAAGTTCTTGGTTTTTCAGAAGGAATAATGTGACTGCAGTAGCTGTACTATGGCAGGCAAAAAATGCCCTGCAATCCATATCCCTTTTGTTGTTCAGTGTAGAATGATTTGAAAGGAGCAGATATTTATCACTATACCCAAACCCAACCTCATGGTACTTGCTTTGGGAATTAGAATAACTTTCTTCAACTATTTTTTAAGATATTTTTCTTGGTCTAGAGATAAACTAAATTAATTTTGGTCCTACATGGTACTCCGCAGCTATCTTGTAAAAAGAGTGTTTTTCTGTGTTATTCTGTCATTTTTCTGTGTTATTCTGTCAGCATAATAACTATTCTAAGTAGTAAAAAATAATGTCTTTTTTTGTCTTTATGAGGTGTAGTTTTTGTGCTCCTTTTGTCTGTATGTTTCTGCTGGTTAATAAATAGGGGAGAAAGAATCACATCTCAGGGTCCTTGAGGCATTTCTTTTAGAGGCTGAGGCCTGAATGTGGGGTCCCTCAGTAAAAGAGCTTAATTGCTCTCTTCATGTGCACACTAGAGATACTCTGCAGCCAGTCTTCAGTTTCTGTGTTTCATTTGAAATGGACAGGGGAGACAAAAAGTAATTTTGAACTGATATTTACAGCACAGTTCACCTCATCAGTATGTAGCAGCAGAGGTGAGAAGAAGCCCACACTTACCTTAATCAAAAGATTGCCCTGGCTGCAATAGCATTCATTTGTTCATTTATGTTGCTCCTTGTCCAGAAAGATCATTCAGGAAAGAAAAAACTGGTTTAGAAGACAAAAATAAATTCATTTACCTAGCAACTAATTGGATTTATTCCAGTACTTGCTGAACCCCCTGTGGAGCAATTCTTATTAATTTGTCATGGAACCTATCAAAAGACCTTTTCCAACTGTAGAGGTGCTGTATGTGAGGCTGAAACTGGTGAACCATATCGTGCTCTGTTCCTGGAAACCTTTCTGCTCCTGAGACCAAAAGAAAAAATTAAGGGGTTTATTATTTTCATGTCCTTTTCACATGTTGATATCTCTTAGCTCAAATAATTTAGATGCTTCTCAAGTGAAGTTGGCAAAGTCTTCAGAGTGGCAGAAATTATTTACTTGTGTGTGCAGGTTTGCTACCAGGCGGTATTCTAAAAAATAGCCTTGCTAATTATGGGCTGAGATAAGGTCTACAGTCTGGCTAAGTTAATCATAAACTGAATTCTGCCTTTCACAAAACCATTAAAATAAATAAAGCAACCCAAAACCAACAAAAACACCTCAGCCTCTCTTGTAATTCCGACCAAAGTTGCAACAGGAAAGGATTGAGGGTGCTTGTACTGAGAGTGGCTGTACAACCAAGTGCTTCTGTGCATGCAGAGCTGCAGTCAGGCTTTGCCTAATGATCTCAGAAGGCTCTCTTGTAATGGCCTGATAGCATTAATTTTTGCTCTGAGACCATTTAGATGTCCATTCTGATAAGTAAGCAGATTCCAGGAAGGCAATCCCTCCTCCACTGCTACGGCGGTGTTTGGAGAGTTATTCAACCAAGAATGGGAAAAACACACTGGGAGCATTGCGAGAAGAATATTGAATGGTCTAATTGAGAGAGAAAGAGTGAGCGGTAAAGCTGATGTAACAGAAATGATGGGAAGAGACATGCCTGAAAATACTTGAAATTTATGGTGTTCTTACTTTTTTTTTTTTTACTCTAGAGCATTGTGATTTACATTCGAACAGCCTGATAGGTTTAAATTTTAAATGAAGCTTGCTTAGAATTATGGATAAGGCCATTAAGTATTGCCTTAATAACCTTTTATTGCATGAAACAACTTCTATAATTGCAACAGGGAGAAGAACTTCAAGCATTTGCATTTGAGTAATTGATAGGCAATTTACAATTTTTTTTTTCTATTTTCTGGGGAGAAATGAAAGAGCCCTAATTCTGTTGTTGACATCTGTTTTTCCCTAATGGTATTTTCAGAATCCTGTCCTATTGATCAGGTGTGCAGAAAAAGTAGCTAGTGGGTTTGAACCTTGGAAGAGGGAAATCAGATAATTTCTTGGCATGAGAAGCGTGGATCTGGTTTGGGCAACGTAGTCTGTGCACATTACAGCTGCTCTGTAGGGTTGTCAGCTCCTCTGGTCTTACCAGAGTTGCGCCTTGCTTTTGGTTCTAAGGTTGTAACAACCCAGACACCAACCCTGAATACCAGATAATCCCCTGGGGTTAGGAAATGAAAAATAGGACTGAGAAAGGGTTCTTTAGAAAAACATGTTGCAATATCTGGCCTTTACCTGGGGAAATACACAGTCCCACTTGTAAGTGTGACTGCTGAATCAGAGCAAGGACTACACAGAATAGGAAGGGCAGATTGATTGGCATCATCCTGGTGCTGCAAAGTGTCATTGAAACGCAGAAACTCAGATTAAAAGATTGCAATGAATCAGAACCCCAGACGACATCAGTTATGCTAGGAGTTTGACTTGATACTTAGAATACTGGCTCTAAAAGTCTTGATGGATTTCACTTTCCACTCCAGGTTCCTTCAGGTCAAGTTGTGAATTACTGGTGCTGCCCATGTAGTCTTTGTTGGTGGATAAATATTGTGAGTGTTCATAGCCAAGCAGTTTTCAAAAGCACTAAATATTTTTTAATGTTTTAAATAAGTTTTGGCCAAAAAAAAGAGGAAAATGGAAAAGAAACTAAAAGCATGAGGAAGCACAAGACAGAAGTATCAGTATTCAGATAATGCAGGTGAATTTCCTAGAAAAAATAATCTGGTCAAATAGGAGCTTGAAGTAGTCCAGTGTGAAAGTGGCAGAGAGTGAAGAACACCTAATGAAAGGCATCCATGGTGATAGAAATGGTGTTTGGCACAAAGCAGAAACTTAAAATTCCTATGAACCATTCCAAGAAGTCTTGGGAACTTGGGAGCTTATGTTTATTAATAACACACTGTGTTTTCTGAAGGAGCTCAGAACTGAATTAACTGTGAATCACGACCCCTTGTTTATATATTTGGAGAGCTAAAGGTTTCAACTGTGACACCAAATTTTGAAGGTGCTTCAGAAGAGATCTAGGATACTATGGATAAATAAATACATCTGCTATTTCTGTAGCAAGGAAATAATTAGGACCTGCACCAAAGAAAAGAGTACACATGGGTAAATATAATATGTAGGGGATGACCAAACACTGCCAAATCTTTTTCCTCAGAAACATATCAGAGCTGCTTTCCTGAAGAGTTCAGCAGGGATATTGATACAGGAGATCCAGCTGCTCAGCCAACAAAAGGCATGCAACAAGGTTTTAAACCAGGCTGCTGTGGACATTCATCTTTGAGATATACAACTAGCTAGATGAAGAGGAAAGAGAAGTTAGGAGTCTTGGAGAGTTTTCACACTGAATTCCAGCCAGCAGAGATTAATATAGCTTTATGTTGGGAGAGAGTTGTGTTCAAGGTCAGCAAAAGGTCTGAACAAAGTGATCAAATGAGCAGTAAGATGTTCAGGATAGGAAAGATAAGGGCTAAATGTGAAGGATCTCCACATTCTGTGTAATTAAATAGCGGTTAAAATTCAACATAGATAAATATCAAGAGAGGCAAAACCCACTTCTAATTTTACACTGCTGGAATCTCAGCTGCCCTTTTTGAAGAGACATTGGGGTTATTGTAGATATTGCCAGGAAACTTAGGAAAGGGGAACTAAACAGATTAGGGTTTTTTTTTTGGCCATCATCTTGTTGCATACTCCTGTTGTACTCCATCAACCCCTTTCCAGCTCCCAGAAAAGGTGTATTAGAAGTGGGAAAGGCAGAGAAGGAGGAGAGAAGGGCTGAAAGCAAGCAAGGAATAACTAAATAGCCACTTTTCAACATGGGAGCAAGGTGACTGAGTCTGGCAGATATTATAATATTGCTAGGGGTTATGAAGAGCATGTCCAGGGAAAAATGCTACTTGTGCCTTGCAGCACTATAGCTAGGAGTCCTCAGTCAAAACTTGTACTTAACACATTCCAAACAAACAAAACAGATTACTTGTAGGAAACATGCAAATAAACTGGGGAGCTTCTGACACAGGAATTTGTGAAAGTTTGAGGTTTATAACTCTTCAAAATGCTAGTGTATAAATTCTTGAAAAAAAAGGATTCAGAGGTGCCAGGTTTGACCCCAGAGACCCTTGCATGGTGGACTGGGACATGCACCAAGGAAGCTCAGTGCAAACACAGCTGCTCTTGGATATCAGTGTGGGCCACTGATGGAGATAGAGCAATGGAAAATATGAACCTGTGAGCTCCCCAAGTGTGACTGTTTTTCTGTTCTTATATTAACATTCTTCCAGTCTTCAGATAATGAAAAATGCCAAAAAATTGAATGTGTTTTGCCTTTGTTTCTCATTGGAGATTAGACCTGGTGGAAAACAAATGTTGGACACGAGAGTGCATGCAGACCGTGTGACCTCTAGTTATGACTTGCTGGAGCTGGAGTCACCCCAGCAGACATTATACAGTGTGCTGTCAAAAGGTAATTTCCCTGTGACTACCTTGGCATTCTATATTTGGTGAGTACTGTGCAGCGTGTCTCTGGAACTGAAATTTTTGTATAGTTAGCTTAAATGTCCACCAGTTTTCACAGGCTGAGCCAGAGAAAGCCCAGAGCTTTTGTTTTTCTCCCTGCTAAAGCTAAAAGGTCACAGCATACAAATTGAACTGGTAAGTGGCTTATGGGAAAGTGTACAAGAAGGTAAGATGTGAAGCTGAGTAATAAAGAAATGTTATAAAGGTTTTTCCCTGTCCCCCTCCTTACCTTATCCTTACCCACCAAGTCTGTGGTGATCTGCCTTCTTATACTTTCAGGTGTGGAAGAATGAAAAATTCAGCAGCTCTTTAAAAACTTAACCTAAGACCTGTGTTTTACATTAAACCAGTTTTGAGCTACAGCAACCAATACTCAAGCTGGACTTAAAATTGGCATGCCACCATACTACATGAGAGAGTTTTTCCTGTGGAGCAGCCTCTACAGCTGAGGTAGCTGTTTCCAAGTTCCTAAATGTGTATTTCCTATTCAGCAGACACTCTCTGAGGGCAGCAGCACCAAGTTCACTGTAGTGACTGCCTGTACACATAAGCTACACCCAGCTGAACTCTACATCCATACTACTTCCTTGGGCATCTGTTTCTTGGAAGCCTGAAACAGGAAGGCTGAAAAACAAAGCTGAAAAGAGCACCCCATAACTGTAATTGAAAGCCATATCCTGGAGAAAACTGCAGGCTTTCCCCTTTAGTGTCCTCATGTACAGCCAAGCTTTGCTGCAGGAATAGCAACCTGGGATTAAAATCCTGGTTCATGATCAGGGCCATAATTTTCAGTGGCTGTGGCAGATGAATCAGACCATTGATGCAGAGTAAAAAGGAGGATTCTTGGTATGGTACAGCAGGACTGGAGGTCTGCCTCATTTTCCTGTTGGAGTAAAAAAAAAGAGAGGAGTCCAAGTCAGGTGTTAAGTGCCATTTTCCTTGCAAAAGCAAAAAGGATTTTCGCTACAAGTGTTTTCATAATTTCTAGCAACATAGGAAGATTGCAGAAAACAACTGGGAATGGGGATTTTGAATCTTGATACAGAGCTGTCGTCTGTAAATGATAGTCACAGGCTGTTCTGGAAAAACAACATGTTACAGATCCTTTTGGGATGTATTTTTTCCTTTTTTCCTGCCTTTCTTTCTTCTTTTTCAATGTTTTATATGAGATGATTCTTACCCTGACATGACTGCAAAGATCCTATATAGATCTCATTGGTTTATAAAGAAGGATAAAGGAAGATTTTTTCTTGGTTTTTTCCCCCTTTCTCCCCATTTTGATGTAAAAAGAAATTGTGGCACAAGGGTTGATGAACATGCACAGAATAAGAAGTAGGAACAGGTCCAGTTTTTCTCATTTCCCTCTACCTTGGCATTTTATCTGCTGACTTGCATTCACTCTCACACAATAAACAGCATAGCTAATGCCAGATTTGGCTGTGTGCATCAAGACTTATCATGGACTGCTGCACTCTTCATACCTGCCACTCACTTCATCCAAAGCTTTCACCCATCTATCATTTCCTAGAGATCAGTTCTTGTATTTGCCATGCCAAGGCTGATGTATTCCACTTGCTATTTACTTTCACAGTTGAATATTCTAGGCTTTGGCAAGTTATTCCAGCCACTTCCTGGACACCTCTTCAGGTAGTTCTCTTCATTGTCACTGCCATCATCAGGACCAGCATAGACACCAAGCAGGGACAAGGCAGGAGATACCGTGGGACTTCTCCTGTGTCTTTCTCCTTAATGGTGCAAAAACATTTGCAATATTCTTTGCCCCGTGCTGGAAAATTCCTATCAAGCAATCTCTGTGGGGCAACTCAGGGCAGCTGGTCAGAAGGACAGTTTGGTGGTCAGTGTGCGTGACTGAAAATCTCATCTGAAGCCTGCACAAGGCTTTATTCAATAAAATGTATTCAAGCTTAAAGTAAAAGTCAGTGCATCATGGGTCTTAAAAAAATTATTAGGAATATTAATGGCAGTGAATTTCTTCTACTACTTGTCATCACTTCCCACACTCTAAATCACATCTTAAGAACACCCCATTGATGCTGCTCTTTTTTAATTTCCACATTGGCAGATGCCACTGGAATAAATGTCTTGACAAGCAGTTGTCATAATTTCTTTTTCCTCTTCCTTTAGATAGTAACTTACTACCAAAATGCCAATTTTCCCACACACTGTGTCATACATTTAGAATGCATTATGTATTAAATTACTTTGAAATAGTTGGCAAACGAGCTGGCATCTCTCTGATAACTCCCAAGGAAGCCAAACATAATATGCATGCAATTTTAAATTATCTATAAGCAGTTCTGTTCAGTTTTCAAGGGTGAATGCTCATCTGTGTTTCACTTCCAATGCATTTTTGTTTAAAGCTCATATTTAAATGTGAATGTAGTAGTGCACAGGGGGGAAAAAAGAAAATTAATATTGTTAGTGTTTCCACAAATTCAAATACTTTCAGTTTTTATACTTCAAATAAGACAAAGAAGGATAGAGAGAATTTAAAAACCGACATATTTTGAAGGGATTTTAAAGTAGGATCTAAAACTGTATAGTTAAAACATTCTATTCTCTAGAAAGTAAATGCAAATTCTAACTTTTAATGGCAGTTTGCCACTTTGCCTTTAAGCGCTGCTTTTTCTCTATCAACACCCTTCTTGAATTTTAAAATTATACTACTTACTAAGTTGTTTTTTTATTAAAATGATATGTAAAAAAGACCTAGATGAATAGCTATGATAAAGCTCATAGTAAAGTGGGGGAAATATTTTACGTGGAAGAGGATCCTACCATGGCTGCATAGGCCAAAGGAAAGTGAGGGACCTGAAGCATGGCCCAGCAGAAATGGCCCTGACGGATGGGAGGACACGGACTGCTGTGCTTATCCAAATAACTGGCAATAGAGACATTGCAGGATAAGGGGTTACACAACCATCCAGTGATGGTGTCCCCTCACATGACTGAGGGGACAACACGTCTTGAATCAGGCTATAAATAGCTGTTTCTCTGATTATCATCAAGGCGAGGGTTTGGCAGACACGTTACCAAAGCTATCTCCTGAATGAAGTGCAGAATAGTATCATTCCAGGGCAAGGGAGAGATTTGCAAACAGAATTTCAGGGGAGCTTCAAGAAGGGCCCTGGAAATTGAAAGGAAAAGCAATAATAAGCTCAAGAACCTGAGAGTCCCTCGAGCTCATATCTTGAGGGATGCAAGAAAGTGACAAATATTCAAGTACAGCTCGTCTGATAGATGCATAGGCATTAATCAAGTTAAGCATGTGCTTCTTTCATTTCTGACTTTAAAAAAACCTTTGAACTGCCTTATTGCTTTTGGCTTCTGCAAATAACCATAAAAGAAAATGGAAGTATTTATCCTGGCTTGTGCTAAGAGTGATTTTGAGGTATTAGTTAGCATCAAGTTATTTCATGGTTATCATGATAATCTCTGAACCACACAAGGGCCCTGGCAATTCAGTGACTTTCCCCAAAGCAGGGGAACTGAAATAGGATGTGTTCACTAAAGATGTTGGCAGACCGTTTGACAGCTGGTTGCATGGAGTTTTAGTAGAAAACTGTGCCTCTTCAGAGCACAACATTTAAAAAAGAGAACCTGCTGAACCTGTAATCAGCGCTTCCTTGAAAAATTATAATCAATATGTTGTATATAAATGTTTGTGGAACTCTGTCTTGGAGAAGGTAATAACCTGCTCCATCAGAACTTGCTGTAAACCAAAATGTTTGTTACCATGACCTGATTATGGTAATTTAATTTCCGTTATACACAGAACAAAACAGAGAAATGATTTGTTAATGGGTCTTGGCCACAGAAAAATCCCAGTCTAAATAACTAGTGTAACATCTCAGTGTACTTAGACCTAACTCTAAAGGTCTCTCAGTCTCTCTAACATGGATGACAAACTGGAGGTTGCTTCACAGCAGCTCCATCTGAGGAGTACCCAGTACTCTGATATCATTCAGTATCCATTTATAGAAGGGAAGCAGGATTTCCCTCTGCAGCCCGGGCCTTTGCTAGCTGCTTGTGTTCTGGTCTTTTTCCTGTCTTTGTTTACACTTCATTCTCTGGCCCATAGAAGTGCCCTGGCTCCTCTCCTCCCCCATCATTGATTGCTGTCATACAGCTCTGGGAGGGCCTGGCATCCTTAAACATCATCCAAACTCTAGGTGGATATTTACATTATTTTCTTCCTTTGTACTTTCTCCTACAAACTGTTCATCTGCACTGTTTGTATTTTGTAAACAGATGATTTTATTTGATTTTGTTTGCTTTTATATTAATCTTGCTTTTCTTTGAATGATTTTAAAGTAATTGTCACTTAAAATCCTTCTGCCAGTCTTAAAAGATAAGATAATGGCAGTTTTTCAGGTCCACAAGCTCCATACTGTACTCCACAGGTTATCTCAAAGTGGCTCTGTCTCTGCCTACCTTTGGAGAGAAGTTTGAAATTGGTTAATAAGGGTTTAGGAAGGGGAAATGTTTTCTGCTTATCATTGTCAGCCAGAAAAGTTCTCTCGTATGCAGAAAACATGGAGAAGCTCACCTTATCTGCAAGGGTACTTTAAATTTCTCCTTATTAGATTGATTTCTCCTCTGAAGGGAAAAACATGGGTGTTTAGAATAGAGGACATCAGTTCCTTAATGACCATTGACCCTGATGTAACAGTGAAACGGTTCAATTATTTTAGTTCAAATTTTCTTCATTTAATCCATTTAAACTAGAAAAAAAAAAAAGAAGGTCGGGATGGGAAGGCAGAAATAAGATAAACTCTGCTTCAGGGTAGCTAATTTGGCATAGCTGATAATATGACCAAGGCAGCATGGAATAGAAGTAAAGTCATTTATCCCTGGCCTTGGAAGGTGTTGCAGCTTGTGCTGTCCTCAGTATTACTTTAGGGGTTTTACATGTGGCACCTCCCTGATCCAGACAGCTCAGGCACTAAAGCTGCACTTGAGCAACTCTCATAGTCATAGCATTTGTTTTATGGGTAGCATTTTGAATATTGGGAGCTAATTCTGCTTCCTGGATATTAAACGAAGTGTGAGTCTTGGCTTCAGTGACAGGCAATCACTCACACAAACACCCTTCCCTTTGAATATTCAGTAAGATAGTATGGCTTGGAGTATTGTGTATGATGATATTAATTAATCTTTGGAGAGGATGTGGATTTTAAATTGGTGGCAAAGTAAGCAAAAAGCTGTGCTGGGGTACTAAAGACTAAATAAAAATACAGTTGGCTAGCTTAATTGTCACTGGCAGTGAAATTACACGCCACTGGTAGAATAATGGAACTGAAACATCGCTGTGTTACTCGTGCTCATTTCTGTGGATCAGCCTTTTGAATGGTCGATGGCAAATGAATAGGCACCAAGTTTATATTCAGAAACTGCTCACTCTTACAGCTGTGAATCCTGTAATCAGACACTCCGCATGGAGGAGCAGTCAGTGCTCCCCCCATACATTATATTAAATCCCACCATTTAATCAACCATGTCTGGGAAAGGATGAGCAGAAAGAAATTACTTTCTGTAATCAGCTGAGAAGCCCTGATTTTGGTGTTGCAGATGGCTCTTTTCAGCTAAGTAATTACGTGTAATGTGTAAGAAGTGTCTATTACATACAGCAGTTGACTAAACCCTAGTGAAGAGAGAGGAACAATTTTACAATTCCCAGATGCTGGAGCATTCCACAAAGGTGATTTTAAGAAACATAACCACTCCTGGTAGTGATGATCTCCTAGTTTCCTACCTCTGGTTCTTGAGAGGTGAGAGGAAACAGAGCCAGGCCAGATGATCATACACTATAAATTTTCACTGTTCTGCTGTGTTTTAGCCTTGCTAGGCCAGTCTTTACCACCTGACCAGCGGACCTAAAGAAATTTTTTAACTATTAAAAACATTTAAATTGACAGAATTCTCCTTCAGTTCACAGGTGGATTTAACTCTGAAGTGAGAATAATAATAATAAAAAAATTCCTTAGAACAGATACAAGAAATCCTGTGATGCTATACCCTTTAAAGTCCTTTCCATGAAGCAATAAATCATAATGCCATAAAGGCAGCATGTATGGAAATTTGCTGATTATTCAGATCCTGATCTTCCAGGTTAGTAAGAATGTTTAAAAGATTTATCTGACTAAATGTAGATATCTACATATTAATTACTCACCTTCAGATGTCTTCACAGAGATACAGTTGAAAATGTAATAGGTTCATGATGAATATGATTCATGCCATCTCAAAGTAGATTTTTAAATTTAGCTCAGGAGGAATTTTTCCTTCTGACTACCTGTTGCCCTCCATCAGATACAAAGGAGTTCCAGAGTAGACATTTGCAGTACAATTATCTAGATCTGACTTAAACTGAATCGTGCCTCACCATCTGTGACTTCAAATTTTTGCCTGCAACCACAGTAACAAAAATGTTTGGGAATCACTCTGGGTTCAAAGACCAAAAGAACCTAAACTGTGATAGTGCTGAGATGCCCCGTGATACTGTCTATATTTGCACTGCAAACTCAAGAGAAGCAAAGCTAGTTTGTGAAACCATGCAACACCCCTTCTCCCTGATATGCCAAATCAATGTCAACCACCTGTAAGTGCAAAGAATCCCTCCCTCAACTGTGCTGAGTTTTCTTTGCTTGGACATCTCTTTCCTCATTATCCCCCACAAGAAACCTTTTATTCCAGGCAGCCTCATTTGGGGCATATGGGTTGTGAGGGGTCTCTGACTACATTAATATAGGTATTGGGTTTGAGGGTTTTAACTATAAAGTACCAAATGCTCAGCTTTATTGCTTACCCTGCAAAACTCACTGAACTATTGCTGAAGGTGACGCGCAGAAGAATCACAGATTTATGCTTGGTTTTGGTGCAAGTTAGAATCCGCTGGCTTTCATAATATACTTTATAGCATCTTCATAATCTAAAAATACTGCCAGTCTATGGCTCTGGATGTATGAAGCAGAGTAGTTTGTTTCCACTGATAGACTTTACAAGGCTTACAGTGATGTATATAAGGCCGGTTCTAGGAGGCAGCAGATACAAAAAACCCTTGTGAAGATGTTGGCAGTCACTGAGCTCTGTTTGGTGCCAGTGTTGGAACTGAGACCAGGGTCTGGGATTGGAAGATGGATGCTGAAGACATTATTTCATCACTAGGTCTGGCCAAGTGCTCATGTTTGGAACTAGGGAATGGTGCCTGAAACAGATAAATGATGTAAAGTATCTGTGGGGTAGCACTCACTTGGGGTGTAGTTGAGGATTTGCTTTGACTTTGTTTGCTGCTCAGATCCATCAGAGATACAAATGCTAGTTTTTTCCTGGAGTCAAACGTTACTTTTGAAGGGAAGCTGGGGTGGGGGCTGCAATAGCAGTTTCAGGGGCTATAGTTAAGTTTAGCCTCCCCTTAAGGTGATGGACAACTGGGTTGGACAACCAGGCTTTAATGTGCAGAAGGAATGTTGCTCTGGCCTTCGTTATGGGCTGGTTGCAAAAGAAAAGCCTATTTCGTGTCTTTTTGTGGCCTTCAGCTAAGGCAGGGGTTATGCTAGCAGGGCCTGATGGAAAGTAGATATTTTTGAGGCAGTTTAGGGTTGGGACTGGTAGCCAGAGGGCAAGAGCTCATTCTCTTTTCAAGCTATGATAAGAACCTAACTCTAACTATGGCCAGGTGCCATGTTAGGGAAATAGACAGCAGGGCCAGAGGACCAGTGGATAAAGGTGCAATACAGAAGGCTGTACTGTGGACTAAGATATGGGCTTGTGCCAGGAGGCAAGAACATTTCATGCTTCTCCACAGTCTTTAGAAGGGTTTCAAAGATACGATCAATTTTGGGGTTGGAAACGGCAGATCCTGAAATACTAGTTTGACTATTTGACTCCTTAGAGGTGCCATGTCTGGGAATCAAGCAGATATTGGCTTCATAGCCTCATAATCCAGTCTATAACTATTCCAACTGGACTGTGGATTTTTGGCTACCAGGCCCTTTCAAGTTTGGCTTAATCTGAGAACATAAAGACTGTGTCTAGGACAAAGGGCTGTGCAAAATCTTGGTGGTTTTGAATGGTCTTCGTATTACTTTGACCTCTTCAGAAGGCTATAGACAAATATATAAGTGATGCATGTGTGTGTATACTTTATTAATTGATTTTCTGTGTTTGTGTAAAGGGTTAATAATCTACCTTGTGCTGGGACTGGTACAGTTATTAACAGCAGGTCCTGAAGATTTCAGGTTTTATGGCTACAGTCCTCAAGGCTTAATCTCTTACAGCAAGAACCATTGCTAGAAGGGAGGAACACCTTACTTTGGGTTTGTTTGTTTCCAGCTAGGCCTCTCTGTGTTAAGACTAAAGCCTAACTTTATGGGTTGGGAATAAAGTCAAAAGTTTTGGTATGTCAAATTATATACATTTAGTATGCAGGACTAGTCTAAGCCAAAGTGCTGTCAGTGAGTCTTTTACAGTGAATAGCAGAGAGGAATCCTTTCCCCACCACTGTTGTGCTGTAACCACACTCCTGACAGCAGTTGTACCAAGAGACACATCCCAGTAGCAGATGGATAAGGAGTATAAGGAGTTTGCTTCATTTTGGTATTAGGCCTCATCCTAATCTGCTAGGCTTGACAAGATTCTAGTCCTCCAGTAAATGAGGACTCTGTAAATGAACCTTAACCACAAACCCTAGCCACAGGTTTAATAATAATAAACAACTTATCCAAACAAGAAGAAAGGTCGTGCTATTGGTAGCAGTCCAGTCCACAGGCATTTCAGTATCTGTGAATCCAACTAGCTCTTCAGATGAATCTTGTCTTAATTATACAGCCCAGAGCTGTCTCTTCTCTGCAGTTCTCCCTTGAATTTGGAGTAACAAAGAAACCACACATGGCCCCACATCTCATCCTCAGCAGTGGCCCTTGCATCACTAACTTGAGATCTTCAGCCCCTTTTCCATATCTCTCATCTCCTTTCTGGTCTTAATGTTAGGTGTAAATAGTTTTTCAAGAGATAAAAAGACCATTTTAGCTACCGAGATGAACTTCTGACTAACCTTAAGCCAGTTTCTTTCCAATGTGAATTCTATCCCACTCCTCTGCAAGTGACATGACAAAGCTGCTCCTGCTCTCAATAACTGCAACCATATGAAGTAGCCTAACCCTTTTTCACAAATGTTCTAGAAATTGGAAAAGAAAGGAAAAACCAAGCAGGACCCAGCAAATGTCCTAGCAATTTGATCCTTCCAGTTCAGAACTCTACATCTAAGACTGTCCTGAACTTAGACTTGTTTAGGGCCAGAGAGATTCCTGCAACAAAACAATCTAATTTTAGTATTCACTCTTATTCCAACTCAGAGTGCCTTCTAGCTTACTTTAACCTTTCGTCGCCTGCACTTTGCAACTCTCTCTGCAGCACCAGTTCTAGCTGTAAACCTAACAATAATGCAGAAATATCTACCTGGACAAGAAAAAAAAGTGTAAGTTATTCTATTCCTTGCTCGACCACATTTGTTTTCCACATCAATGGACCATGCAGAAATGAGCCTTGCCTCCATTGCTGGATGTGTTCATGCCTTATCTCTGTTCCAGCTCGTTTTTTTCCCTGCCCTACAAGTGACACCATGGTTGTTTCCCTACCTCTGAGTTTTTCTTTGGCCAAAGATGTGTGAGAGAACAGTGGGCTCAGTCCTCTAAACAGAGCAGCTGTTGCAGGAAAACACCCGAGATTAACTGCTTACAGACCTCCTGGACATCCTTTTGTTTCAGGAAGAAGACAAGGACAATGAGTTCCTCGTAGTCTTTGAGTTAAAGATCTCTGAAGCTATTGTTCAAATGCTCTGGGTAATGAGAGTGGAAAATCAGTAAGAACTTATCCAGGTATTTGCTTTCCTTGAGTTCCTGGAAGATAATGGTGCTTTTCTTGGGATCTCGTCCAACGGGTGCCCAGCTGGGGACAAGCAGAGCTACATCAGCATCCGTGTGTGCAGCAGCCTCTGTGGCTCACCAGCTGGGGCAGGCAGATGAGCCAAGAGCTGCCAAGTCTTTGGAGAGGGGACAAAAGAATCCCTAGAGGGAGGAAGAGCTGGTACAGTACCCTCACACTTCAAAGTGCAAATACAGTGTCACACAGCCACCTCTCACCTAGGAGGTAACTTTATTACCAACAACTAGGGGACATGTTAGATTAACTTTGTATCTGTTAGAAACCAGACAAAATGTAGATAAATGAGGGCTGATCAGTTTGTTTGTTTTTTTTTTGCAGCGTCACAGAGTATCCCAGGCTCTTGTCCTGTTTCTCAGGCTCTGGCAATGCTCCATGAAGTTGGATGCTGATAATATCTTCTTAGTTTTCTTCTCCACTCATCTTTTCTCATCAATTTCACTTTACAAGTTCCATTGTACTATCCAAAACTGTTTTTTACACCCAGTCAGAGGTTTTACTATGGTTTTACGCATCTACTATGGATATCTTACTCTGATTTGTTTTTTCTTTTAACTTGCTACAGTCTCTGAACTGGCTCTATCCAGTTTATGTTCTTACTGAGCTAGATTAAATATAAGTAAGACCTTTTCTCCTCCAAGGTCAGCTTTTTCTCAGGTCCTTGCATAACAGTTTATCTAGCCAGGTTGTTTTGGGAGCCACAATACCACGTGAATAACAATGCCTCCCAGTGCAGCTGGCAACCAGCTGCTAAACCTGCTTAGGAATCTCCAAGAATAGACCCTCCTGCAGACCTTGGGGCATTAGTAAAACAGATTCACAGGCCCAAAAACCCCTTCAAGGGTGGGAGTACACTTGGAGGGGGCCTTCCAGCTCTGTTTTGAAAGGAGTCTGCGCGCACCACAGCTGCCTACGGTACAGCCCAGTGCGTGGTATGTGGGAATGATTAGTGAATTAACTTTAAAAGTGTGTTGTAGCTCTGATTTAAGAACCTATTGTAGAGTTCCACAGTAGCATCCTTAGAACTACTCCAGCAAGCCCCACTTGGACCAACACAAACATAACAAATCTCTGCCCTGATAAGGTTGCTACTTTAGGGCACCAGGCAATACACTACCTCGCACATCTTCCACCCTAGGTTTTGAACCTTTGCTAATTTGAGCCTTAGCCAGTGGGCAGCTCTCTCATCCCTCCTGGGAACAGCAACAGTTTTCCCTTGCTTCTCATCCTATGTCCCTGCTGCCCCTGTTACCTCCTGCCAGCACACAGGCAAATGAGATCTGCTCACACCTAAGTTAAGCTTTAGTCCTCACACACAGGTCTTACACTAGTCCTTGCAATTTTCAGAGCCACGTGCAAAGTTTGGACCTCACTGGCAGTAACCTTAAATCCTTCTCAACCTAAAAGCTAAAGTAAAACCTTCCACCTCATGCCCCATTTTTATAACCTTCTCTTTAGCACAAATCAAACTCTTCACTCTGTGCTTTCCTAAATAATAAATCTTAACCTATCCCTAATCCCAGGGCAAGCAGTAATCCTGTTACCCCAGCATGAGCTGGTATGCCGAATGCCTGTGACTTTTTGGAGCTGTTGCTTAACGGCTTGGGTTTTTTTCTTAATTGAACTGTGGGTCATTATAGTCAGTGTCATTTATTTTCTCATTTCTTGCCAATTCTCTTGTTGATGCTAATGAGCAAATAAAAAGCACACGTAGGCTGAGTTAGCGGTCAGGTTATGCTAACAGCAGGGACTAAGGCTTGGGGTTGTTTTAGCATTCAAGGTCAACAGAACTAGAATTTGGGGGTGGAATTAGGTGTCAGTATAGGGCAGAAATCTTTGTCTTTAACACCGGTTGTACCAGTGTCTCTGGGCAGTGATGAGAGTATTAGGAAGTTTGGATTTGCAGTCAGGTTGTTACACATTGAAGAGATTAGTTTGCTGTTGCATCCCAGAAAGCCCACACAGGTGGTCTGGAAAGGGCTCTCCTGGCAAGGATGCTGCCCACACCAGCACCCAGTGCTCTTCTGTGAATAATGAAGGAGATTTTGTGTTCCCATCCCTTGGCCTAATTTAGGGTGGGGTAGTTTGGTCAGACATCTGCTGCATCTGGCATGGCTGGTGTCAGTGAGCAGTGTATGGACTGAGAAAATCCCACTGCAGTGTCTTTATTATAGAAGCTTGTCCAAGATGCAGGCTCTAAGAATTTTATTCCCACAAGGATTGAGAGAGTTAAGGTACAAGTGCCTCCTTCATCATCCCTGTTAATTTAAGTGAGCACCTGAAGCTTGCATACCTTGCCAGCAGACCTGAGCCAGCATAACAGGTTCTACTTGGAGTTGCCATAGTGTCTCATTTAACCTAAAAAACAACAGAACTTGAAATTTTCTTGATGTGGCAAGAGGTTATTTTTGCTGAGCTGAAGGGCCTGCAGATAAAGAGGGATCCCGTGACAAAGATAAAGAGGCAATTTGCGATGATGGGGGTCCTTAAATAGGCTGGGAATTGTATAAGAAAAAAATTACACAAACATATGAACACGATACCTGTAAAAACTGAATGTAAGTCTTGTTGAAACAGGTCATATTGGCAAGCCTAGAAAATGAATTCACTGGTTATATAGGGCTAGCAGCAATTCATTTACCACAATTTACAACACAGGCCTGTTTGAAAGCTGAATTCATCACGGTGTGCTTAAAGGGAGTCTGCATACATATCCCAAGCAGTTGGACTTTTCTGAGCGATGATGAAATTGAGGATTTAAAGGGCAACTTTCAAAAATATATTTGTATTTCTGAATCTCTCAGCTGCTGATGGAGAGCGGGTAGAAGAACTGTGCTGTGTGGCCTGTTTTCAGCCTTATGTGGGTATGGGGCTGCGTCTCAGCCTGAGACATTACATACAGTGTCTAATCCTCTAAACCATAAAATCTCACGTGAATAGTGCCATTGATGAAGCTTGCAGGTAAGGGCTGCGTGTGTGAATGACTGCTTGAAGGACCCAGCCCTCTAATTTCAGTCTGTAGGGAACTTTCCTAGCTGTGTTTTGTGTAAAAACACCTAAAAATCAGATCCTAATAGCATTCCTGGCAGACTTGCTGCTGTGGTGTAGAAGGTATTGCTGATATTCAGCTGACGGCTACGGCTGTGGAAAACGATGAACAGATTAAGGCTCTCAGTGGAGCTGATCCAATTGCACTGGGAGCAGCCCTCGCTCCCAAATGTTGGTGAGGCTGAACTCTGGGACTGGGGATAGAAAACAATCTGTAAAAACACTATGAAACACAGTGAAACTGACCATCCAGTCTCAATTTTATGCCCAAAGGAGAAGGTGGGAGGTGGGAAAGAGGGAAAGACTCTGGTTAATAAACTTGTGCTCATGATGTGAGTCATTCCTCCAGTGTCTGCAAAGAAGCAGTTAATTTATCTGCCAGGGATAAATTAACACTGTAACTGCTTTGCCAGTCTAATTACCTTACAAGCTAAAAGGAAATGAGCAGTTGTTCCTTAATAGCTTTTTCTACAATGAACTGCTGCAAACATTGGCAGTAAAAATAATGGAGATGAGGAGGCGTGTGTGGAGTGAGGCCAGTGCCTTGCTCTAAGTAGGGAGGTTTGTTCATTCTTAGAGAAACTGGAGAGAGGCAAATTTCATGTTGTAAGATACATTGGATATATATGGCAGGCAGCTGTCTTGGCTTAAGAAACTTGAATAGTCTTCTTCCTTACCAAGTTTGCTCTGTTGCATACAAGGACTATTTAATTCTAAATATTTTACATGAATATGAACTATTGATTATTCCAGCCAAGAGGTATATAGGTTGGTAGGTTTTGGTGGTTTTGTTTTTGGTTTTTTTTTCTTTACCATTCCGTATCTTCTTTCATGCAAGGCATAACTGGAGAGATAATTCACATAATTATTTGGACTCATATATGAGTACAATACTACATGATTTTTGTCATGAAAGAGTTTTTCTGGTGCACCCAGGGAAAGGAATACTAAAACCAATATATTCCTGGGAAAGTGAATTTGAAGGCTTCAGAGAGCCAAAACTCTAATTTTGTGTCTCTTTGCTCTTCTCTGGAAGTTTCAAATGATGCCACAAATTTGGTTGTGGGCACTAGGTGTGGAAGAAATCAATGGCTATAGCATATGGAACCTGATCTGAGGAGAGTTGACAGGTAGTCATTTATCACATGGTAAGTTTATTACTAGATGTTTCTCTAGGCAGAATCAAACATTTAAGTATTGTTATAAAGACCTCTGCAGGTGGGATTTTAAATTTTAGGCTGAAAGTCTCACAGGATTTAAATGTCACAGTACTAAAATTCTGCAATATAGGTGAAGGAGAGGTGAGCTTTTTGGAGGCAGTAGTTGAAGCAGAAAGAATCAAGAAACTCACACTGGGAATATTTGTACCTGCAACTTCCCACTCAAACCTAGTATTTACTGTGAACAGGCTTTCAGAGACTGTCTAGTGTGACAGTTGCTTGAATTAAATGCCAATTATTCATTACTTAGTCACCGAAATGTCTGATAGTGCATCAGTTTCTTAGCAATTGTACAGATGGTTAGGGAAAAAATAATCAATACAACACCTACTCAGCAGAATTTATTGATTTTTAGTCAAAACTAAAATGTTATGCAGAGATGGTTCTGATTCAGTGGAAGCCACAAATAGATATTTTCTCCTAGGACCACTGTACTTGATGAAAGGGGTTGATGCAGCTCCTCTGCCAGAGGCTGCTGCTCCATCTGAGCTCCTGGTCAAGTGCTCCCTAAGGCCTGTCCTGCAAAATCAATCCTGGCAAGTCAAAGGCGTGGATGGGGAATAATGAGCTTGACCATTTAAATGAATGAGGGAGTGCTCAGGTGGGAAAATCCTGGGAAACAGTATCCTCTTCTCCCTGTATGGCTGGAGAGAACTCCCAGAAGCCTGAGTGCCTGTGACACTTGGGTGCCCATGAACCAGGTTTGTTTCTGTCTTTATTTTGACTGCAGACAATTTGTTTCACTGGTTCCTCTGTCAGGTACCCAGTGTTACACCTTGGGAGTTTCCAAGCCCCACATCTCTGGGGCATTTGGCCAAGCAGAGGTTCTTTGGTGGTACTTGGTCAACATGCTAAGTATTTTTTATACTGAGAGAGTTTTGAATTGTGCTGGAGACAAAAACGTTTCAAAAGGCTGAAGTCTTCTGCACAGAGGATTCTGATCTCCCAAGATGTCTCTTGAGTGTTTTGAAAATAAAATGGTATTTTGACTGAAAGTGCATGAAAAGGCAGCTTCAAAAAGTGCTGGAAACTGAGATATAAAAGTGGTTCCTGTGCAAAACAGGGACTTCTACTTAGCTGACATAGTGTTGTAGGAAACTGGGAGGGTGGTGAAATGAGTTTGGAAACTCTCTTCAGGGAAAAATGATTTTGGAAAACCTTACGGACTTTTCTGGTAAATAAATGTCACCCCTCTTCTTCCCTTGCTATCTCTCTGAAGTAGGAAGAGGAAGGCTCAATATGCAATAATCTTCTCAAAACTTTTGTGAAGAATGCACTTTGGGGCAAAGAATTGAATGTAAGCAACAGAAAACCAGTTGGCCATGAAATGGCTGGAAATACAGTTATGACACCTGTCAATTTCTTTGCTACTGAAGAGTGTTTGAAATACAGAGCCTTCCTGTGTTGTGCCAGTAAGGCAGTGGGTCTCCCACACTGTGGTTAAATGGTAGCATATGGCTTCTATATGAAGGAAGTAGTATATCACAAATAAAGCCAGCAGAAGGTGATTTAATCCTCAAGTCTCTCATTGGTGGCATGAATGCAAAAGATTAGATATTCAGATTTTGAAATCTGGAAAATTTATGAGTTTTGGGGTAAAATTACCGGAATCTTGTAAAGAATTGCAGAAAAAACTGTGCTTTCAATCTGTGTTTAAATCCATTAAATGATACAACCTAAGAAAACACATTAGTCTCCTAATTCTATATTTTCAGTAAAATGTGGTCTTACTTAATTTTTTTTTTGTTAATTCCTTTTTCCAATTCTTGATTTATGTCCCTATTAATTAGGATTTTGTATACTCTCTGAAACAACATTTGTTGATTTCAAATCAGTTGGCTGGGAGAGAGCAAGGAATCACAGGAAAAGTAAGGGGATTTTGATGGGTGAGAAATCCTGCTGGATTTTCTGTTAGAGATCCAACATTGCCTGAGAAAGCAGGGGTAGTTAGAATTTGTAGTTAGAATTTCAACAAAAATATTGTGTGCATTGACTTTGTTCCCTGACCATAAATTGGTGAGATACAACCCAGCATGTCTCCTGTTGATTTTAAATGTGGGGTATAAAAAAGATTTTTATAATCATCCGAACTTTGGGGGAGAGGGAAAGAAGAAGACTGGGTGCTAGAGAATGAAATTATAACTGAGAATGATTGATTATATCTTTATTTTTTCACTTTGTTCATAATGTATTTTTCTCTTAGAATAGTTTGTCTTATGTGCCAAGATGTCAGGAAAATGTTTGTTCAGTGTTATGAATCTTATTTTAAGCTAGAAAAAGAGATGACTAAGTAATACCAAACCTGTATTAACTTTTTATATATGTCCTCAGTAGCTGAGGACTTTCTTACAAAGCTGGATCTTTTCATACCTCCAGGGTACATTGGCGTGATACACTTTTAACCCTGTTATCTGCCTCATGCTCTAACATTTTGAAGATTGCTTTGCAATTATTAGACCATTCTACTCACCTGTGGAGCTTTATACATACATATATATATATATAATATATATATATTTACATATATACAGTACTTTATTTCTCAAAAGACAGGAATAGTCACAGATTCCACAGTGTAACAGGAGGACCACCATTCTTGGAGAGTGGGGGCAGTGAAACAAAAATGGAACGAAACTAGAATATAATGTTATTAAAGTTGGTCAAAACCCAGTAATTCATTATTACTGGCTACGCTATTGGTGGCATTGCACCTGGCATGCTGGTTTAAACAAATGTGCTGTCCAGAAACTTCCATTACCTTGTGGAGACATGAGTTGTTATATAACAGTACTTCATCTTAGAAGGTGGTCATAAGAAAGTTTAGTGCTGAAACTAGAAGAATTATACCAGAAATAAAATGCGTAAGGTCATTGAAAATGCTTACACAAGCGTGTGTGGTTATTTGGTTATAAAAAGCCTTTAATTTAGTAAAATATCTGCTGTTTAAGAAAGGCTAGAATTCATATAGAGGTTGCTCTGGGACTTAAAATCTATTAAGAATTATTGTGAATAATTACTTGTGGTAAATGTTACTGACGTTGACTCATAGGGTCTGAGGTACATTGGTTTAATGTTCCAAATTACAGGTCTTAAAATCCAGATTCTTCTACTTTCAAGTGTCCCTAATACCCCGATAAATTAACTCTTACATTAACACTTCATTGAATTAAGGTAATTAAATACATTCTTTAGAATCTGCATGACATAAAAGAGTTCAGCTGTGTTTTTCAGAAATAATTAAAAATTTAAAAAATTTGAAAACCTGGAGTCTCACTTTCTCATAACTTCAGAATGACTGATTAATTTTTCTTCTTCTGTCTTTTTCTTTCTTCGTGTAGCACCATTCCTTCTTCTCTCACAGAAACAGTGTTGCTGAGCAAAGATGGGTGCAGTGCTATTTGTGTTTCTCCAGCTCAGGACATGGACAGCAGTTGCTGCTGTGGGTGGAGAGGGCAGATCAGGAGAACGTGGCTGGAAGGGCTCAGGTCTGTACTTCTGTGTGCTGAGGGGGTGTGATCAGCTATTGCTTATTTTCAGGAGCATCCCTTGCTCCACTTGCGTTGTGGTGTGTGTGTTGTAGTTACAGCTGAAGGATCTATCTTCAGTAGGATCTCTTTTCTCTGTAGGCACTTGTCTTTAGTGTGAGGAGCTCCAGACTTTGGATAAGAACAAGAAAATCTGTCTTCTAAAGAAAAAGGTGTTAAGCCACAGCTGAGGATGACAGACTTTTCCCATGAAATCACTGTATTGCACTATGCATTAAGTGCTGTACCTCTGCCCCAGGGAAAGAAATCTTCTGTGAGGAGGAGAACTTCTGAAAACTTAATGTTAGCGACCGTGTAAATATAATACGCTTTATTGGGAAAGTCAGTTCAGTATTTCACAGAGTTTGTTGTGCTAGAGAGTGATGGAATACCATTTCACTTGGGCATGGCATGGAAATTTCTGTGCAGAAGTCATAACAAGGCCCTCTGGAAATGCTCGTTTCGCAGCCTATAAATAGGTGAGACCACCAGCCCTGTAAAGGGTTACTGGGTTGCTGGCACTTTCTGGGCAGGCGGGGAAGTCATAAAATGAGGATTTCATTACTTGGTTGTGGAACTTTGAAGAGAAAAACATTGCTTTCAGAACTGAGGAGGAGAACTGAGTGAGAACTCAGAAAAGACATGAGGAGCAGAATGCCTTCAGAAGAGTGGGAGTGGAGGCTCCATGGGTGTTGTCTGAAGCCTTTTGCTTGAAGTCTGGAGAGCCCAGCTGAGGGAACAACAGAGAAAGATTTTACTCCTCCAGAAAGGTTCTCTGAATTCCTGTCACAGACAATGCCAGAAGGTTGGGTGCCCACTACGTGTTGAGACACCAAGTCTTTTGAATTTGATCAAATGAGAGTTTACCTTGGAAAGGATCTTAACATCATTAGTTCCACACTGAAATACAGTTTACATTTACTTTCATTTCTAAAATACCTATAGCCTGTGTAAAACACTAGAACCTTTGATTATGCTTAACTGCTCGAGCTTCTGGGATTTGGGAGTGACTTTAATTCTATTTTTCATTACTTAAATATTAACTAAATAGAGTACATCCACGGCTGGTTGTGAAACAAGACCAGTTTGAAATTCTATCGATGTGTTATTGGTTTGACTGGTGTCCATGGATCAGGACCATAAGTAAAAGGTAGCATTTTCCCCAACATATCTGCTCTTGCCTGTGTTGGTGTTGGAAGAAATGCTCTCTCTCACCTTCCTGAGAGGAGGAATGACTTTGCACAGATCAGTTTAGGTGTGTGGACATAAGGCTTATCAGCACATGCAGAAAATATTTCTTTGACTGATGGGGTAATGTCAGATGTAAAAGAGCAGGCAAAGCAGAATAGATAAGAAAAAATAATTGTAATATAACTTGTACAATAAAAACTCAATAGGTTTTTGCAGAGAAAATGAAAATTAGTGTTGTAAAAGTGGCAAACAGGAATCATACTCTCTGCAGCCATTCACATAAATCTCTTTATTATGGTGGCAAATTCAGTGTAATTTTCTGCTCATTTTTGAAGCAGCTTAAGATTTTAGATTGAGAACTCCATTTACTGTGAATAACATGATCCTGTTTCAATTTAGAAAACAATTAAAGATAGTGGCTACTGATGCCTCAAAACCTTGGAAATATCCAAATATTTCCAACATTTATTGTTGGGTAGGTAGAAAAGAGTAATATGGTCTCTACAAGAATATTTTTAAGACCTCATTTAAACAGCATTATGAATATACAAAAATGTAACAAATGCACTACAAACAGGTGACTGGGGCTTAAGGTGACCTGCAGTTACTAACTGCTCGCAGTTGCTACAGCTAATGCTACTGTTTAGAAAACATTTTCCTGTGAATTTGTAAACAATAAGAAGCAAGACTTGCTTCTAGCTGCTCTTCTAGATCACAGGTATTTTAAATCAGGGGATAAACATATTCCTGAAGTAGATTTGGCTAAACCTTTTGCTTGTTTTTCTGCAGATCTGAAAAAAAAATGTTTGGAAATCATTCTATCAGCTCTCAAAACATGGAAATGTTCAGGTACACCTTAGTAAGAAAGATGTTTAACTTACAGTGAACAGGATCAGGAAGTACTTTACAGCTCCTGTAAGTTATTTCTGTCCATTAGGCAAGGGTTCAGTAATTAAACTTTGTTTATTAAGGGTGAAGAAGAGACTCTTTCAGTGATTGCATAATGCTTCTCTTCAACAGCATATAGTATGTTTTCTGATAGTCTTGAAATAGTCACATCCTGACTGTGATATGTTGGGAGAACTTCTATAAATACATTAGACCATTAAAAAACTGATGACTAATATTTTGGTTGTAAGTGTACCAATGCAAAAACACATTATTGCCCATGTCTGTACTACCTCTGGAATACCTGACTTCTGATTTCAGAAAACAAACATATTAGGTTAATTTACCATTTTCCTTGAGAAAACAGTGCAGACTTCAAGCAATTCTACTGTTTACTAGAGCTTACAGATTTGACAGAGGTTGGGCACTGTGTTTGTCTGAACAGTGCTTTCTACTGAGAGACCAAGGAGAATGTGTTTACATGCTGTGAGAATACTGGTTTCAGAAATTGTATAATTTTCTGACCTGTAAAACTGTATTTTTTTGATTATTCAAAGTCTACAAGTACTACATTCATATCTACTGCTGTAATAGGTGAAAGACTACTTCCCTTGAGTAAACTGAATTGGACAATCTGTGGAAAACTTAGAATCACTACAATTATAATTTATAACTTTAAACTAATTTATATTGCATGTCTAAGGAATGGATTTTTTAAAAATCTAGAATGGGTAAATGTTACTTTGACTAATAGATAATTGTATTTGAGAGTATAAAACTTGCATTTGCCAGAAAAGTACCTGACCTGTTGAGAAACATTTTCCCAAAAACCCTCTTAAATTAAACATTGTCAATGAAATAGATTTTTGTAGGGGAATGAATAGTTTATTGTGTCTGGGGTGGATATGACAAAAAGGACATCTCACCTCACAGTTTAGGCAACAACAAAAGCTTTCCATCAAAGTTTCTAGACCTTCAGCAGATTCAGCTAATATCAGTAATTAAATGCATGTACTGAGTTGAACTCTGGAAGAGAACTGGTAAATTATTTCCTGGGATCCTTTTAGCTTTGCTTTCTGTTTTTCATTCCTTCCCATCACCTCACCACCCACTCTGCTCCCCCTATCCCCCACCAAGGAGCTGGTCATTAGTCCTTTCAAAAAAGGAGTGAGCTTTTCTAGACATCCCTGAAAAATCTGTGCCACATTGGTTATAGCCCTGAGGTTTCTGTGTCACAAGCAAGGAGTCAACTATTAAATCAGGTGCTAAAGTGCCTCATGGAGTGGGTTCTTGTCTAGGTCTTTGTTCGTGGATATGTTTTCCTCTCACTGTCAAGACTGAGCATGGAAATGCCCAGATGTGGACTTTCCTCCCCTGAAATGTGAGCTTTCCTCCCCAGCCCATTTGTCGAGTCAAAGCCACTCAAGAGCAACCCACTCAAGGCAAACCAGGCAGTAACTACTGGCTTTTTCCCAGGGAAAGTAGATTCAGAAACCAACCTTCAAAGGCCATCTGGATTTGAGGTGGGATGGACTAACCAAAATGAATTCAACTAGTACTTAACTACCCATGGAAATGTGTGTGCTGCTGAGTTACCTGGAGTGTGGCATACCCTTCTTAAAATAACTTGTCCTCATGTGGTTTTCATTTCAATGAGAGAAGCCCTCATGGCTAACAGATAATATCTTGTCTTTGGCAAGATGTTCTTAGAGTCATGGCTTTGTGCCTCAGGGTCAGATGTTAATCCATTTGTTTCTCTCTTTGAAAGAGCATGACACAAAGAGATGGTAACCAAGGCAAGCATATACATTTTAAAATACATTCCAAAGCATTTTTATGTTATTCATTAGTATGAGGTGCTTCACCCACATTTCACCAGTTGGTATCTGGCTTTTCTGAGAGTGTTCTGTCACTGGGCACTTCAGATCTTGAAATTAGGCTGAGTGGCCTGTAATCCTCTCACGTCATACCTAGTAGCCTTCTTTGGCAGTCAGGTAACACACTTGCTTTCTGTGTGTTTGCTAAAGGTTTTGAGATTGCTTTGTACTATTTTAAACAATGGTATCTTGATATTCTTTAGACTTTGTTTCGGTGCTTGGTGCAATTTATGTTGTATTTAGTCAGTGGTGCCTGTGAGATCATCTTTGTTCCTTTACAATGTAAGTTAATTCCCAATAACAATACTTAAAATAATAGCTAGCTTGCAAAGCCAGAAAAAGAACAATCTCTTTGAAAAAATCAGGATAAGTGAGAATGAACAGAAGTTTACTCCTTGATTTACAAATGGAGAAATAAAATTTGATGTATAATTACTTATTTAATCTCTAACTGAACATGGGCAGTTATGGCAGTTATAACTATGGCATAGGTAGTTATAATTTTCTAAAGAGAATATATGCATGTTAATAGAAAAGTTAAAAAATATATTACAGATGTTTAGGAATTTGTTGATCAATCAGTCTGGTTCTTTTAACCAGTGGCTCAAAAGTAATAACAAAATAAGCATGTTTCACAACACTAGATATATAGGACTTTTAATGCTGTCTGGGGAGTGCTTAAAGAGGAGAAGGAAGAGGTTGTTCTTGCCTTCTGACTGGCAGCAGGGTCTAGTGCAGATAACTCGAGGGCTTCCACAAATGATACTGGTATGGTCTTAATGGGAAGCTACACTGAAGCAAAAATTCAATTCAGTTTGGATTTAAATTGTATTTTCTCTCCCTTCTGGACACGCATTCTGGAATCTGGCACTGTGTGAGAGGACACACTGTCTGAAGGACTCAAGCCTGACTTATAGGGATCAATCAGATAAAATACAGGTTGCAGAAACAATTCACTAAAAATTAGTTATTTGAACTACAGCCACTTCAAGCCTTTCCCCTTCTTATAGGCAACCATAAATCCATGAAGATTAAACTATCCTTCCCTTCTCAAGTTTTGCCAAGAAGTTACACAAAACTTCCTGATCAGCATTTTTCTTGATGCTTTTTGCAAAGCTTGGTGTTATAATTCATCTTTATTTAAGCCTGGAATAGTGCCAGAAGAGTTGTATCTCAGTCATTTCAGGAAGCAATTTCTGACACTTGCCCAGTCCAAAAGGAAATAGAACTTCCAAAAAATTTATTTGCAGTGTCCAAATAGCTCCTTGTGATTGCAGTCTTTGCAAAGGGGAGTACAGAGGCTGCTTCCTCCTGGTGCCTCCAGGAGGGCACACCACCCTGATGGTTCAGGGAAGGGGTGGAGCTGAGGTGGCACTGTCACCCTCAGCATCAACCCAGGTGTGGCTGGCCTTCAAGGGAGGGAATAAGGTGTTACTAAAGCAGATGGTGAAGTGCAGTGTTTCCTGCTCTGCTCCTCTGCACCTTCACCTGGATCCTTTGATATCCTTAAAATCAAAGGCAACTGATGAAAAGTCCGCCTAGAACTTTCTAAAATCCTAATTGTACTTCTTTCAGGTGATATAGCACTCATAGCTGGGAATGCCCCTGGTTTAATCTTTTTTTGATTCAATACAACTGCATCAGAGGCCGCTGGTACCTGGAGGAAGGGAGGTGGGCGCAGTACAGCGCACGCTTACACATCTCAGTGAGCTGTGTGACCAGAATACAACAGCACGGTGTGCTTGGCACATGCAGACCCTCAGAAACAAAGACTAGCAGTGTGGAAAAGGCTCTTGTTGCTGAGGAGTCCTAGCCAAGCAGCTCTGCAGCTTTTTGCAGGTAACATTTTCTAGCTCTTACGTTTTATGACTGATGCTTAGGCACAGAAGAAGTGGCCAGGGTGTGAAAAGAACAAACAGTTCAATGTCAAGAGCAAATCATGTGGCTGCGAGTCAGCCTGCTTGCTTGCCGCACTGCAAGTGCAGCCAGGTTACAGCTGGAAATTCCCACTCGGGACACAAGATTAGAAATCGTTTTGCACCGAAAATAGTGGAGGTGTGGAGAGAGACAGCCATCCACTACAGCAGGGAAACCCCCATGTTCTTGAGAGGGTTTCAAGAAGGTGGAAAATCAGATTTAGTGGTGAAGGTGAAATGGCAAAGGTACCTGGAGGCTTCAGTGCAGTCCATCAGAGATCTGGAGCTGGAGCCAGCTACTGACCAAGCCACCCTGCTGTGCTGCCCAGGCCTTGCCTGCAGGCTCTCTCTGGCAGCAGCCCTATCCCATCCATCACCCCGGTCCCACCGCCTGTGCCTGCTGCCCCTGGGCAGCCGCCGGCACACAGCGGATGGTCACAGCAGGGCCCACTCAGGCACTGGGGACTTGTGCCAAAGCCTGTTTTACACAGGCACATTCTGGCAGAAGAAAGTCAAAGAGCTTTAGGGATGTTTATTTTTACTTCCAACCTTCTTCTTGCTTATTTTTGGCAAAGGTATACGCTGCACTTGCTTTAGCAGAGGATTGATGAAATGTAGGCTTCCCTTCCTGACGTTATGCTGTTCTCAGGGCAGCAGGACTCACTTCTGCTTTCTCTCCCTGTTTAACAGTTAATGACCTGGAAAAAAACACAAGGGGTAAGGTGACATTGGCAGTGCTGCAGCTCCCGGGGGAGATGGGCTCTCTGCGGGAGCTTGTGCCCTCTCTGGCTGTCAGGGGCCAGTAAGTAAAGGAGCCGCTGGAGCTCCCAAATAGCAGCCACTTCTCATTACATCTTTTATCCTTGACACTGGGATGAAAAGACAGTACTGGGAACTGCAGAATGTCTTCTTTGAAAGCCATTCTGAACAAGGCATGACTTAATTTACCATTCTGGACTTTCAGAAGATATATCATTTTCTCTCAGAAAATGTATGTTCAAGAGATACAAACAGCCAGCTGCTGTTCTAAAATTGTCACCTCATCACAACTGCTCAGGTATCAAGAATGTCAGCAGTACAGGAGGTCAATGAGAGCAAGGGACCTTACCTCCCATCCTGGATAAAAACACCATGATCACAGTAATGATATTCTGATTCTCTAGTTTATAGCAGAGAAAATAATCAGAGGTGGCAAGGAAGCATATTTCAGTTTTATACTCTCAAAAATGTTTCAAGTATATTTATATTTTTCAGTTGGGTGGATTGCTGGAAGATTAGAAGTTTTATTTCTTCCATGAATCCAAGTAAATGTGAAGCATTGATTTAAAAATAAATAAGCATTGATTCCTTTAGTCACTCTCACTTTAACACTCACAGTGGCAGTGCTGCTTGGAGAAGGTGAACAATGTACTTTGCTGGCTTTTAAGTCACACAGCAGAGAAGACAAAGCTCCTTCTGCTCAAATTCTTGATGGTGCACTGCAAAATGATATGATAATTACATCACGTTGAGCACACGTTCACAAAGTCAGCAGCTTAGTTTTGCTTAGCTTGCAGCATGCCATGGGCATTTAGGGATGCTTTTTCATTTGCTGGTGAGATGGAATCTTTTACACATCAGTGTGGCTTTGGGACTGTAGTTTGGAGCTAATCAGTAGGTATCTGCATGGTATTTTCTGTTAGACCTTCTCCTTCTGTTCCTTCAGCCAAATCATAGATGTGTACTCTTAATACTAGTATTTCAGGTTTGGTATCAGTCTCTCTGGCTGTCCACTTGAGAAGAGTTCTACTGCATTTTTTTTACAGAGGGATGATCAAGAAATGCAGTCCTTAGGCTTCAAAAACATAAAAATGTTGTTGGTTCAGGTGCTTCACTTCAGAAAGGTGAAACCACAACAATTCAGACTTCTCAATTTCCCTGTGTCCCATCATGTGAGACACCTTGAGTCAGGTTATTTGATCTGGAAGGGCAAAGCACTTGCACAACTGGTCACTTGTGGGAGGATGAGACGAGGAGGCCCAGGCTGGTGTGTCTGCTCCCCTGGAAAGGACGTGGGGCTCAGTGATGAGCGATGCTGCAGTGGGGCACAGAGAGCCTGTGGCACAGTGCTGCTGCCAGGGGTACCCGTGGTGCTGGAAGAAGAGTGCAGGGCTGCAGCTGTCGGGCAGGTCTGACCTCTGGACGTGGAGCTGATTGGGCCCAGGGCATTTGGAGTCAGATTCGGGGAAAGTACTTCCTTACAGCAAGCATGGTGCTTGCTGAGTCATGAGCTCTTTAATTAATTCCCAGTAACCATGATTCCAGTTCAGGAACAGCATCCATGGAGGCTGCTGGGAACTGGTTGCTCACTCACTACTTGTGCCAGCGGGTTTCCTCACATGAGCAGTCCCTGGTAACTGTGGTGTAGGATGTGGGCAAGGCAGGCTGGTCAGAGCAGCCTTTGGGAATCATTGAAAGCTTTAGGAAAGAAACTGTCCTGTCTTTGGGCTGGCTGTGGAGAAGGCAGGGAGTAACTGTTGCTTAAAATGCAGCTCCAAAATGCAGGAACCTGTTCTAGTTTCACCTTTCATGCTCCTTAGGACGTGGCTACAGAGCACAGCTTATTCTGCTATGACCTGTCAGGTAGATAAAGTGGTACAACCTCATTAAAGTGGGTACAGTATAAAGAAAGCAAGGTTTGTAAAGAAAAGTAGTAGCCCTTGTTACAGCAACCAGTGTACTGGAAAATAAATAGAGAAGATTTCAGGTGCTTGGGCCTTTTCCCAGATTGTCTGCTCCTTACACAACCACACGTACAGACATGGTTACTACAACACTGTAGATGTGCTGTAGTAACACAGCTGTTCCCAGGTGGAAAAGGAAATACACAGGTAACAAGCCCTGCAGTGGGTGGTTGTATTTTAAAAAAAACCAACCCAAAACCAAAAAAAACCCCAACCAACAGAAAAAACCCCACAAGCAAAAAACCCCCAAAGCAAACCACTTTAACTCAACCAACTGAACTCCTCCCGGCTCAATTTGGCTTTAAATCAGGATTTAGAGCAAAGTTTATCCTGTCATGTATTACCAAAACATGACTTTGCAAACAAGTCCAAGTTTTCCATGTCCACTTCTGCAGAGCAGAAAAAAGCATAAGCTTTTCCATTGCACTGTAAAGCTGATGATTCCTTCTGCTGAGCGATCAAGTTACACAGGCATGTACACCCAGAAGCTTGGTGATAACTGGGATCTGAAGGTTCCCATCACTGCTCCTGGCTGCAATGACATGAGGTCAGGGCAGGCTGGAAAGTCCAAGCAGTCACTCTGAAAATTGGTGAGTTTCACGCAGTTGTGAATAATATGTTCATACGTTTGTTTTCCTGATGCTTCTTGTATACTCAGTGTTGAATGCAGTGTCTGGGTTTCATGCAGCCTGGAATGTCCATATTGCCAGTTCATCGATATGCCACAGGAATGACAGAGGATGAACCTGGAAGGTTTTGACCACTGGCTAGAATGTTACCAGCATTCAGAGAGGAATATGTTTAAGTAACACAGTTATTTGTGAAACAGCTAAAAAAACCTCCTTATCAAACTGATTGTCCGCAGCTTGGTGATCAGGAGCCCATTGAAATGCGCGAGGTGATTTGAGCTTTGCAAACACCATTGATTTATTCTGGCTGCCAAATTTGGGAATTAATGCTGTAGCGATTTGTGCGTGTTTCATGTTTTCATAGCTGTCGATCTCGAGACGTAGATCCAAAATAAAAAACAAGCCCTTGAATCTGGGAGGACTGGGGGAATACTGAACTCCACGGAGCAATGATGAAAGACCAAAATGCTGGATGCCATTCAGCCATGCTTGTTAAGGCAGACTGTACCTTTGTTCTCGGGGGCTATTTTCTAGACTTTTAAAAATTTATTTCTTTTACTTTCTTCCAACAGACTGGCAAGGAAATATTTCAGAACTACAATAGCCTAGCAGTGGTATTGACTTTGAATTGAATCTCGTTTCTCTACACATTTGAAATAACAACGAGGCCATTAACTGTGAAGCTTATATTGGGCTAAGCAAACTGACTAAGACGTGGTTACAGAGAATGCAAAAAAACATCTCCTAAGCGAGAGAATGCTTCAGATGTGTGAGGAAAAATATCTTGGCTTTCAAAGTGGCTGTATAGACAATAGCTCTTTTAGGAAACTCAACTGAAAAGTTGCTTATTTGATCTTGCAAGAAGATGGAAGATCTCTCAGCACAAAATCCTGAGCCATTAGGAGATTTGGATTAGGAAGGAATCATTTCTGTTTTGAGAGTAAGGGAGTA
Organism: Promerops cafer; assembly: GCA_013398275.1. Taxonomy (NCBI): domain Eukaryota; kingdom Metazoa; phylum Chordata; class Aves; order Passeriformes; family Nectariniidae; genus Promerops; species Promerops cafer. Next base: position 5,560,589 of record VZSE01006462.1, on the reverse strand, counting down.
CTGCAGCTGAGATTTTTATTCTACAAAGATATATAAAAGGCTAGCAGCAGAACATTGTGCTGCTGCATTGGCAAGATGACAAGATTTGAAAGTGGCAGGTTTTAAATAAATAGGTGGAAATGCAATTACTTAAAATAAATTGGGTTTTGTGTCTTTTTATTTCTCTATATTTCTCACTTTCTTTCATTATTGCTCTTAAAGACTAATTACCCTACGGTTTGTATTGCAATCTGTAAGAATAATTGGTCCTGTTTTAAAGCACATCCTATAAAAGGACCATGTTACAAGGCATTGATAGGAGAGTGCTAAATCCATTCTCATTTGGTGTGCAGCACATCTCTGGTAAGACACAATACCAATTTCAAGAATGAGTTTCTGTGGTTTTGATTATTTATTCAGAATAACATCCTGCTGAAATGTGGGATCATACTAGAAATCAAAGACTGGACTGCATCACTAATGCCTGAGTTTATGTGGAATAAAACAACTTCAACCTTTAACTGTTGATATTTTGAATGTAACATTTCCTATAAAAGAATGAAAGTTAAGAGTAAGGATAGGGATACAAACAAAAACTGGTTTTGCTTTAAAGGTTCATTTCTCTCTACCCTCCTCTCAAGTGCAAAAGGTACTAATGGAGCAAGATTTTGTTTTTTTCTAAAGAGGGAGGGGTAGGCAAAGTAGCACATGGTCAAGTATTAACCAGAGTAATGTCAGAAGCCACTTCTCCACGCTGAAGAAAGGCTGCAGGCATAAGTTTGTTTAATGCCTCCTGCCTTTGACTGCAGGGCAGAAGGGAGGTTCCTCCTCTTGGAGGGTTTCTGGTGAGCAGGCAGCCTCTGAGGGGGCTGGGGAAACTCTGTGGCTTCTACCTCTGTGAGAAAGGGACTGCCCAGAAACAAATCAGCACCCATTTAACTCCAAGCCATGCCATGGTGAATAAAACCAACCTACATGCTCCAGGACTTGAGGGGAAATAATTTAGTTGCTTGAGCCAATGTGAGGGTCCTAGATAATAAACAGAGAAACTGGAATTGCTCATTTAAGAATGTAAATTCAGTAGAGATAGCATTGCTGGAACTTGATGGGAATTTTCTGGTGACTGAAATCTTTAAATCACAGGTAAAAATCTCTTAAGAAAGGTTTAGTGGACAGAAGGGGATAAGAACCGGCACACTATGACCAAAAATAATGAAAGGATGTGAATATTTTACTAGTGACAAATAACAAAGAAATGACCTCATGGACTGATTTCCCATTGTGAAAAGTGCAAAAGGGAGTAGGAGCTTCTCTCTGTGAGACAAAAACCCCCCTACTTTTTATGAGGAAGAGGTGACTGGCTCTTTCAGTAACTATCTATAATTTATAGGAGGAAAAGGAAAATTGTGGGTTTTGTGGGAGACATTAATCCAAATGCCATATGCTGGCAATCTCATGCTGCCAGCACTGAAATATCTTCAGAATCACTAAATAACATTCTTAATTTTTTTTCTTAAAAATTATTGCTCCAGATATCAAGAAAACTCCAGATTTTGCCTCAGCAGAGGAGTGGAAGCACAATAGTAAAAATTAGTGGTACAATAAATAAAAATGTTCATAACACGATAATGTTTGTCAAAGGAAAACAAAATGCAAATTAGTAATTTTAGCTGATACATTTCACAAAGTGGAAAACAATTCTGAACTAAGTCATTTAGGGGAAAAAATGTAAATTGTAATTGTAAAATGTCTAAGAATATTTTCCAGGCTGCCTAATAAGCCATAACTGGGAAAAAAATAAGGGTACATTTGTTTCAAGAAAAACAACAACATCCTGGCTGAAAGGGAACTGTTAAAACAATAACCCTTCTCTCTGTGAATGTAAAACAAGAATGAGGAAGCTGAGAATAACAAATACAGGACATAAATTTCTAGCTGGAAAAGCTGATACACCTCTTACCATAGGATAAGATACTAATTACGTGGAATATGGTAAGATTTTAAACACTTCAGCCCTAGGCTTTGCTAAGAGTAAAAATCCACCTTCCCTTCTCAGCCCAGCTGTGCTCCTGGTCACCTACTGGTGCTGTTGGCAAAACAAGATCTTTGTCACTAATAGCAGAGAAAGGACTTAGAGATATTTATAGGTACAAAACAGAGGCATCATAGCTATTTCATATGACTGTATATCTTCCCCTCTGGTAATAACTTGGGAGGGTGCTAAATGGCAGCTGGACATTTGAAAATGTGTGACTTCCCTCCAGGAAACGTAGCGGACTGAGAAGCTGTTGGGGTGAGTGTTGTTGTGGCCACCAGGGAAGCCCTAAGGAAGGAGGGGAGGAAGCTACATCTCATCCTTTGGGATTTCAGTGGGCACTCCCAACCATAAGTCTGTTAGATCTTAGTCACAGGAAAAATAGCAGAAACCATGATGGGGGGGCTGGACTGATAATGATGTGAAAACAATGTAATGAGAGTCAACAGATTGATGGAAAGCATCTTCGTATCAAACTTGACAGGTTTGTAATGTTGTTATAAGAGGTGGCTGATATATGTTACAATGTTGCCACTGCATATTTAGAGCTCTATAGTGATTTTTTTTTTTATTGGATAGTATTTGACACTTGTGTAGAAATTGGGAGTGATACAAAAGCAATGTAGCACGCCATCATAAGTAAAGCCTCCTCCAGCAGGATAGTAATTAAAATGGTTTACTTCAAGTGCAGTCTCTGAGTACTGGCCTTTTCCTTGTAATGTTTCATCAAACTCCTGAAAGGCAACCTCCACTCTGAGGCCTGACCAAGCTCTCTGAAGTAGTGACATAAGTAGAGAGCTAAGTCACTTCTGAAAAGGATCAGTTTGAAAATTATGTCTTCAGTGTCCCTGTGCAGCTGCTCTTCCTCTGTTAAGCAGAGAAAAATGGACCTTCCCAGCTATCAGTAAAGATTAATATATTGAAAATAGAAAAATATATCGGATGGTTTAAAAGTGGCATATGGGTAGGGACTTGACAATGTTAGCCTTACAGAAACAGTTAGATATCTCCAAGGGCTATTCATGAATAATGAAACTCATTTTCAGGTTTCATCTTTGTAGAGTTCATAATTTTTCAGAACTGTTTCTTGCCAATGTTCTTTAGTGGTAATTATAGAAAAAGGTTAGTGATTGCAGCAGGTCCTAGAAAAAAAAACTTAAAAATTGAATACATCAATAGAATAATTAAGTGGTATTTAGTCTTCTTGTCCCCCATCCCATACATTGTGCTGATACTTAAGGCAATGACAGCAATTTCTGGCTGTAAGAACTGGAGCTCGAGATGAGCTAAATTCTCATGTATTTAATAAGATTGAAGAATGCTCTAAAATGTCTTTAAGGTGTTAATTCAGTAGCACACTCACTCTGGTAATACTAGACTGCATGAAAATGTGATGTTTGTTTAGTGAATTTGTTCACAAGAGCCAGAGTCAGCGGTTTAGGAAATATCTGTGCTTTCAGAGTAAAGAATACCAGGAGAAGGAAATTTTGGACAAGTCTGTAGGGAAGAGTACCCATTACTACATTCACTGATGTCTCTTCCCGATAGCAGCATGACCAGTCCATTTACACCAAGCAGAATGAGTTCTGAAAGGTTTTCTCCATCATCTCAGTACTATCAATGAATTCCATATGTGTTGGCCAAATTCATTGAGAAATCTTGGGTTTGAATGGAACAAATGAAGTGGAAATGAAGAGCAGGAGTCAGAAATGCTCTACATGAAAAGTGCTAAGGTAGCACAGAGAAAAGGAATAGTTACCTAAAGTTCCTCTGTCACTTTCAAAGAAGAAAGGGAAATAATTATCTTCTTTATTTATGGGTTACTAGTTATGTTGCTAGTTCAGTGCAGGTTCGTCTGAAGTCTGTTTTTCACCAGGTTCAAAGTATGTTAGATCTAGTCCTAACCCTTCAAGCTCCAATTTGCTCTTGTTGAGGCAATGGAACTGGAGCAACACACTTCCCCATCATCAGGATGTTTGTAAATGTAACTGTGCTCGAAGAGCAAATGCATTAGACTATTTTGCTGACTTGCTTGCAAAAACTATTTCCTCCTTTGGTAATCCATTTGTCTCCCCTCATTTTTTAAGGCATGCTACAAATTCCTCATCACCATTCTTCCCTCCCATGGCATGTACTTGAAAAGGGGAATTTGATTGTAGAGAAAAACATGCTGCGTGGGAGAAATACACTTGGCACCTGCAATGTTTCAGTATATATTCTGGGGACAAAACAAAGAGTAGTTTCGTTTAAGAGTAGTGTGTTTCACCAAGTTCCTCCCCCAAGAGAGATACTAGGAAGTATAATCTCCTCTCCCTTTGGCTGAAGATCAGGACAGCCTCCTTGCTTGTTCTGTGAGGGAGTCTGTCTTGCCAGGATGTGCTGTGGTCCTGCTGGGCTGCCCTCAGGTGAGATGGTCTCGTGGCAAAGACATGCAGCACTGTTGGCTACAACACAGAGTGAATGTTTTTTTGGCTTTGTAAGTGATTCTGTCAGACGGATGCTTTAAGTCCCAAACCAAAGAGGCATGAGCAGAGCAGGGTTTTTGTTCCACCCTGATAATGTTTAGGCAGGTTCTCCACGGCAGGACTTGGGATATGTTATCTCTCTGATTGCACAGTCAGTGTTGCACACAGCCCTTGGGGCTAAGTTCCTCACAGTCTCCGTGTGCTCCGAGAACCTTGTGATTGATTTAAGATTCAAGAGTGGCATGGGAACTGAAGAAACACAAATTTCCCCGAGTCTTTGGAATCCAATACTTCTGGAGAGCCATCATGTCTGCCCTCAAATATCCCCAAAGACAGCCTTTGCCCTGGTGTACTGGGCAGTCCTCTCAGGGACAGATTTTTCTCCTAAATGTGTTCTCTGACTTGTATAACCAAGCAGGTGGAGTCCAGCACCTTCCCACCTCCACTTGTCTGCAAGCAGGCAAGCTGGTGTCCTTGGGAGTGGGCAAATCAGCTCAGAGATGATGCTCCTTTCTGAAGGGCCTTTTGTGCTCTCCCTGAGCCAGGCTGTATTGGCAAAGTCCACATGATCAACGTGGTTGTGAAGCACAGGGGACAGACACAAATACAGACCTGGGATGAAGTGTAGCTTACAGCTCAGTTCAACAATGTGGACATCCCTCTGCCTGTCACATTTCTGACTGGGGCTGCAATTGAGGATTTTGTTGCTTGTCTGTTTAAATACTGTGAAGTTAGATGTTTACTTCTATAAAAGGAATGACATAGTTTTACATGCTGCACAAAAAAAGCACAGCACAAACTTTGTGACACAATTGTGCTTTCCCCCTGGCTTTTCTGCCAAAGTTATATGACTACAATACCCTTTTAAAGTAGTACCAATCTTTCCTGTGTAAGTGATGCCATTTTCTTTCATGGCTTATCCTGCCCACTCCTCTGGGGCTAAGTATTAATTTTCACCACTAAACAAAATCCTACACTTTGTGTATTAACAAGAAAGCAATGTAATGGTCCCTCCTTCCAACGCCAGTTGCAGTGACCATCTGGAGACCTCTCCATTCAACTTTGGATGAACTTCAGCTGAAGTATGAGAGCCACTTTGGCTCCATACAAGCTGTTCCAAGCCTCATTGTTGCTATTAGCAGTTTGTCTTAGTGACAAGGCTGCATTTTGCCCATTGAAGGTTTGGTTTTAGTGATTCAGCGTGTTTCCGTTGTCCACAATTGAGAGTAGATCATTCAGGCTCTTATGTTTCCAGTGCTGTGGATACAATAGCTCATTATCCCGGGGTGGCTTTTTTGTTGGGGGTTTTGGATGGATGCATAATAGATGCAAGCTCTTTTCAGGGGCAAGTTCTTTTCTTGATAGCCATGCACAGTGTTTGTTGCAATGGGACTCTGTGTGATTTTAGCCTTCAAAGCAAGCCAGTCATGGAACAGAGTGAGGGATGTAACCCCAAGTTTTTGTTAAGAAAGGCTGCAGCTCCTCAGCTTGTATCTAGCTTTGCCAGTAGGTGATTGCATCTACACAATTCATCAGGCCACAGGTGAGACTTACAGAGACCACACAGGAAAAGCTGGATTTTAATGTCCTCTAAGTCCATTGGCAGCAGTGGCTTAGAAAATGATTGCAATGAGTGTAAAGTTATGGTGATAAGGAAAGTTATTTGAAGGACACATTCTTTGTTTCTGATGACATGAAGCTGGGAATTATTGTCAAAACAGTGGCAAGTTGGACTCTTACAGGAAAAACTGGAAAACTCTGATAATCCAAATAGCAGTGATGAGAAGGAGTGCAAGGTCATGAGCCTAGAGGCTTAATAATGAGCTCCCAGCTCTTATGGGAAATGGTTATCCACTGAAAGCAACGGAGGCAGAGCAAGCCCCGAGTGCACTGGCTAATCAGAAATTGGCTCTGAGCTACGGTATGCTGTAATGCGACAAGTGTGATTCCAGAGTGTTCTGGAGGATAATTTTTCAGGAGTGGCAGGGAAATAGTAATGCTGTTGTGCTCATAAGCCTGCACCTGGAATTGCCTTTACAATACTTGTCACCTATGTTGGAAGACATGGATACAGCTGGAGCAGGTGTAGTGAATGGCTACAGGGATTAGCACAGGGCACTCTAATACACAGGAGCAAACTGTTCTAGCAGAATAAAAGCTAAAGAAGAATGTAACTGTGCTCTATAAATAGGAGAATGAACTAAACACATCAAGTGAGAAGGCATATTTAAACAAATAAAACAGTATTGCCTTGAGTAAATAGGTGTGTATGGCTTGGCTGTGATTTAAATTTCTAAATAAAAGGTTCTAGAATATTAGTAGGAGAAAGAAACCAAAAATACTTGCTAGATTTTAATAAAGGAGATGACTGTATGAAATCGTTATCTATGCAGAGAAATCAAGCCCACATGGTCCCTTTTGCAGTGTGTTCCTAGGCTTCCTGAAGTACATTGTTAATAACATGTTTTGATATTTGTATTTTGTGTGTCTGTGTTATATTATATGTGCCTGAGTAGCACTTACCTTGGCACTAAAAGCTGGTGAATGCAAGTCTTAAACACTCTGGTCTTGGACTAAATCAAGCTGCCTCTCTGTTCAGAGAGGTACAATTTATAAAAGGTACCCACCTTTGAAGATTTCAACTTAGGAACATGAAGTCAGTGCCCCTCCGCCAGAACACTTCTGATGAGCTTTGTGGGTCCTTTCCAACGGAGAATATTCTGAGATTGTGAGTGCTTCCTCACCCCCATGTCCTTCATCACTTCAATCTTCCTCTCCCAAGCCTGGCTACTTGAATCATTTATCAGCTTTTATGACACTTAATCCTTTCCCTCTTTCGTGTGCTTTCTACCTCCTGATGTTTCTCAGCTTGCCTAGACAACGTTCCTGTGCTTCTCAGTGTCACTTCCCAGGCTGAAATGTTCCCTCCTGGGTGGCACAATGAAGTGCCTACTGCTTTTCCTCCATCAGTGCAGGAGCTTGTCTCCCCTTTGGCAGTGGTGCTGGCAGACAGCAGCTGCAACCCAGCTCACATCCCAGGTCACGGTACAGTGCAGGCAGGTGCCCAGTTGCTGCCAGCCAGTACTGACCACCTACTGCCTCTGCTCCTGCTCCCTTATCTCACACCCTCCTGCAGCAGCCTTTCACACAGTCTGTCCTCTGCCCTCTCCTCTCCACCAGAATGCACCTGGGGATCCTGAAAGGGGCCTGTACCTGAGGAGTCCCCGTTGTGCCCCAGGTGTCTGAACTAGCACACATGACAATACCCTGTGCACCATGTGTCACTATCAGTGCTGCAAGGCAGGACACACAAATCCTTTCACCACTGGCTATGACATACAGGAACACTCTCTCTTCAGCTGAAAAAGATTAAATTTCCAGCTCTTTGAAGTCCATTTCATCACATATTGTGCTGCAGACTTGGCTTGTGACTCTCTGCGGCACTTTCACTCTTACAGTGTGGGTATCGGACCATAGCCCAGGCTGTGAAATGGCACAGGACATGGCAAGGTGCCCTGGCTGCATTCCTGCTGCTTTGCTTTCCCTGAGTGCCCTGCACCCCTGAGCTGAAGACACCTTTTACTGCTGTTCAACAGCAAGTACATGAAGATGCCCGTGCTGGGTGGGAAAAAAACTTTTCTTCTCCTTACAAAGAAAGGTCAGCTTGGAATCGCTTAATTGCATCTGGACATGAGTCAGTCGAAGGTGTGGTGAGCTAATTAAGAAGATTGTGGTTTTCATTTGTTGCCTCTCTCTAACATTCCTGTAACTGGATACCTTCTTTTTTATTGGAGAGACAGACAGAAAAAATAACAAACTTAGATACAGTTTTTTTGCTCCTCTGGCTTTTTTTGCTCATTTCTGTGCTCTCTCTGGTGGCATTGTGGGCATCAATTTAACATGAAGTATGGCTGCCATGTAACTCCAGCTGAGATTTTTAGGTGTGCTGTACACACCTCTTTCTCCCTTTTCAGCTCCCCATCTGTATGTGAGTCCAGTGGTACTGCTGTCAGTATTCTGGGGGGCAGAGCTGAGATCGGGGGCCTGTGGGATTCCCCAGGTAGGGTACAAAGCCCATTCCCTATTGCAGCTTTCCACAGATGAGTTCCTGGGTGAATCATAAAACTCATGGAGAAATGGCAAGTATTTTGGAAGTTATAATGAATTCGTAGTTACTATTAAGTGCATGATACCTGAAAACTAGAAATGCAGGAACAAAGAAGGAGCAGCACATAGCACTTAGCAGCACAAGATTAAATTTGGCTTTGAATTTCTCCTTTTTATGAGTGCTCTTAAAGAGGGTGAGGGAAAAACTCATACGTGGAAACTGCATAAAGTGCAGTATCAGATGGCAATTGTATTTAAAAACATCTTAAGCAAAAGCTCTTAACAATTTTCATCTCAAAACAAAGCTTTTCCACTGTACAATGTCCTTACAGCTTCTCATTACCTGAAGAAAAAACAATTTGCACCAAAACCCAGATTGCTTGTTTGCTAAAGCTCCAGCTTTTGTTTCTTTCAGGAAACACTGGAATTATCTGGGCTCAATGTGTGCTAAGGTTACACCTACCTCCCACTGTGACCATGCTGCAGTGCCATGAAACTTCCAACTCTATTATTTCAGTGAATTGTTTTTCAAGACAGCTGTACAAAATGTTTGCATAGGCAGGGTTTTGGGTTTTTCCTTTTTTTCTTTTATTTTTTTACCTCCAGACCTTCCTGCTCCTTGGAATTCCTGTGCTTCTGTAACAAGGGGTTTTGAGAGTCCAATTATCTAGCATAGCAATTTTTCTGTTCGTAACTCTGGAGCCGTGACTTGGCACTGGGAGCAGCTGCACAAAGCTCTGCTCACAACCACAATATCTGTAGGTAGACTGGGTGTTAAGCTCCTTTGGGAACTGCTGGGGGCTCCAGAGTCAACTACCAGTTTTTCTAATATGAAAGACAGCAGAAGTGTCTTAGCTATTCTCCTGCAGTGTAAGGAACTCTTGCTTACGTCCTCTAGCAGCTTGGCCAAACTGGTTCCTAAGTTCTTACCTCTGGTTTGATGAAATTCCAGCTTTAGAAAGGGGAGGGCAGAAAGAGCATATAGGCATATGGTCCCCAAAAATGCAAACTAGCTAGGAGTGGGAGGAGGACAGAAACCTTGTTGGGGCTGCTGTGAATCTGACAGCCCAGAAATTTAAGTATCTACACAGGAGCTTGTTTTTTAAGTCTATACAATTGTTAATTCAACTGCTAATGTACAGTTATAAATGCCAGGCAGAAGGGGTGGCTGGTTGGTACCTCTCCCACTGTGTATTTCCCCACACAGCTGTTCTGTGCTCAGAAATCTGCCAGCAGCAGAAACTCTGAAGGACCTGTGTCAGAACAGGTCATGGCTGTGATCTTTTTAATGCTCCTTTAGAGGGTTCTGCAGACTGGAATGGGAGCCCCACTTCAAAAAAAGATAGTGCAGATACAGGTAACCTCCACCTACCCCTCCTCTAACTGCTTGGGAAACATGGAGTAGGGATCTATGCCTTGATCCAGTTTTCCCATCAGACATCTCTTTACATCACAGGAAGTTCTAAGAGAAATATTGCCAAGCATAAGCAGTGATCTTCTGGTAGGTCAGAAGTCAGTCCAGAATTAATTTCCAAGGGAAAGCACAGTCTTCAGCTTGTTCTCTTCTGCAACACTCCAAGGTGCTTCATGTCTCTCCAGGAATGCTCTGCACAGCCAGGACTTTACCTCGAACTCTGGGCCAAAGGCACTGACCTTTACTTTCAGAAACAGCAAGTGGTAGGTCTGGGTTTGGGATGTGCACATCAAAGAGCAGCTGTTGTAAGTATATATCCAGGTACAGCAACTTGGATAACCTCACCGAGAGCTCTGGTCAGCAAGCTGCTGTAAGACACCTGCACAGCACGCCTAAATTATTGAACAAGACAGTAGTGAAAATATTTTATTAGGATTCTCAATTCATCATCACCCATTAATAGAAAAAGCAAGTTCCCTAAAAAGTGTTCTATGGAAAAAGTTAGGTAGAGAGAGTCTGCAAATAGGCTGTACCTTGATTTTTAGTATTTAAAAGCATAATTTAGCTTTTTAAATGTGAGGGTTTTAGTTGTGTACCATTTTAATCATGTGGGAAGGGTATTGAAAAAGCTCACTTTGGCATATGGAAAATTCACCAATTAATCTGCAATTTTTAGAAATAAGGTTTTTCTTTTTTATATGGGTGAAAATATGGTATATGACAAGATGTAATTCAGAAGATTCTTTATGTTTCCATAGGAGATTCCACCTCAGTAATTTTCCTCCCTCTATACCTTTTACATCTCTGCATGCTGTAGACTATGATAGAAAGTGAATCTGATGCAAAACATCTACAAACTTCATCCTTCATGTTTTTAACTATCAAGAAATGGAAACTGCAATATTTGAAACAGGTTAACAGTTGTTTTGTAAGCCTTCCAGTCTACAAGATGATGGTTTGGAAATTCAGTTTGAATTACTATTGTGTGGAATGACTGTGCATGAAGGAATAGATTATTCCCACAGGGAGTCACACTGAGTAAGACCTCTTTCTTAGTAAGCATTCAAGTGTTGATTATAAAGAACAGTGATAAAGGAAGAAGACAATAACTACTCAAGTACTACTACTACACATCTTTCCTGAGGAGATATCTGGAATTCATCATTCTTACAAAGGTATAACCAGAGTAATCTGCATGACTTGTAAACCCAGAGGTTATTTTCAACTCCTGCACAAGTTTACTAGAAGTAGGGAATATTTTTGGTTTTTAAAATGAACTAATCTTTCCACATCTTGAATTTTGATAAAACAGGGATCTAAGTGCAGGTGTGATTTAGCTTTCTCACAATGACCTTAATAAGCATCATACAACAGGCGTGTAGATGCGGCATTAGGGATGTGACTGAGTGGTGAACTTTGTCATGCTGGGTTGGAATTGATGATCTTAAAAGTCTTTTCTAATGTAAAGGATTCTCTATGGGTCTATGTTATTCCCTTGTTTTCTTTTGTATTTAACTCTTGGTGAACAGAACCTTGATACCTTTGTTCCAGAGCTTGTCTGGTTGTTTCCATTACCAAAGTCTACACTCCAGAAGGAAACCAAGCCCTCTGGCAACGGAGAAGTTTTCACACAACAGTTCAGGTTCGTTCTTTAATTGGTCAGATACCTTACACACCCTTGGGGGATTAAAAAAATCAACTTCACAGGCATAACATACACAATTTCAACTTAGTATTTTTAATATCAGTAAGGAATGGCTCTTAATAACATGGTAATGTTTACTTAATGATTCAGTTTTCCTTAATGACACCGTAACAAGCTGTCATGATTCCTTTACGCATTACTGCATAATGTCTTCTTAAAACAGATTACTACTTCTGTTAATTTCTTGACCATCCCCACANATAATGTCTTCTTAAAACAGATTATTACTTCTGCAAAAGACAATCAACTGCAGAAATTAATTTCTTGACCATCCCCAACGCTTTCTTGCTCAAGCTGACTAGCAAGTCCCAGGCTATGAAAAAGAAGCAGATTTCTGATGCTGAAAGACACCATTGTCGTGCCTCTTTACTTCTTCTAGTTGAATCACTGGGAATTGTACTTGTTTTTCAAACCATTTGGCTACAGTGAGAAGCTGCTTCTCCTGGAAAGAACGTCCAATGAACTGAAGCCCAACTGGCAAGCCTCTCTCTGAAAGAGCTGTAGGAACACTTATGGCTGGCAGTCCTGAAAGAAAAAACATACACATGCAAAGACTTACTATTAAATCTTAGAGTAATTTTTGTATCAATTTTAAGAGACCAGAAAAAAAATTATGTAGAGAAAAAAGATCAGCTAAAATAATTTGATTCAATGAACTGAAAGCTAGATGATCACAAGAAATTAATTAGAGAGATTTAAGAGGTCAGCATCCTCTGACAAAGATAATCAGCTCTCCTTAGAAAGAGATTTCTGTCTCTGGAACAGATTCATCTTACCTGCAGCCCACACTCAGCTCCAAGGTGCCCTGCTTTAAAATCTTGTCTTACATTTTCAAGCATTTAATAAACTGTCCTTAGATCCAGTTCCCACTGTAAGACTTTCAACATGGAGGTGAAATATCGTAATTCTGAAGAGAAGGTTAAATACCTAAAGGGACTGGACATTTAAAATTACTAGGCAGGGGAAAACATAGTTGAGTTCCTGTCCCTACTCACCAGCCATGTTTGCAGCCTGTGTCAGGATGTCATCTTGAGCACTGCGGGTCCTGTTGTCTTCTTGGATGAATTCTGTGTATGGTGCTGCATCACTCAGAGTGGTGGGAGTGAGTAAAATATCAACACCGCTCCTGAAAACCTTCACAAAGTCATTGGCAATGAGACGTCTCACTTTCTGTGCCTTGACAAAGTACTTCTCATAGTTCCTACAAAAGAATAGGGACATAATGGCCTGAGACTTTAATTCCCAAAATACAGAACTTTATTTCTTAGTTACTGTGGAAAAGACAGGCCTGGTAATCCTTTTGGATAAAATTTTGACTCACACTGGAAGCTCAGTCACCACATGTGTTTATGCTCTCATAGCAGAGGAGCTATCAGAGAAGGAAGATATGAGGGCATACAGCTGAAGAAAGGCGAAGGGAAAACAAAGCACTACTCTACAATAATTAACTAAAAATCAAAACAACACTTTTATGACTATTTGGAAACTAAACTGTGTATTGAATTTCATAGAACCATGGAAAATGCTGAGTTGGAAGGGACCCAGCAGGATAATGGAGTCCAGCTCCTGGCCCTGTGCAGGACACCCCAAGAACCACACAACGTGCCTGAGAGCACAACTCAGACTGGCTTGGTGCTGTGACCACTTCTCTGGGGAGTCTGTTCCAGTGAGCAACCACCCACTAGGTGGAAAGCTGGTATCTAACCTAATTTCACTGTAGAGCAGCACAGCAAAGCCTAGAAAATACAGAACTACACATCTCTGAAAAATAGGAATTAACCATTTAGGATTCAATCCAGCAAGATACTTGAAGCATATGAAGAAGTCCCATCATCTGTGGAGAACTCTAAATGGATTTAAAACTATGTGTGTGGTTGTAGTATACTTTTCTGTAGAATACTATAAAGACCTTACCTTTACCTTCCCCCGCCCCCCAAATAAACATGTGGTCTATGGATTTCTGTCTTTACACAGCTCTGAAGCAGAAACACATTAGTCAACTTGTCTATTGTTCCTTTTAACGTCATATGCAGAACTGGTAAATATGGAATCAAATTCAGAGAAGATCAGTTTCAAAAGTAACTGTCATCTAAACCCTCAGCTATTTGTGAAAAAAAAAAACCAAAAAAACAGCAAAACAAAAACAAACAAACAAACAAAAAAAAACTAAAGTGAAAAAAATGGAGTGGTGTATTACCAACTGCTACATGCCAGAGTGTTTACAGATAAAACAACTGCAACTGCCTAAAACCCACTTTGTTAATCTCAAGGTTTAAGATTCCAAGAAACAGCAATGAAAATGGTTATAATCAATGATTCAAGTTAGTAAGTTATATAATGGGAATTAGACCTTTTCCTACAATCACTTCAGAAATCAACCTAGCTGTTAACTTCAGAAAGTCTCTAAGTGCCACATCTACATGTCTTTTAAATACCTCCACGGATGGGGAGTTCACCACTTCCCTTGACAGCCTGTTCCAACGCTTGACAACCCTTACAGTGAAGACGTTTTTTCTAATATCCAATGTAAACCTCATGGGGTGCAACATAAGGCTGCTTCCTCTTCTCCTATCACTTGTCACCTGGGAGAAGACACTCACTCCCACCTCGCCACAACCTCTTTTCAGGTAGTTGTAGTGAGAGTGATAAGGTCTCTCCCCCTCTCCAGGCTAAACATCCCCATCTCCCTCAGCCACTCCTTCTAAGACTTGTGCACCAGACCCTTCACCAGCTCTGTTGTCCTTCCCTGGACACACTCTGGCACCTCAATGTCCTTCTTGTTGTGAGGGGCCCAAAACTGAACACAGGATTCAAGGTGTGGCCTCACCAATGCTGAGTACTGGGGGGCAATCCCTGCCTGGTCCTGCTGGCCACACTGCTGCTGATACAGGCCAGGATGCCATTGGCCTTCTTGGCAACCTGGGCACAGCTGGCTTATGTTCAGCTGCTGTTGACCAGCACCCCCAGGTCCTTTTCCCCTGGGCAGCTTTCCAGCCACTCTGTCCCAGCCTGTGGTGCCGCCTGGGGTTGTTGTGACCCAAGGGCAGAACCCGGCGCTGTAGAACCTCACGCAGTTTGCCTCAGCCCAGCCTGTTCAGATCCCTCCGCAGATCAACACTACCTCTCAAATTGGAGTTGTCTGCAAACTTGATGAGGGAGGACTCGAAACCCTTGTCCATGCCATCTCTAAGGATGTTAAACAGAACTTCCTGAAAAATCACCTAGTCATTTTAAAACTTTGAAAAGCAAGATAAAAATAAGCTGTAAAAGGCAACATTTGCAGGAGACACACATGGCTTTTCTCTACTACTTATTCTAAGAATGCTTTCTGAACCCTGCACTCTGTTCTTCAAGAGTAATTTACTGTGGAACAGGAACACAACTCTCCTGTTCCGTCTCAGTGGAAGCTAATTGTGTATTCCTTCACAGAAGAGTTAACTATGTGAATTTTAAAGCAGCTTTAGGAAAGCTGATCTGGACAGCTGTAAGCAGAGGGAGCACACTTGGCAGGAATATCAGCATTCCATAAAAGCTGGTTTTTACAGACTGACTGACAACATTCCTGTCTCTGAGAGCAATCAGAAGTCACATCTGATGAATACTCTTGCTGACAGAGCTCTTTCAAAGCAAGTGCACTACAGAAACTGATTACACGCCTAATATTTTTGTTAGTATCTGAACAAATTCAGACAAAGAAAAACAGCACTTTTACTAACATAAATCAGGACTGCCGGATAAGGATTGAAAACTAAAAACGTAAAATTGATCCATGCACTAGCTTCGCTACATGATCTGGATAAAACCCTGACTTCTGTAAGGACTTCGGTTCAGTACTTCTGCCAGTGCTTCTCTTTCCCTGTACATTGAGGCAAAAAGCTGCAGTTAATTTAATTGTTATGTCTCTGGCTTTCTCTAGAAGACCTCGCTACAATGTACCAGCAGTTTTTCTATGCAGTTTTAATGAGATTAACAGCTACAGAACTTGTAACACTAGGACAGTAAAGACTTCAGTATGATTTCAATGTCATACCATAGGGTAGATTTCTGCCTAATTTAACTAATGGATACCAATAATGCTCTGGTAGGGGAAAAAAAAAATCACTAAGTTGTTTTACTTATTTAATTTAGGAGGCTCACTGGTAAGACTCAGGGAAAACATTTTCGTTCATTATTAACAGTTCACTAGGTATTACAGAGCTAAAGCAACAATAAAAATACAAACAGCTACTAGTGTAAGGGTAATTTCTTTTTCATATCATGATGAACAATTAATCACCATTTGCTCAAAAATTCGTTAACCTGGAAAAGCTGAATTTCAAGTTGTTCTGCTTACTGTTTCAACAAGAAGTAGTTTCCTGACAGAATCCTTCCTCTTACGACATCATTGAAGCCTTCTCGCCGTGTTGCAGCATACATACTTTCGGTGGAATCCTTCATGTCAGAACGATGTCCTGAAAAGGCATTTTGGGTATTAATAGTTCTTGAAATCCTTAAGATTTAATAACCTCATAGAAGTACAATATGTCACTGTTTGCTGCAGTCTGACATGCTACTATTCTGGAAAAACAACAAACATATTTCTGTTTTATTATGGAAATACTAAACTAGATTTTGAGCCCAGACACTGATGTGCCCAGTAGTGAAATATATTATGTATTTATTTGCACATTTTTATCTGCACAAGGTTTTTTACTACATTTCACCTTGGAGAAATATTATCAAGCATCCAACCCTGAAAAGAAAATCTACGAAAACTAACACTTTTACATGGCATACAGCAATGTTTTGACTGTCTGAGAAAAAGGCTTTTTCAAAGGCCTTACCATATTCCAGTCCATCAAATCTGGCCATATTTGACGCCACTTCTGCTGTGCACAGCACATGATAGCAGACAATTGAGTAACGAGTGTGTGGTAGGCTCACTTCAACCACTTTAGCACCTGCATTCTTAAACAGGTCAGCAGCCTTTGACCAGAGAGCCAGAATTTCACTAGACAGCCCTGGTGCATGATATTCCTTAGAGGAAAAACAAGAAGAGGAGTTATTTTACACACTGGTTTACTTCTAATAGCAACCAAAACACAAATATTCCTTGCTAAAAATACACTGAAACCATTATCTCACCACTATATGATTTAAAGTACTTATTAAAGCTTTTTGCATCTACTAAATCCTACACAATCAAGGAGTATTAAATTAACAGGATTCGGTTTTCTTAAGAGTATTATGTTCATTTCAGTAGGATCAACATATGTATCACAGACCATGGAATTTCAGCAGTTTCTTCTGAAGGAGTAATTGCCCAGTTATCCCCTTATTTATCTATCAAGACTATACTGTACTGCTCTGCAGTCATGGGTAGAAATTCCTCAGGTCTAAATCCTAAAACTAGGGCTGCTGCAAGCAGGAAAGAAAAAAAGAAATGGCCACAGCGTTATCAGTGGCAACTGGCACACCTTGGTGAAACAAATAAAACCACCCACCAAAGAACTACAATCAAGGGGTTAGGAGAAGACTTAGATTAGCTACATTCCTATTTCATAGACAAAATATGGATATTCTATTTAAATTCCCTATTTTTGAAGATACTTGCTTTAGTTCTAACCCATAATATCAGGGTCATAATTTTTTGAGTCTGATTTTTGAGTCTGATTTTTTGAGTCTGATTTTTGAGTAGCTATGAGCCATGTTTAATGTATGCATGCATGTATCAGTTTAGAATAACCTGTAGCAGTAGAAAAAACTGTCCAAAGGATAGGAAAAATTAACCAAAATCACCATTTTAGATTTATCAAGATCTAAACAGTATGCAGCTGATCAAATTTCTAGGCATGTAATTTTTCCATTTCACAGACTGTGAATAACCAGTCAGTGGACATCTCTGCTTACCAAATTAAAACTTTTGGTCCGCCTGCTCTAGCTTAGGTTCCAATACTGACAATCCAATCAATAAATGTTATTCACATTGTCTCTTTGAAGGCAGAGCCTTTATTAAATTAAAGATAGGCTGAAGTCCCAAACTTTGTTCCTAAATTTCAAGTACTCTTATAGTTACAAACACGATTGAATTGCATACATCAGATGCCAAATTACAGATGTCTTTCAGCTTTATTAGAACTCTGCAAATCACAGCTCCTTGTGCCATTCAATTGCCTTTAAAATTCTTCTAAATTAACACAGTGCCATTTAGGCAAGTATTTCAAAGCTCTGCACAAACCAGTACCAAGCTCACTGCGTGGGAAGGCACCAAGAGCAATTTGTTTGAGGTTACAGAGTGGACTAATGAAACAGCAACAGGGAGAAACAAGAACTGAAGTTCCCCATTTCCCCTGAAGTTCCTGACAGTGCTTCCCACCACGATGACAACATATTTTAGATGTTGCATTAGGGTATGCTTACTCCAAATTGCCTGGACAGACAAGAGCACACACATACAGTTCTTTTCCAGGAGCTGCTTTTACTGCCTTCACTGTTTCAAATCACAGGAGAATGGGAGGCAAGACACAAGTATTTTTTTGTTATGTGTCTTTTATTTGTTGTTCCGGTCCATAACTGTTAACAGGATTTAAATATTACCTTTGGAATTCCTATTGAAAGCTTGCTGACATCAGTCAAATTAGGTACTTCAAACGGCCTAAAGTCATCCTGAATTGTGGTAGAGTCCTTAGGATCATGTCCAGCAAGTGAACCTGAAATACGACACGACGTGTGAAGACCAGGAAAAGGTACGTTAGTTAGTCAGAGCTGAGTTTGTTTTGAGAAAATGTTCTAAACAAAGATTTATGACATAGTAATACCTAACAAAACCGCTGCGTCATCCACACATCTGGTTAGGATTCCTGGCACATCCATGGAGTTCACTAGAGGAATGAGACCATGGCGAGAGATCAGTCCATATGTTGGCTTTAAACCTACAACACCACAGTGAGCAGCAGGATTTCGGGTAGATCCTCCTGTGTCTGACCCTAAGGCTCTATGGTTTCAAAAGGATCATCATTAGTATGATAATTCAAAACATTTCCAAATCATAAGAACATGTGGCTTTAAGATGCATGGATTTAAAACTCTGTGAATTCTTCCAGATCAGAAGTCATAATCACACAGCCTAAATTCCAGTCTGCTCTCTATGCCTATTTCTCTTTTGTTCTCTGATTTTTCTTAGGGTCTCTGAATTTGCCATTAGGAGAGTCCAGCTCTCATCACAAAGCAGAGGCGGATAGGTAGAATTTAGACCATCTGAAAATGGCCCCAAATATCTTCTTCTACCTTCTCTTTTCCAGTACTGTGATCTGTTCCAATACTGTGGATGCCAACTGATACATCTCATGTGATTTAGGGAACAATTTTCAACACTTATCTTATTTATTGGGTGGCCAATGCACCATGAATCAGCATTTTCCAAGATAAAAATGAAGAGCGACACTTCTTGCTCCTAACAAGAGGACATACAAGAGGAAGATGCTTTTCCTGTTTCCAAATCTACAAAGATTGATTGGAACTGCCAGTTTACAGTAGCTTAGGTACAATTAAAACACAGTATATTACTATTATGTTGAATTCTTCTTTTTTTTAATCCACAGGTGAAACCTTGTTCTTTCTAAATTGAAATTTTTATTTCAAAAATTGTATTGACATGAAACATGCTGTTCTCTTGTTTTTAATAAATTTAACTCAAGCAGCATTAAAAAGATAAAGCAGTTTTCATTCAAATCTTTGCCAAAACCAACTTAAACTTCAGAAACAGGTATAATTTTTATTGAAGTGAGTTTATGACTTTTCCCATAGCCATTTGTTTCTGAGGTGGCTCAACCAATTCAGCTGACTTTCCCAAAGTGGAATTTTTTTCAAAGCCTTTGTTTTGATGTAAAACGTCCTCAATTTTATAGCATTTTTGGACATCCAAATCTCAAATTGAAAACGTGAAATTGAAATGTGAAATGAAATTGAAAATACTGGCAGTATTCCTGGTGCTTGAAAGACACTAATAGGATGGATATACAATAGGTTATATGCAATAAGATAGCTGGACAAAAAATCTCCCTGATCTGACAATGTGCTGAGCAGTGCAAAATGGGAGCCCAGCAACATAAGAAAAGGTGCCAGACCCTCTCAGGATGAGGGCCAGCAGTCCTTGGGAATGGCTGCACAGAGTTCAATTTCAACAGTATTAAAATGTTGAGTAGGTTACATCCTAGTAAAGGGTAAGGAGATGAAGAGATACATAATTTTTAAAAGTAATTTAAAAAGTTGTAATCAACATTAGCAAGAATATTTTAACAACAAAATAGATGCTTGTAATGTAGTCTATGGGCAAACAAGGATAAAGTAACTAAAGAGCATTTTTAAACACCTTCCAGTTAAGAGCACAATTGAAACTATCTTCTATACAACATGCGCCAACATGTAGCTCTAAAAATCGCATAAAATGCAAGGTGTAAAGGTTTGTGATCAGTTTTAACAGTCAGATGAGGAAGATAGTATGGACAACTGATTTGCTAAATAGTGTGTTGCTATTCCATACAGCTAACAATTACTATTTTAAAAAATCCAGCTTGTTTAAATTCCTTTAGGAAAAAAACTACAAACAACCATAAACACACATGTGCCTAAAAAAACAACCCCAACACTAAAACTGTCTTCTAACTTAAAAACAGGGAAGTCTGTAAGTATTTATGTAGTAAGTACTCTGTACTCTTCTGTTAAATATGAGATTTGAAAGCTTTTAGGTCCCAAATCTCATGTACTATTACATAACTATGCTATAAAAACAAAGGAGCGGAGGAAAGATCATTATACTGTTACAAATAAAGGGATCTCTTAATTTGCTGAATTACGTTTTCAGTGTGTATTTGTGTAATGCAATTAGTGAGGAAGAGACACAAACCCCATAAGACTTTTTAAGAGATTATGTGGGAATAAGAATAAAACTGTCACTCCTTTACTTAAAATCTAAATTTGCCTGCATGGATTAATTCTGGCTTCATGAGATGCCACAAATAACCTAGGGATGCTGAAATAAACTTTTGCATGCCAGTGCCAATAACCCTCCTATTTCATACTAGCTTATGAGAAAATTTTAAAAAATTAATTTTTTTTTTTAAATTAAATTAAAATATTCCAACATATTTTGAGACATTTAGGGAAAGACAACTTTAAAAGCCTCTTACGCAAAACACGTGAAAGATGACACAGCAGCCGCGCTGCCTCCTGAGCTCCCTCCTGTTATTACCCAGTTAGACTCTTCATCTTCAGAATGGGATTTTGGGACAGACTTCTCCTTGTACTGTTTTGAGTAACTCCAGGGATTTCTGACTGGTCCAAATACTCCATCCGTACTCCCAGACCTAAGATAGTCAGACAGGACAAATACAGACAGAAGTGACAAATGACACACTGTGTTCACCAATTTAATTTTTTTAATCCAATTCCTCATCATCCTTGCAAATTCAATTTCAACACAAGAAGACTAGTGTATGTAAATCCTTATGCAGTCAACTTCTACGGCATTACATACAACAATAAAATTTATAGCTGTTTATCAGTTTCTGACACAGAACCTGAACTGGTACCTCTTTCAAACTTCTGCTAATGCCACTGAAACAAACAGAGTCACAAAGACATAAAACTGATTTAAGCTATGTAAAAGTACAGGAGCACATCTCTTTCAAAACCAAGGTATTCTGTTTTTCCAGCCCTGCTTTTGATGCAAGATCACTGCTGTGAGGCAACACATGCTGCTAGAGGTGGAGAAAAAGCTCCACAATACCAGAACACTATTATTCACCCTGTAGCCCTCGCAGAGGCCACAGTTCACTGGTTGAGAATGCCAGACTGGCTTCTCAGAAACTGGTTTCAGTCAGCTTGTGTCACCTAAGTGTGAGCTGCCACCAGAAGCAGGGGCACGGCGTACTTTCCTTCTTCCTCAGGCCCTCTACCCCACGCTCCCCCTGACTGCAAGGTGCCAGTGTTACCAGCTAAATCATCAGACAGAACAGGCAACTGACAGTGGTTGAAAACCAATCTTATTGAGACATCATTACTTTAGAGCTGGATCTGCTCCCTGATCAAGAGATCATGCAAACACACAGACCAGAATGAGAAGCCAGTATTGGGATAAGCTCTTTAGGAGAAGCCTGTGCTTTAATGAACTTAGACCAGTTATAATACTGCATTATCAGGTTCTTCCCAGGCTTTTTGCCTGCTCTTCCTCTGAGGAATAGCTTTTTTACACAAAAATTACTTTATTCAAAACAATACTGTCAAAGTATTTCCACCCCATCCATGTTAATTTCCAATGAAACCTTGGACTTTGGTTTAAGTATAACAAAACCAAAATACAGCATTAACCGTTTTTCACAGGTAACTGAAGTCTCAGAGATTCCCTTCCAAACCTAGCAGTAATTCCCATCCCTAACAGCCTGATGCTGTTCTCTGCTACAGCTTGGCTGCCTTCACTGATTTGTGGAAGAATCAATTTGTAGGAGCATTTTTCAATGTGCTCCTGACAAAAAGTCACCAACATTAGCTCAGGCAACTTAAAAGCCTTGCTCTTGATTAGCCTGTGTGCAGCAAGTCAGGGAATAGCCATATAAATTACCCCAGTGGCAGACTGGCAGAGGCAGTGACTGCCACTGGGGGCATGGTAACAATTACCTAAGGGCAAAAAAGTCATCAGTAAGGAGAGGGAAAAAGGCAGCAATTAACTGTGTTGCAACCAATTCTATTAACACACTACTGAATCTACAAGAAGGCCACTTGTCCTCGGCCTTCTGCAAAAGCTGGACTGCTTCCTGCCTCTCAAGCACATTTGAACACTATGTTCACAAAACTCAGCGTCTGTANAAAAAGTCATCAGTAAGGAGAGGGAAAAAGGCAGCAATTAACTGTGTTGCAACCAATTCTATTAACACACTACTGAATCTACAAGAAGGCCACTTGTCCTCGGCCTTCTGCAAAAGCTGGACTGCTTCCTGCCTCTCAAGCACATTTGAACACTATGTTCACAAAACTCAGCATCTGTATCATTTACACAACACTACAAATGCTCAGGGAGAAGTTCATGCAGCTCTGTGTACCCTTGCAGTACGTATTCATTATTGTCTTGCCTCACAGAAACAGGAGTTAAGGATTACAGGTAGATTGGAACAGATGGTATGTATGCTATTTTATGTAAAATCAACACATTAAAAATAATAAACATCACTCACCCCATTGCAAATTCATCTAGGTTTGTTTTACCTAAAAGCACAGCTCCCTGATCCAGTAATTTCTGAACTACTGTAGCATTGTAAGGAGAAATATAACCTGAAAACAATCAGAACAGTTAAGAGCAACTGGTGAGATACAAATTATTTTTACAAGTAGCTACTCTGAACATTTTGATGCAGTCATTACCACTCAGACCTTACATAACCTATGATGAGAATTATGACAGTGACACAAGACCTCAGGTAGTAACCAATTCGCTTCGTGAATGATGACAGGGGCTTACACACTTCCACTTTCATCAGGAACAAGGACACTAATCCTAATACTCATTGCAATCAACCACAACAGGTCTGAGAATGTGCTTTAAGGAAAAGCATTTCAGGTAATACAACAATTTTTACGACAGTGAAGTCATATTTTGTTTCTCCTGCTATTAAAAAAACCAATCAAATTAGAGGTCTGCTAATTTACTTCTGCTATCTTCTACAAGGATTAATATTGTTTTACTTTGTCCAGAATAAAACAGATATAAGAAATGTTTCCTACTTTTGCTTTTACTATAAAAACATTGTAATGCCTTGAAAACATTCATGACTTTATTAATAGAAACAATGAGTTTACAAAATTGAAAAAAAAAAGCCTCAAAAGCATTACAGTACATGATTGTATGTTGGGATTGTTAACATTTACTTTTTCTACAGCCATATGAAAAAATTATTTAAGTCACCAACTATAAACAGTACAACAACAACAAAATAGGACTGTCTTTGGATTTTACTAGGCAGAACAGTACTGACTGCTCTCCTCTAGACCTAAAAGCAATGTGAAAGAAAATGCGAATTTTGGAACCATTTTATTGCAGTATATAGGTTTTTATTATAACTGTTGTTAAATGCATACAAATATAAATAAAGACATAATGTGCTTAGAAGAAAAAGATCCATCTGTAATACCAGATGAATTTGGCTGGTGAAATTGGATAAATGTATTTCCGCAAATGATGTCAGCTGATTTTTTGAAAATACCTGGATTTCCAGAAGACTCCAGTCCATAAACCCTCTAAAGAGCAAAAGACCTGATTTTACTTTAAAAAGCTTTACTGTACCTTTTAGCATATTTGATGCACATGTTGTCTCAATGCCAGCTGTACTAAAGTTGTCTTTTACAGCAATAGGAATTCCATCTAGAATGCCAAGTGGCTGACCTGCATTAGGAATGATTGTAAAACAACAGAGATTAAAGCAAAATGTGCTATGCATATATAATGTTCTCATCAATTACTGTTTATTTTACATGTCTCTTTGGGTGGATTTTGGAAGCAAGATTGCTTTCCACTTGGCATTTGATGGCTGTCTGTTCCATTTTCAAGAACCATCTTCCATTCCAACTCTCAAGCACTGAGCACTGTGCCCAAACCAGACCTGGCCTCACAGAGCAGAGCTCTGTGAACGTGTCGAAGCCCTCCCAACAGGCAGCTGCTTTCATCCAGGCTGGCTATCCCAAAGGAGCGCATACCTCTTCCAACGTGACCACACAGTGCTTATTTCAGCCATAGGTGCTGCTAAGTCCACTCCATCACTAGGCTGGGAACCCTAAACACTGCCTACCTCACAGACACAGCAGATAGGAAAAATTGCTGAAGCAGAGAAAATCTTTCCCGAGTAATCGATTACCCACAATCAAAGAAACCCCACAAACCACACCACAAAAAAACCCAACCCGAAAACTAAAGGGCCTACATCAGGAAGCAAAACAACCTGGCTAACAATTCTGTTAAGCTGCCAGAGGGCAGCAAGTGTCACCTAGAAGAGAAAACATGTACTCTACTAGGTGAAAATTTATCTCTCCTGCCTTTCCTGAAACCCAAAGGAAAATGAGGATGGCCATCTTCTAAATGTTGCAGATAACAGGACTGAAAGCTGTTCTGTTATCCAATCACTAACTGCAACTAATGAAGCTGCTTTATTTTAATTTGCTTTCTTAATTAAAAACTTGACAGGTTGTGCCAGCTGTTTGGCCATCTCAGTCTAGAGGCCTGTGAATGACCACTGCATTTGCCCATTCATGGTACCTGTTGGCTACACATTCCAAATGAACTGCCGAGGGAAAGAAGCAGCAGACACCGAGTAGCAGTGCTGTCCAAGAGGCACAGAGCCTATTTAACCTGCAGTGCCTTGTTTAGTCCAGGTTTTCCCTCTGATTTTTGGACTAAGGACTCTCGAGTGCCAAGTGTACATACATGAGCACCCACGGAAACCTCAAGCGTGAGCCTCATCCCCAACAGTCGAACAAGCCAAGACACCCACCTTGAAAAGCAAATGTGCTTCGTCTAACGCAGACACCTTCTGCACAGCAGCTTTTAAGGGCTGACATTACTTACAAACCAACATACCTCTTTTGTATCTTTCCTCTGATTCTTCAGCCTGCTTCAAAGCCGTCTCTTCCGCTACGGTAATGTATGCATTCAGAAACTTGGTGCTTTTGATTAGGGCCAGGCATCGATGGCAAAGCTCCGTGGGAGTGACTCGTCCTTCCTTCAACGCCGCCGACACCTGAGAGAACAGCCCGTCTTTCAGGGCAGCTAGGTGACAGAGGCTGCGTCGGGGCAGCACGGGAAGAAAGCGCCATCCCGGCTGAGGGAAGGAGCCCACGGGAAGCGCTCTCCGCCGGGGGGAGGGGGGACGCGAGAGGCCTCCGGTCACCTTGCGAACCCGCCCCGCTCCTCGGCACCCATACCCCCCTCCTCAGCATCCCCGGCAGGCGGACAGACCCCACTCACCTGTCGGAGAGAGGCGCGCAGCATGGCTCCCCCGGCCCGTCGCCGCCACCTCACACCCGCCGAGCGACCCCGACGTTTCTCCCGGCGCGGCGGCCGCGCGCCGCCATCTTGCCGCAACACCCCGCGGCACCATTGGCAGGGCGGCCAAGAAGGCGGCCGCCCATTGGCTGCGGGGGCCGCTGGGGCTGAGCGCCGAGGCGCCCGGGAGCGACCCGACTCGATCCCGATCCCGATCCGTATCCCGATCCGTATCCCGATCTCGATCCTTTTCCCGATCGCGATCCCCCGGCCCGGCGCGGCCTGGCTCGGCTGCCCCGGCCATGCTGTCGCGGGGAGCGGCGGGCGGGCGGGCACTGCGCTGGGCGAACGGGCGGGCACCGGCCCGCGGGCTCCGCGCCTCTCCGCGGGCGCGGACCGCCATGCCCAGCTGGGTCATAGACCGGTACGGCAGCAACGAGGTGCTGCGCTTCACCAGGGACATGATGTTCCCCATCATACACTTCCCGAACGAGGTCATCATTAAGGTTCACGCTGCGAGCCTGAACCCCATCGACCTCAGCATGAGAAGTAAGTGCCGAGCCCGAACAGCCGCGGCCGGGCTGCCGGGATGGCAGGGGCTGTGCTGGGGCCGCGGCACCAGCGGCCCCGGCGGCCCGAGTGGTGCCAGGGCACCGTCCTGCCCCGGCAGACACCTGTCTCGGCAGTGTCCAGGACTGCCTCAACACACGTGTTTCCCCGAGCCCTGTGGAAAACCGCCGCCCCTTGGAAAGTTAACTTTTTTCAGGTTCTCAGGGAAGAACGATACAAAAAGGTTTTTTTCCAAGTTCTCAGGGGAGAACGATACAAAAAGCCACTGACAAGAGTGTGCGTGTGTGTGTTGCGAGGGTAAGCTTTTAACTGAGTGATTGGGGTGCTACTCTCGTGACCGGGAGATGCTCGGCCAAGGAGCTGCATTCCCCCTCATTGATGCTGGATTTTCCCATCTCCTTGAGGTGAATGGGGCTGGAGGTCCAAGTACTGCCAAGTCGGCATGTGCGACCTAAGGCAAACCGTGTTGTTCATTGCCATGCCCGTCCTGAATTGGCATCTGGGGATGTGCTATCATCCCGCCCAGGATATCTGTCTCTTTCACTGCCCGGCTCTTTGTATTTGACACATTTAATCAGATTTTTTTCCCCAGTTTCTGGATTTGAAACACAAGAAGGAAGTTGTGGTAGTAGAATACTTTATATTTCCTGTGTAGAAGTGCTTGCATATCGAATCAGATTCAGTAGAACAAGCAGGAAGCTCACTGCTCACAGAGCTGTAATCTGTGTTTTGGGTCTCTAGTGAGTGAATTTTAAAAAATCTTTGACTATAGTTGGGGGTTTGGTGATGGGACATTTCCTATCTGAGGATTCCTGTTAAGACCCTTTCTAGTATGATAGGCCCCTAGGCAGGCTTGTCCAAATACTTGAATGGGCATACATGCCCAAAAGCAGGCTGTTTTTAGGCTGAGCACTGTTATTAGGTGGGTAATTCTGAGACTTCACAGCATTTGTCTGTTGCTTACTGAATAGAAGTCCAGGTTATTCATCTTAGGAGAGATGCCTTATTTTTTACACTTGTTCTTTATTTCTAAAATCTGTAAAAGTATGAAATATTGCAGGTTTTTTGCATGCTTCGGTTATAACAGAAGTGAGGTGCGTTATCGATAGACAATGCTTTCTAATTGGAATTGCACAATTAATAAATGAACACTTAGTGTGGTGTGTTGTGGTTGATTCCATGTTTTGCAGGTGGTTATGGTGCAACCGCGTTAAATATGAAGCGCGATCCCCTGAAACTCCAAACCGGCGAGACTGAATTTCCTCTAACACTTGGTCGAGATGTCTCTGGTGTTGTTATGGAATGTGGACTGGGTGTGTCTTATTTCAAACCTGGTGATGAGGTGATACCACCAATCTCTTATTTTTTTTCCAAAATGTATAGGTAAAATATACTATGAGATGTTCAGCATTCATGCTCCTCTTAATTATTTTTTAATGCTGTTGCACTCTTAATAAGGCCTACCTGGCAGTAAATTCCTAGAATACTTTCTTCACTTTTTCTCTGAAAAACATGGTCTTTCAGAGACTTACTTCTGCAAGTTAATTTTCCTTCTGTGTTTTAGTTTTTGGTCAATTTCAGCTGTAGCAAGAGTGGAATTTGTTTGTTTATAAGTGCACACTCTAAGTGCCACTATGTTTTTAATTGAAGGTAGAATTCTAACAAGAACGGTTTTATTTTTATTTTTCTTGAGTAACTTCGAGTAGGAACTTCAGCTTAACCCAGAAGGGACTTCATGGGTGCCCACACAAATACTGATACTCTTTCACCTTCACCAGCTGCTTTCACATTTCACCTGTTTTAGCATAGCAAACCCTGATTTTGCACCATCCTCACCCCACTAATCTGGGCTTTCCTGGCATGGGAGTAGTTTGGGGGGAGTTGAAAAATTATGTCTTATACACAATGCAATGGTACAATTTATTTACATAGCCCTCCAGTCCTTCATTTAGTCAGTTTTGTGATTTTTTTTTTTTTTTTGGGTGTAAAATAAGCTAAAACTGGTTTCTGATAAACAGTGAAGACATTCTATTAGAATGAATGAATTCGAAAAAAGATTTCTTTAACGAAGGAATCTTCTGTGTACATACAATTATGTGCAAAGCTACAAAAATTGATAGTTGTTTTCTGTTTGGTTTTAGGTGTGGGCAGCAATTCCCCCGTGGAAACAAGGCACTCTGTCAGAGTTTGTGGTAGCTAGTGGAAACGAGGTAAATTTTCCAAACTCTGGCTAACAAAACCTCAAAGTTGTAAATACTATCATTTTTCTTCTTCAGTATCTAAATAACTTTTTTTCTTAGTGCTTGGATTGATTTGTACTCCAGCTAGTTTTGAAGATGGCTGAAAGCGTGCAATACACAATCTGCAATTCAGTAAAGCTTTTAAAAATATTTCAGTGTCACATAGAGCTGTGGTGTGACTAAGATATGATTTTCTTTCAGGTATCTTTTAAGCCAAAGCGTCTCAGTCACACAGAAGCTGCTGCCTTACCGTATGTTGGTCTCACTGCGTGGTCTGCACTTAGCCAAGTGGGAGGGCTGAACCAAAGTAATTGTAGTGGGAAAAGGTAAGTAAACAGTTCTGGTGCTGAAACTAGAGTTCTTCATTTTTATATTGATGAGCTGCTTCTAAGACACATCCAGCAGTGATAAAGATGGTTATACCATGACATTCATAAAGATCAGCTGTCTGAGGATGATGGATTCTGTCTACACAGCTGCTGAGAGAGGCTTCTTTAGAGGAAGGCTCAGATGAGGTCTCTATGTAGAGGTAAAAAATGCCCAGAGAAGTTGTGGATGCCCACACATCCACAAGTGGAAATATTTCAAGGCCAGGCTGGGTGGAGCTCTGGGCAGCCTGCTCCAGTGAAGGGTGTCCCTGTCCTCAGCAGGGCATTTAGATCTAGATTATCTTTGAGGTCCCATCCAGCCCAGGCCATTCTATGATTCTATCATAATCCAGTGTATATATAATATATGGGCTATATAGGGAATTTGAGAATGTTATCTCCAGGAATTTGGAGGGACTTTGCCTTTCTGCCTGTTAAGACAGCTAGCCAAATGTAATATCCTCTCAATTATACTGGCAACTCTTAAAAAGCCCTCTCAAGGACAGAGATGTGGTTCACTCACTTCCTGCATGCGTGGACCATTTGGAACAGACTGGTTTTCCAGCTTTTTAGAGAAAAATGAGCAGGTGACTGACTCTTGTTTGACCTGCAGGCCAGAACTTTGATAAGGTCAGGAATGCAGACAAGAAAAGGAGAACATGCAAGATGAGCAGCCAATCAAATAGAAAAATTGACTTTGTTTATCAGTCTGTTAATCTGACAGTGGCAGATGAGGAAAAATGCAGTGAAAGATTGGAGCAAATACTTTTTGTCTCCTGATAATTGAAATTTTCAGGTTTTTTGACCTTTGGATGTTTGAGTAAATAGATAGCAAGATCTTCAGAATGGAAATAAGGGCAAAAGTGAAACTATGGGAGTTGAAAAATAGTAGTTAAAATTACTGTGCTGCATCACAGGTTTAGGTCATAAACTAATTACTGGGCAGCAGGAGTCTGGATGCCTGACCTCTTCTTATCTTGGGTGATGCTTTGTAGTGCAACACATTGCAAAGGACACTAGATCTATTGAAATTCTTCACCCACATCTCTAGAAGACAATCGAGTGAGTGGTCTTTCATGTGTCACAGTGAACTTCATCATGAAAACATTGAGTAATTGTTTTTTCCAAAGGTAAACAGTGTTTTGAGAAAATGAAATTGCAAAATTTAAAGGAGTTTTAAAGAGATATCATTGAAATTAACTTCCAGCTACTAATAAAATTCTAGATAAGATCACCTTACTTTTTATTTTTCAGTATTTAGACTTTTTATTATATTAACTTTCACATGTAAATAGAATTAACCTAAAGATACACTGATAGGCTAGCCTTATTTAAATTGTCTTTCAAATCTTCAGGTAAGTGTTTGGATTGTTAACAGTAAAATTCAAACTGCATTTTTAGTGTGTCTTTACATTTAATATCTACTTTCATGTTCCAAATAAATTTTTAATTGTCAGCAAAAAAACCATTTTAATGTACTTAAAAAATATTCTATTTCCTATCTATAAATTTTGAACTGTAGAATCAGCAGTGATGACTTATGACTTTTTTCCCCTGAAATATTACTTGTAGGAAAATGCATTGAAGAGGCTGTGCAAAATTATATTCCATGAACTCTCAAGGCAATAATTTAAAAATACAAGAATTTATACAGTGTTTCCTAATTTCTTTAGATCATATATTTGGTAAGAAGTTACCTACATATGTCATTTTATGTCAGTCTTTTTGTCTCCTGTAGTTGTATGCAAATAGCAATGTAGAAGGGTGTATATGCACACAAAAATGTCTTATTTTGGCAGAGCAGCTGTATCCCTTGATGAAAGCTACTTCACTGGTGCTTTAGTTAAGCAATGTTAAGATGCCTTAAAAGCAGCGAGATTTTTCTATTGGTGTGTATTGTTCTCTTTGTCTCTTTTAAGGCGTTAGCGTGGGCTGACCAGAAATACTTGCTGTTAGCCCAGTGTCTGGCTGTACATTGATCTGACAGATTATCTGCTCCATCTGCACATACTTTCACAGGTTTTGTTTTTACAAGTTTGCTGAAGTATGCTCCTCATTGTTTGTGAACCCTCCTGCAATTTCAGTCGTTTTTCCATGGCTTTTATTCTATAGCACTCTAATTAATGTCAATATTCTTGTAGAAGCTTAAATGCTCTTACTGTCCTAAATGTTCAAAATGACTCTGTTGGGTTGAAGTTCTCCGTGGATACCTGGAGCTTCTCATATGTGCCACTGAGCTGTTTCATAGAAAGGGGATATGCTTGTTCAACACTAGCTGTTAAATATCTTGCTTTCTGTATTCACAAAATGCATGACAAAAACAAACCTGACAGTCTGAGAAGTTATTCAAAGTGCTTACATTGCTATTAAGTAAAAGTCTTCATATAAATACAGAGGCAATATCTTAGACTTTCATGTATGCTGGGCAGAGATGCTGGACTCTGTTAATGTAAGCTACCAAATGTGCACTCCTGGTTTATATGGTTACAGTGAACATTTGAATGGTATAATACCCCAAGAAAAGATTGTTTTCAATGTCTGTGTGTTATTTCATCATTTTATCTGTTGAGAAGTACAAATTGAGTATAGATTCTAAAACTTCTTGATGGGGTAAACACTGCTTGATCAGGAATAAATTTCTTGAGGACATTTTGTTGGTATAATCAAATGAAATACAATTTTATATCTAAATAAAGTTGATATAAACTTTAGTAAATAAATACATGAATTTTATAACTATATAAAATTGATGCATTTATTCAATTTTTATCTTGAGTGTAACTCAGTCACTGAAATTTTTTAATTGTTTATAATCTGGAGATAATATTAGTCTTTGATCTGTACACCCACTCCCCACATTCTGCATGTTCTGGTGGGGGACACACACAAGCTGAAACAGGTCCTGCCTCTCTGATGCTTATTTCTGACCACACCATAGCTCCGAGCAGGGCCCCGGCAGACGGGCTAAACTTTGAAATCTCATGGTGTGCTTATTTGGAGAGATTTGCTCCCTCTGATCGTTTGAACTGCTGGAGCCCTGTGGGGAACTTGGTGAATGTTGTGCCTTTGTCAGAAGGGAGGAAAGCCTGGGGTACAAACGTTCTTTTTGTTCTTTTCGAAGAATTGGTTCTCTTGGAACTCTGTCCAGGTCAGAAGATTTGTTAATTTGGTCTGTGGTGCACACACTTGTATATTAGTTTACTCCTGAGCTCACCCTTGCAGTGAAAACAGGTAGTTTCTATGATGTGTTTTCTCCTGGCTGTGTTTTCCTGAGGCAGTGCAAACAAAACTATTCCTGCTTTGGCACTTGCCACCATCTGTCATTCAGTACTGTCCTAAAAGGTCCTGCACCTTCAAACACTCCCTCTCTTACTTGTGTGCCTTGCTCTTGTCAGTGCTGTTGAGCTGCTGCACATGATCTCCTGTGCAGATGTAGTTTGTCTCAGAAATGAAGAGCTTTCTTGAAGTCACAATATGTGGTGAGAGTTTTAATAATTGGAAGGTGTGGTAGAAAATAGCCCATGTAACATAGGAACAAACTGAATCTGGAAAGTATTTCTACCTGAAGGAATTCTGAGGGCTTTTATTGAAGGGGAAAATAAAAAAAAAGTCCTAGCCAAGCTGCTCCCCAAACTGTAAATGTTACCCTAATCCTTTGAGCAAATTGTACATTTGTAGAAGACAGCTTTCCCCCAAATACGTAGTAGAAGAAATGCCCTTTAACTAAGGAGTGAAATTGTAAAGGCGGTTTGAAAAGGTTTTTTTGAAAGGATTTCATTTTGACTGTCCTTTTTAAGGATAAAGATGGGCTTAACCCAATATTTTGAGTGTGGTATCCCGGAGCCTTTTCAAGTATACTGAAGTTGAAATATGCATGTTGCTCCGGGCGTCTGTCGTTAGAAGCCTGGTTCTGAGGCTAAGTACATTTTGGCAGATTTAAAAGCTGCAGGCTTTGTGGTATTGTGGTTTCATATTCTTAATCTGAATTTTGCAGCTTGGATCACTGAAATGGGAGGGAACAGAATCTGATCACTTACAAAAGGAGCATTTTAAAATGGATAGTGTGACCAAAGCCAAGTCTCTTAAGCTACTTCAAAGAACTTTTGTAAACTGAAACTCCAGATTGTATAGTACAGTTTTGTACTGTAAAAAGTAATTTCCTTCAACATCTTTTACTGTGAGATTTAAAACAGGAATTTCACCAGCTTCAGAAGATTCTGAGATTTTTCTGGCAGACAGAAGCTCTGAGAAACATGATGTTCCCCAGTCTTATGCCAGGACTTCATCTTGGATCTTCTTTTTGTCCTAGAATTAGCAAATGGATCCAAAGTCAAAGCACTGTTTGCAGCTTGAGCTGCAAGGCTTTCTTACTAATTCACTTTATGATGTTTAGTTATTTAATAAAATATTTGGATTAAATTTTTGAACAGTGATTAGGCTTCTAGCAGTAAGGTCCTCACATAAGTAAACTTGTATTAATTTTTTTGAAATTTAGGGTTACCAGTTAAAATGAACTCTCAATTGCTAATAATTTGGCAATATACTCTTTCATTTTCTTGCTTGTCTGCCAGTTTCCACAAGCTGGCATTTACAGGGTCCTGTTGAGATGTGCTGGAAGGAATTAGAAAAATTCTACTGTTTTTTTTCTAAAGAAAAAGACACCTTAATTTAATAGAAATTAAACTTGTTAATGCTGAGCATAGTTCATTGTATTTTTGTCTTTTAGATAAACATTATGCAATACGGGAAAATTATGTTCCATATGTTCTGCGGTTCACAGTCTCCTTAAATAATGTGATACTAAACTACTTTTTCTCTTAGATAAGACTGATTTGTGTAAAATGTTGGTGAATTGTTTTTTTTCTTTAGGAGATATGACAGTGGAGTCTGGGAGACAGAAAGGACTCTTAAATGATTTTGTCCCAAACAAAACAATTATGTTTGGAAAGTGAGGACAGGTACAGGGTTTTTGAGTGATATAAATACTACCTGTCAGCTCCACTGCCTGCATTTAGTGGAAAGCACATCTGAGGAAGTTTCTTTGGCTGTTTTGAGATAATGCTTTTGGCACAGGGCACATGATCAGCAATGTTAAGTCACATTTTTGGCTATCTGAGCAGTTAACCAGTCTTGAATAACATTGAATGACAAAACCAATCTTTTGCTAAAAATAATTCAGCATCAGAAATGTATAAGAAACATTAGAATACATAGTTACTTCACAGTTTATTTAAAGAACTATTAAATATATTTTAATTTTCTCTTACAGAATATTAATATTAGGAGCTTCAGGAGGAGTTGGTACATTTGCTGTACAGGTAATATTATCCAGCATGCCCAGGATGAATCTTCAAGCGTTTCAGTATGAAAAAAAAAATAACAGAAGGGAATTGAGAGAAGGAATAGAGAAAGAGCAAGCTACTGATCAGTCTGCCTGATCGAGATGATTGATATTTCCAAAAGTAAAGTACTTTCAGATTTATTGCTTTCCATTTATTATGTTGTATTATTTTAAAGTAGGAAGCAGGGACTTTCAAAGAAGGGAGTTGCGTGTAAGATCACATTTAGGTGCAGGAAATCTCTGATTAGTGTAACTTGAAATATATAGCCTGTTCTCATTATCTTTCATTCAGCTCTGCACTCTAAATATGAACAGGACTTGGTGTATGAGTAGGAAAACTGATGGACAATTTCACCTACCACAACTGCTGTAGTTGGTCGAATAATGTCAGAGGCCATCAGGCTTTTGTATGCAGTGGCTATAAAGCACAGAGGCTTAGATTTTCTTCCCCTCACTGTCTTTGCCCTGCTGTCCTTTTGTCTGTCTGTTCCAGTAGCTCTAAACTTTGGAAAGTCAACATGCTCTTTTGATGCTTCATTAGTTGTGGAACATCATCTTTCATGTTCTCAGTTAATTTGGGAGTTTTGATTCCAAATACTGTCATCTCATGCTAAAAAATCTTTCTCTCAAGATTATAAAAAAATACAGAAGTTGGGTGATTGCATCACTGCTTTCCATGTTACTTACTAGGTCATAAGTACACTGGTTTTAAAGAGGTTTACAGCAGAATTTTTTTGTGGTATGCTATTTGCCTAGTCCATGATAAAGCAGGTGACTTTCAGTATGAAAGTCTAACCAGCTACTGACTATTTACAATTTGTAACTGATCAATCCTGGAAAAACTACATTAATTAACCTGGAGTAAAGGTAAAAAGTGTTACTGTGAATGAAAAAATGAGATGCAAAAGGACAAAAGTAAACTGGCAAAAATCCTTTACTTTGCTATAGCTTTTGGAGTAGAAGATAACCTGATACTGTCCCTGTGGTAAATCAGAGATGACTTCCTTCTTTTTCTTGTTACTAGTATTTAACCTGTTTGCAGTAATATTAAATACTTAAAGGGCATATTTAATAATAATTAATGGTACATCTGGTGCCAGTTTGGTAGATTGGCAACTTGGACAGTACCTCTTGGTTTATGTTTAGCTGGTAGATTCAGATGGCAAACTGAGAGGCTTCTTTGTCATGAGACCTGGTATCTTTCAGTGGCATTAAAAAAACCCCACACTCTTTCCTTCACAGCAACTCCTCCTTCCCCACAACCACCTTAAATATTGATAAATTCTAGCCATTATTTTGTCTATGGGATTTGTGACAAATTATCCTGTATTGGAACAGTCTCCCCACTCCCTATTAAAGGTTTGGCTTTTTAAGTTGTTCTCAATATTTCACTAAATTTTAATCTTTGGACTTCTTTTTTTTATGCTTGTTTTTAGCTAATGAAGGCCTGGGATGCTCACGTGACAGCAGTTTGCTCTCATGATGCCAGCACACTGGTGAAAAAGCTTGGAGCAGATGATGTGGTTGATTATAAATCTGGAAATCTGGAAGAGCAGCTTAAAACATTACCCTTGTGAGTGTTTGTGTTGCTTAATACTGAGATGAAGGAGTTGGCAGTCAGACCTTCTGCCTTTTGGTTGCTTGACACTATCAGAACTCCCTAAATTTTTCCCCCTGTTTCTAAAGCATTATTTTGTAAAGCAGAGTCACTTTTTTGAATGCAGTTTGCAAGTGCGTATGCCCAGCACAGATTTCATTGTAACACTAAGCCAGTTAATTGGGAGACAAGCTCATTTCCATGTTCTTCTCTTCAATGACTGTGATAGGAACAGTTTTGTAGCTTCCATCCAAGTATCTTGGAGAATATACAATGCATGAATAAATGGAAATAAGTCTCTGAAATCCTGAGTGAAGCTGGTAAATATAAAATTGATCTTGTAGAAGAAAGAACTATATAATGAAGAAGCAGTGACTTGCCACTGTGCAACTCAACTGGGAGTAAATTTCTCTTCTGTAACATTGGATACAGCTGCCTCTGAAAAACAATCACATTTATCTTGTCACAGCAGCTATGTTTAAACTAGCCTGAGATTTTTTTTCTAGAACAGAAGTGTTTTTTGCTTTTGTTATCTTTCCATCTGTTTAAGCGTAGTCTACTGTGACTTGTATTTGAATATGGTATTTGCACTGCTCTTTTTAGCTAGATTGAGATAACTTTCTGGGAGGGGAAATAGAAGCTGCTCTATCTGTGGAAGAATTTTACTGGTAACTGTGCTGAGAAGCCATGTGCCCTTTAACTGTAGTGTGATTGTCAGAGGGCAGTTGCGAGGGCAGTGACACTGTCTGTACAGCAGGATGGACTTTGCAGTTGGTGCAAAATTTGCCTTTGTGAACACTTGAAATGCTAAACACCCATTCTAGCAAGTGACCCTTTATAAGAGACATCAACAACAGTGTCCTGGGGTGCAGTTTAATGATGCAACTAGGTTGATCAATCAGCTCTACTGAGTGGGATGTTCCTACTTCCCTCCCCTTTGCAGTTGTACTGACTCTTCTGAACTCACAGTCATCTACTCTTTCCAGGAGCATTAGTTTTCATGATCCTCTCTTGTTGGCAGCTAACTGTTACATTAACTGAACTTTAAACATGAAATCACACCCTTGGAAGACAGGCAGGAAAACTGTCATTCCAGAGAGATAAGGATTTTTCTATTTAATTTGCATAAAGTATTTTCCCTCATATTTGTAGATTATTTAGATTAGAGATATGTGTATATACATATCTATTGCAATCTGGAGATTGCTGGAAATTTGTGGATGAAAACAAGAATGACTTGTGCATTCAACAGAGCAGGTGTATAGCTCCCTGTTGCCCTATTCAGCCTTTACAGGCTCACATGCTGGTATAATGAGAAGGTACACTGAAACTGTGGCTTTTTGCCAGAGGCTGCATATATCCATTCCATGGGGGGAAGGTTTTAGATCCTTTGCATTGTTAGGTTCAATGTTAAATAGGTAGATGTGAAGAAAAAAGCTGTCAGGAGAGGTGAAATGGCCCCTAAATAAATAAGGAGGTAAAAAAAAAAAAAGGAGAAATGGAGCTGAGAACTGGGTCACAGAAAAGACGTGAGGAAATAACCATTAGTAGAATAATTTGTTTACGTAATTTTAGTCACTGGAACTGACTATCATTGAATAGAGCATGTACAAGAGCTGTTCCTAGTTGAGGCATGAGTCCAGACTAGTTTTTACATGTATGTACCATATTGTTCAGTGCTGGACCTCAAGACTGTTCCAGTAGTCTCTGTGGGAGGGCTGAAGAGGTAGAGCTCTAGAAGGCTTTAAGCAAATACAGAATGTAGTTGTGCATATAAGTTTGCTTTTTGGAGTTTAAGTGTACTTTTTAAATAGCCTGTGTCTGCTGCACAGTGAATGGGCAATAACCTGTACATTTAAATCCCATTGTACATTAAGATGGGACTTTGCGGAAGTCTTGGGACTTTCTTGCTGCTAACTTGCAGACTGATTATTTTTGCATTGTAGTGACATGTAAAAATGTGAACTATAGCTGATTTCTGCTATTAATTAGCTTAATTATGGTGACATTATTTTCCCATATCAAGATTTTAAACCTGTTCTTTATATGTCTGCAGGTTTGATTTTATCCTAGAT
Organism: Promerops cafer; assembly: GCA_013398275.1. Taxonomy (NCBI): domain Eukaryota; kingdom Metazoa; phylum Chordata; class Aves; order Passeriformes; family Nectariniidae; genus Promerops; species Promerops cafer. Next base: position 5,522,688 of record VZSE01006462.1, on the reverse strand, counting down.
AATGTTGGTGGATCCACTGAGAAGTGGGCACTAGATCTCTTGAAGAAATGGTCAGGAGCAACATATGTTACCTTAGTGACACCTTTCCTGATCAATATGGACAAACTTGGAGTGGCTGATGGCATGTTGCAAACAGGAGTCACTGTTGGTTCCAAAACTGTAAAGGTATTTGACAAAATCCTATGTACGTTCATATTTTGTAGTACTTTAGTGATTACTACTGTGGCTTGGATGTCAGCCACAGAGCTCATGGAGAGGCAGCTGTTGCATTGTCCTCATATGTCATTAAGTATACCATTCTTTCTTTCTTTCTTTCTTGCACTGAAAAGAAATGTGTTGGGGTGGTGCTGCTGGGTGTATGTAGTAGTTTGGGGAGCTTTGAAGTTTGATTCCTTATTGTGCTTTCCATTGTGGCCTTTTCCATATGGCCTCCCTAGTGAGTCCTGCTGACAGCCAGGATTTGATAGTAAACACAGCAAATCCCTGCCTCACTGAAGTGAGGGCAGTTTTGTTACTTGCTTTAGGCTGGTCAGGCTTTCTCTCAGAACATTGTTCCATGACTGATTCTCTTCATCCTGTTCCAGCACCAGAGAGTAATAAGCGTGGTCGAGGGTGGCTAGGAAGTCTTTCATCTCTTTCATGTTCATGTGTCTGGATGGTGATACTGATTTTTCTAGTTTTCATAAGTCGATCTTAAAACATTCTGCCAGTGGCCAGATCAGTGGGGCTTTTTAGAACTTCTCTCTTTCTTCCCTATGCTTGTGTACTTGCTGTCCAAATGAATGCTTTTCAAGCAGTTGCTATGGTATTCCTGTGAAGGCTTGGCTGAATGGGATTTTAAGTCCTGCAGCAGTACTTTCACAAGAAAGCCCCAAAGACAAAATGAAAAGGCAGGGAAGAAATAATGTAATATTATTTCTCAGTGTGCATGTCTCCATGATGATGAGGATTCTTTGCCATAAATAAAGATCTCTCTTTGGCAGATGATGGCTTTTATTCCTGTAATGACTTACTCAGAGGAGATGCTCTTGACTAGTGTGTGTGAGATCTTCCCAAAATGCTTTTCATGTGAGCTGCCATCTGTCACTGGACAGTGACGACTTTGGCAGATATGGTGGAAAATGAAGTCACTGATACTGAAGTGGAAGGTTCTAAATGTCACATTGCTGGGTTTATTTCACCTCCTTTTTGAGTGTACATCAACACATAAGATGGTTTCTCTCTTACGTAACAAATGATGCTGTTTCTAGCTGCAGAGACAAGGTAATTGTTTTTCTCTACTGGGTGACTTGTGCAATTGGACACAAAATTCACCCTGATCCTATTGTGGTAACACAACATCCTGGTCTGTACATTTAATCCAGGTGCTTAGATGCCATTTTTTTCAGACACTAGCATATAATTTCCATGTCTTTTCCTTAAGTTACTTCTGCAGAGATTCTGTCATTAATTTTAGTTCCCATTTCAGTTTGCTCTCATGATATTTTAATAGATTTGTGATCTTTCTTGCAGCATCTCCTTAAAGGAGTCCATTATCGGTGGGCATTTTTCATGCCAAGTGGCCCAAGTTTGGATGAAATAGCAGAACTGGTTGATTCTGGAAAGGTATGTCAGTAATGGTTACTTGGGTATTTTGTGCTGAAAAAGATGCTGCTTGGACTCAAAAATGGTGTCGTTCACTATTGAGAAATAAAATGTTCTGAGAGTCATGATAAGGAAAAATAGTTAAAAATCAGCTTGTTCCAGTTTCTAACTTCTGCCTTTTGCATGGAATTTAGGAGTTCATAATGCTTAAGACTGTTCTGCCTTCTCCCTCTTGAGCATACGTTTTTAAAAACACAAGCTTACAAAGTTAAAAGGAGTAATGTCCTGTGATTGTTTATTTTTGCCAGCGGGAATCATTTAATATGAACTCTATATGAAAACTGTGTTTTAAGATGTCTCACTTGGTTCATTTGGGCAGAATAAACATGGCTATGTATCTGAATATGCAAAATTGCTTAGCCTGGCTGGTTGGGCATACTGTCCGTAGTGTGCACAGAACTTGAATATTCTGGGTCTTCCATGTAATAGATGATCTCCATTGTCAGAATGGTGACAAGAATCTTGTTTTTCATTATTTCAGTGCTGCAGAGTATGATGTTTGTGCTAATTCAGCACAGGAACTTGGAATATTGTGAGCATTCATAACTTTCTGGGGAATCTTAGTGGACTTGGGGGAAAAAGCCAAGATAGATTAAGTCTGCTTTTGTGATCTTTTCAGGTTTTTGAGCTTGTTACAAAATATATTGTGGGAGTGAACAGTTGATTTCCTATGTTTTGGATTGTGGGGTGATATAGGCCCCAGCAGTGTCCCCTTTGGGAATTTTGGCAACATGAAATTATCCAAGAGTAGAGAATATGGACGACTGCTGTTAATCTTTCTATGTGGTAGATAAGCAGGAGAGTAAGCAGAGTCTGTTATGACTGCTGGTAATTCCAGTATGTGAACTGCCATCTTGTGCTCAAAATTTGTGCATATTAGTAAAATTTAGATCACTCAGAAAGTCTGACTGTTGATCTCCCTTTTTTGGTATGCAGTATGTTCCAGAGTTTGGAAAAGAGTAAATAAACTGCTGTTGTACTGAAGACCTGATTGCTTCTGTTTTGCCACCTCAGTGCTGCTGATAAGAATAAGTTCTTCTCTGCTTGCATTATGTCCAGTGCTGTAGGCATAACCCTGTGGTCAAGAAAGAAGCTGTAGAAGGTCTTCACCCTGTGATTGCATTCAGTCACACTGCTAAATTATAAATGTCTAAGAAAAAGAAATGCCCTTGTCTTTGTTCTTACCATTTGTCCTGTTCTCAGCCAGTTGCAATTTGTTTTGTGTTCTGCTCCTACCTTGTATGCAAAACAAATGCAGAATATGCTCATGAAAGCCTCTTGGGAAACAGCTGTTTATGCAATACAGACAGGGCTTAATCGGTGTTCTTTGCTTAATAACCTGGACAGGTGAATTGCAATGCCACTTAAAATGTACGTCATACATACATGAATGTCCCGATATACTTCTGCTTGTAAGAGGATCATGAGGACAAAGATGTTTGCTTGGCCTTTTATTCTCTGTGCAAAAACAGGTCCTAACGTCAGACTGTTTGTCTGCAGAGTCATTATTCTAGCAGCATTTTACTCTATTTTGTGCAATGTTGTAAACATCTGAGCTGTCATCAGGATTTTATAAGACCCAGTTGTGTTCCATTTAGACAGATATTAATAAGACTATGACCTTTCTTGTTTAGACACAAGAGTTCTCTTAAAAGGACAGACCATCCATTGAGAAGAGTAGGTGTTTGGAAAAAAAGACAGGGGAGAATCACTGGAGAAATTGTACCACAGTTTCCTATAAGTAAGTGAAAATAAATGTTTATGTTGGGATAGGAAAGAATAAAGGAGAAATAAAAAAAGCACAAAGCAATGAAGTGTATCAAGAAGCTTGGGGAAGCCAGTAAATTGAGCTCATGTAGTTAAACTTGCTACCTTTGAGTGAATATTTTTGAGTAATGCAGGGTTTTTTTTTAAATTTTAGTCTTTTTTGTTAAAGACATCTTAATTTTGAGATTGTATGAAGCGAGTAAGAGAGCAATTAGAAAGCTCCTGAAAATGAGAGGCTTAAATGAGAGGAATAAATATGGGGGGATTAAATGTAAGAAATTAAAAAGAGGTGATGGTTTAAAGAGATGTTACAGTAAGTGAAGCGTTGAAGAGCATATCTCTGAAACATTTACAGATCATTTTGATTTGACAGTGTTTCTCTTTACAGTCCTTCTGCACCAACAGAGATTTTTAGTTCTGATGAGTTCATCATCTGCCTTTGTGAAAGCAAAAGGATTCTCAATCCTTCAGTGGATGAAGAATAAGCAATTTTAAGTTACTTGGTTTTCACCTGGATGATCTTTGCAGCAAGGAATAGAGATTTGCAAAATGTCAGCTCTGAGGAGGAGTTATTTTAACAGCCTTTTTTTAATGGGGAAGTGAAGGAGAGGATTTGATGAGTTGGTAGTACAAGGAAAGAGAATAATTTTCCTTGTGTAATTTACCTGCACATCAGTCAGTTCTGGGAATTGTAAAACCATTTTCTGTTTACAAGCTGTTTTCTCTGCCTTGCTGCTGGAAATCTTGCAAAGAGACTATTGCAGGACTGATGGGCTGGGAGGCTGCTGCAACAGTTGTGGGGATGGAGAAAACTCAGTATTTCCTTGACAAATTTTAGAGAGACTGGCTGTTTTCTAAACTGCTGAGAATCCCTGTTGCGGCAGTTAATTATGACCCAGTAAGGACTGGCTTAATGTAGGCTCCACCAAATGAGTTGACAAAGCCCATGTCAGAAGCTGCTGTATCTCTTTCCATGGTAGAACGTTCCTGGTGAATTATAATTCTCATCTAAAGACAACTGAAATCAACAGAGCCTTTAATTCAGGACACAGATCTGCTGGCACACTGTTCAGTGAAGCATCATTGCTGAAAGGCTCATTAGGAATTAATTTGGTGTATTTGTGGTCAGTGTTGTGGATTTAACATTGACAATTTCGGTTTTTGCTGCTTGCCCAACCTTTTTCTCCCAAGGACATGTCATATAGTCCTTGCTGAAAATAGGCCAAATTCATATAGGTACTTAAGTAGGTAGAAGCCTCTAACTCATCACTGAGCAGTTACTTTGCCTTTTTTATAGCATGGTGGAGGAAAGCAGGCTGAGAAGATTCCTTAGTGTTGTAAGCAGGAGCACTGAGTGTGTTGTGTGTTCCTGCAGGACCATAATAGGATATGGGTTAACATGCAGCCCAACAGAAATGTGACATTTTCATTTTAATTCAGTGCTATTTAAATGCAGTACAAGTGTGTGTGCAGTGTTGCTGGTGACTTAATATTCTTTCTTTCAGAGCATTGTTGCATCAGATGGGCTGATGGGTGAAAGTTATTTTTGCAGAAGGAAGGCTAAAGGGCAAACAGAGTCTCCAATCATTAAATGTATAGATCATTCTCTCTGATATTCGCTCTTTAGATAGATGTTCCAGCACAGGCACCCATAGGAAGAACTGTCTGCCTGCCTTTATTAATGTAATTTGTGAGTAGTGTTGATTATACATTTTGCTGAAGACACCAGATGCTTTGGACTTGGCACCTGCTGTTATGGTTTGGAGGGCAGGATGCTGACTGTTCTTTGGCCCTGCTGCTGCCTTCTTGTGCAATGATGAACATGTCACATAACCTTTTGCTACACTAATTTCTTGATCTGCTAACGAGGGCTAATGCCGTTTATTCACCTTTGGTGGTTTGATCTGAGATACCTTGTTAAAATGAGGAATTGAATTGTTTTCTGTTCCCGGTCTTTCCTGTTCAGGAAGTAAATAACACAAATGAATGGATATGGTCATCCACTTTGACATGCCATGGGTTCTGAGAGTTGTTTGGATGGCCATGATTTAAGATGGCTTACACCTACTGCTAATGTAGGTCATCACAGCTTCTGGACTCTGTATCCTAACCTGTGTGTATTGATCTGCTTCCAATTCATCTTGTTACAGTTCTGCAAATAGCTTTTTCCCTGGCCCTTATCGCACTATTGTTGCATTTCTCTCAGCTGTATGAATATCAAACAGTGAATGTAACACTGAGTCCTTGAATGTTCTCCAAACATGGCATCTATAGATGTGGCCCTCTCTACAGTAATTCCAGACTTTATGACTGTGCTAAGGTATCCTAAAATACCTGAGAACTTGCCTTTGAGTGGTACCTGCTTTAATCTCTCTTCAAAAAGGCACTAAGGTGCCTAAGTATAGGGGTTTCTACACTTAAATGTCTCAATTAACTAGAGATCAGTCCTTCTTCCCACTCTATTCAGTTACAAACACTTATTCTGATTACCATCTTTCTTCATGCTAAATTGCAAAGCTTGCACCTTTTATTTTTGCTTTTAATTTTGTGTTTTCCTGTTGCAGTGCATTTGCTTGCCAGGTTGGTTGGCTAGAGCACAGAGATGTTGACCGAGGAGGGGTTGCCAAAAGCTCTGTTCAGCCCTTTCTCTTCCAAAAAGAACCTCTATCTGCATTTTATCACGGCCACCAAAAAAAGCCACTGTGATTTTTATTAAAACATACGTGCTCCTGTTCCTCCAGGACACGGTAGCTTGCTTATGCTCTTTCATAAAGAAGCTGTGTGGTTGCATCACAAAGTGTCTGTGAAGGGCACCAATGGATAATATGGGGAATAATCCATTTGTTTGCATTATGTGGGGAAAAAGGGTTTCAATATGTAAATTCACTTAACACCACAATGAGGTCTGGAAAAAATTCATCATCATCTACCTGGCATTTAATCAGATGTGTTCCTTTAACCTGACGTAATTGTAAATTGTGTGGTCAGTCAGTCCTGGTGTTCTGAGCTCTAGCCTCCTGGTATAGGAGGGAATTGTGCCTAGTGCAGGAGTAAAGTGCAGACAAGGCAGCCCTTGTCTGCTGTGAGTTTAGTTTGCTGAGACTGGGAACATGTGGATCATGCAGGACTAATCTTCTAATCTCTATATATGATATGCTTTCATATGTAAATATGTATTTATATTTAACTGTACCAAAGTTGGTTCTGTCTTAAGTATATACATTGACTCAGATGGCTTTAATTACCAGCATGAATATCAGGACAACTACCAAGAATGTGCCTTACCAGGGATTCCAGAAGAGATTAATTGCACTTTCCTTTAGTTAACAGTTTTTTAGCATGGTACAGTATGTAACTAGGATCTTCCTTATTTCTACTGATTTAAGCTTGGGCTAGGTTGGCACACATTGTTGTTCTGGGCTTGTCCCAGTTTCTTACTGCTCTGCATTGTGTTCTGTAGAAGCTGTTCTGCCAGGGCTAATTAACAAACAAGAGATTTTGAAGCCTTTTCGACACTCTGAGCTGTACCCTGATAGCCTGCTTAACTGGGATTTGCCTGCTAGCATTTTAATAATTGTACATAATACTTACGAGTTCCTGTGGGTTGCTGTTAAAGATTTGATATGAAACAATGTACTTTGGCTTATTAACCAAACATATAAGACCTGATAATACAGCTGTTAGTAAGAGGCTGTGCAATTAGACCCTGGGACACTTGCCTTCCATTCCCACGTCTTAACCACTGCAGCACCATTTTTGTTATGGGTGTATTGTTGGATCAGTTTTACTTCTGTTAGGTATTTGGGACAGAAATGTACCTGCTGTCCTTTAACGTGCTCATGGATGAAAGTGCATATTCTCTGAAACACAAGTTAATAAAAAACACAGCAAGGAAAGTATTTTTTGTTTTTTACAAAACATTCAAAGATGGGGCTCTGAGTTATCTGGTCTAGTGGAAGGTGTCCCTGCCTATGGCAGGGGGAGTTGGACTGAATGGCCTTTAAAGGTCCTTTCCAACCAAAACCATCCTACAATTCTATGCCGGTACTGTGCAGTTGCAAAGCTACCTGTACAAGATGTGACCAGAGCCAACTGTTGCAGAAGGTAAGAACTTCAGTCTTTGTCTTCAGTGAGGGCTGACCCTAGAACTTGCTGTTGGCAAGAAATATGAGGCTCGGCATACATCGTTGGATGCCATTTTAAGGGGAAGAAAGAATGAAGAAAGGAGTGAGATTAGGATCCAAGGAGCATGGAACATGAGTACAGCACAGAAGATGCTCAGTTAAAGTAGGAGTGGCCCAAAACAGCATTTTTTTTCCCCATGGGATGACAATAAAGTAACAAATGGATAACCAGTTGTTTAGTTCCAGGACAAGGACTGTTCTTTTTAATGATTTCTCTTCATGATTCTTGTTGACACTGATGAGAGACTCACTAAAGGCCAAAGGAGACTATCAAGCTCTGCATTTGTGCTCATGGACCACATTTAGGCCTGGTGGTAATTTCTGGAGGAGGATGGCCTTTATCTTTTAACTCAGCTAGTCAAAACAGCAGGCAGGTCTTTTCCATTATGGAGGACTTTGATGTCTGGTGGAGCACATCCCAGCTTTTGTTCTGTGCGCGTGCAAGTTCCTTTCCTGGAGGGTGGTGTATGGGAGCCTGAGCAGCCTCACGGAGGCATAGGAAGGGGATGTGCTCTGGGAGGCAGCAGCTGGGAGGGAGGCACTCTCCCAAGCAAGGCTGCCCGGCAGCTCTGACACGGCCATCCTTTGCAGACCTGGAAGAGAGCCAGTGCACTGTCACTGTCCTTTGAGTGAGGGCACTTTTGTCCCCCTGTGCTCTGAACTAGGCTTGCGCTCGGTTCGTCGATCTCCTGAGAATTTCAAGGCTCTCGCTCTCCCTCCAGTGGCAGGAAAAAGCTCCGCGCTCATTGGAGTGTCTTGTTGCTACTCTGAGGGTCAAAACCATCTCCATTCCTTTCATGTTTTCTCACTTGTCCCTTCTTGATTAACTAAAACTGTGTCCTTGCTACCGCAGAAAGTGGGACCTCTAAGGCTGGGCCTGAATTTGCCATGAGCAGGAGTGTGTTCCTGCTGACCAATCAACTCCTAACAGTGCTGTTCACTGCCTATTGCATTGAGAGCTGGAGTGGCTGGGACACCACCTCTGTGCTGTGTATAGGACAGCCTTAATCAGCATCAGCAATTACTCTTTTTATTTTTCCAAACACGTGAGTTCATTTCAAGAGACCTGAGATCCATTTCTATAGTATGTCCTGCATTGGAGAGAATGAAGAGGAAGAAAATACCTTTCAGACCCAGTCTGTTTTCAGATAATATGGGTATGTGTAGTCCTTTCTCTCCCAGACTTTAGTTTAATCCCTTTTCCCTGAACAAATAGGTGTCCTCTGGCAAGGAACTGATGCGTGGCTGTAAATAGGCAGTGTTTTTATTATCCAGTTAATCTCCATTTATTATCACACATTCAACAAACAGCAGACGATCCCCTACTTGTTTGTCTGTTCACAGGAAGAAATTTTATCTTAGTCAGTGGATTATGGTAAAGGCTGAGTGAATCACTGTGCTGCAACACGGTCAGCCCTTTCAGGGTTATTCAAACAATGGGACTGTCCAGCCAGCCAGATAAAATGTTTAATGCTCTAGATTGCCAGGATCATCAGTTCGGTATTCATGTCTCTCTATAGCACTGCCTAAAGCCAGCATTTAAATGAAGCTAGAGGTTACATCAATGTAGCAGATGGGCTTTGAGCATGGGGTGGCTGCAGTACACACAGTGTTTTGAGCTGTGAGGCTGAATTCAGGGCTCCTCTGAATCACTGTGTCACCACTTTTCAAATGCAATGCTTTAAACTCTATCCAACAGGCTGAGGCTGTAACATACCTCACTCTGTCAGGGTTATAAGCTGCAACCTACAGTAAGGGACTGCAGGTTAGCAGAACAGTGAAGTGTCTTGTTGATGTTTTCTCAGTTGCTGCACGTGTCTGAAATGAACCCTGAATCCCTTGCACTTCACATCCCCTGTGCTGCTGCTCTGCTCTCTTCCCTGAATACTCTTCCTCTCCTATCCTGTTGCCTTGTCAGGGTCATCTGTGTCCATGCGCCAGCAGGCTGGGTTTCTGTATCTCTTTTTCCCCTCTTAATTGAAACACAGCTTTGTACACAACTGCCACTAACAATAAATACTGTACACGTGCTTGGCTCAACAAAGTTCCTGAACTGTGTTTTCCCAAGCATCTGCTATGAAAGCAAGGGTTGGTCTTCCTCAAAACAGTCAGTACTGATCAACAGCACGTTCCTCCTGCTGATGGTCACAGCAGCTGCAGCTGCACTCAGATGCTCAGTTTACCCCAAACCATTGTCTAATTCAGTGTTTTTGCTGCCTTGAGTCCAAGTCCCTGACTTGGCTGATGTCCAAGACACTTCCATTTTGTGCTGAATGCTGACCAGACATGAATTTGTCTTGAACATGATCATTTCTTCCACAGTTGGGGTATCTTTGTGGCTCCTCTGCTGTGTGTTGCTACTCACTTTGCTAGGGGTTGGTTTACAGATATTGTCCAGGCAGAACAAGGGAAATAAATTACTAAGCCTTGTACCTTGCTGCATTGCAACTTTGAGGCACTTGGTGATTATATTTATTTGCACAGTTGCTCTCAAAGTGGTTTGTCTGCAAATTCTAATGCATTCTTTGGAGGGGGTTCATTCATTCCTGATTTTCTGCCATGTAAAATTTCACACTATGGCTAAGCTTGCCTTGACAAAATAAAAAGGAAAATTTAGTGATATTAGGCAATACTGTGGTGCAAGTCAGAGTACCGATGTCTTGGATTACTGTCATCATACAAGCAAAGCCAGAAATTATTTAAGTGCAAGGAGTGGACGTCAAGGTAAGGCACAGTGTATAAATGAAGAGGAAATTAGGAGATCTGAGAAAAGGACCTCCCTGAGCACGGACGACTATCAAGAGAGCATTTGTTGTGCTTTTGGGGAGGGTGCTGGGTGGTCAGCACTGCTGCTAGGAAAGTGTGGGTGTGTATATGAAAACCTTTCCTTGGTAGTGCTGCACACTTACCTTCTTAAGCAGCAAGTCTGAAAGCAAAACCCGTTGTCTTGTGGTAAAAGCAAGGTAGCTTTTTGAAAGACAGCACCATTCCAAAGCTGGCACATTGTTTGTGTCCTTATTGCTGCTGTATTCCTTTTCTGTCTAGCACGATGCATGTCCTGCCAGCACAGAGAAATTACCAGTTCTGGCTTATGCAACAAGAGAGGGTGCATGCTCACAGCTATAAGGAAAATGCAGAAGATATTTTTCCCTGACACAAGTGAAAAGGATCTTCTTCTAGCACTGTAAATAGTGTGTTTGGATCTTTGGTACTTCACATCTTCATCACTGCAAGTGCTAGCTGCAGACTGTGGTCTGGTCTACTGGTCATTTTTTCCTCTGATAAGAGGATTAGGATCAGTGCATCAGTGCAAGGACATGCATTGGGCTGGTGTTACGGGATCCAAGGTAAAGGACCAACCTCAGGGTAGGCAGATCTTTGGTAGGAGGTGGGAGATATTTTTGTAGACAGATCTTATTTTGGCATTTGGAATGCTGACTCAGAACTTGACAGTAGAAAATAACCTCTGCTCTTGGACCAGCAGTGACAAATATTTTTCAGAAGAGCTGAACTTTCTTCTGCTTCTATTGGTACACTATGACATCTAAAGAAAATGCTTATAGGGATTTCAGGCTCCTTAGTTAATAATGGGGAGAGTGAATAAGTAGTTTCACTGTTGTTGTTAGAAATAAGTCTAAAACAATCCAGAAGGCCACTCTACAAAATTAATGTCAAAATAGCAGTTGATGCAAGCTGAGCTTAATAATGATTTATGCCTCCTGGAATACACAGTGGCTGAATTTTCAAGTGTAGTTAAATGATTCAGCAACAAACATCAGTGGACATTTTTTTTGTACTTCATTTGTGGTCTTTTAAGGGTACTGAGCCATGTACTGATGCAGACAGGGTTCAGATTTATCTTTAAAATATCTTTTTATCTTTAAAATAGCTGACATTGTGAGAATTCTTGCGTTTAACAAGAAAACCAGTAGAAAAATATGAGGAAAAAAAATGTTCTTTCTGTCAGTATATCATTGTGGACAACAAAAAGTCAAACCACAGTGTCAGTTTTTGAAAGGATGTAGAAGTTAGAGCCTTATATGGTGGCATTAGTGGTAGAGGCCCCAGGTAAGGGCTCTAAACCATGCTAGTAGAGGTGTTACAAAACTTGGGCAAAAAGGCTTCTTCTGGATGCAGAGGGATTTCTGAAAAATCTTAAAAGCTAGTGGCTACACGGCAAGTTCTGTCATAAATACCTTAAAGAAATCTCCCCCCTTTCTTTATTCAGTTTTGAAGTGTGGGGGTGATACATTATTCCTAATATAGTGACAGTTTTTTCTTTATTCTGTAGATTCAACCAGTTATTGATGAAGTCTTCTCATTTTCTGAAGTTCCAAAGGCTTTTCTGAAATTGGAAGGAGGACATGCACGTGGAAAAACAGTGATCAATGTAATTAGTAGACAATAAAGTATCTCTAATCGTTATTCTGCCTGCAGTCAGTCCTTGAACATGAATTGGTATGTAGCAAGTATTTATTTTTTAAAAGCTCATACAGGATGCCTAACTTAAAAATCTTGTTTTAGAAAAGCCTCTGATTCCTTCATAGGCTGTTAATAAGCAGACAAGACATACTAATGTCTCTTAGGCATTTCTACCTGAAAACCATGTTAAAAAGGTAGTTGGGACTTTTGCAGAACACCCCTGACTCTTAGGATAAGAGGAACAATCTGCAGCATTTTCCTTTTGTATATCTTGGGGCTTTTATTTTTCAGATGTAAGTCCTGAAATGGTGAGGCACACACTTATCTACTTGTGTATATGAAACCTGTGCCGTGTTTCCTTGGCTTTCCTACTTCTATTTACCTTCACTAATGTAGATTATTACTCAAGCTATTTCATTCTTAGAACTAAATGGTCACATCACTGTCTCAAGACTGATACTTTGATCTCGTTATGGCAACTCTCTCATGACATAGCTAATCTAAATAGAAGCATGGAACAAAATCCATCTGTAACTGATAATTATTCTAATTGCCCAACTCCTGGCCCAGATTCAGCTGACTGCAGTGTTTGTGCAGGTAGGGTAGACATGATTTTGTGTCCCTGTTCCTGCTGTGTCTCATCAGTGCTGGTGAAGCACTGGAGGGGATGTTTGTGTCTGGTGGGCTGTTTTTCAGCTTGCCATTTTGCCACAGATGGGATATGGAGTAACTTGCCCTGCAGTTATGCAGGTGGATTGAAGGAAAGTGGCAACGTCTTAAGCGAGAGCTGTCCATTTACTGCAGTGCAGCTGTGCTGGTGCACAAACCATGTCATGCAACGCTTCCAGGGGGACAGAAGTGGCAGCCGTGTGAATGGTGGCCCTGGGCACAAATGTTCTGAACACGTACTTGGCATAGAAGAATCACCCATTCCTCAGAGCATGCAGCTATTCCAAACCATGTATTCACTCATCAGTGGCTGGCTGTTGCAGAAGAATTATGGACAGAGATGGGCACAAAATGAAAGCAAAACTAACCATAAAATGTCACCTTTCTTCCTTTAAAAATAATTTCAATAAACAAGTTACCTAACTTAAATTTATTTGTAAAATGCTATATTATATATAGCAAGAGCACATCAATATGACAAAGTACCACTGTTTGGAACCAGTAACAACATATTTTCTATTAAGGAGTAAAAGCAGCACACTTCAGAGCAACAAAACTTCAATGCATCTTTACAAAAGGAAGAAAATTAGTAAGGCACTTCCTCTAGGGTGCTAATAGTAAAAGCACCAGTATCCTTTGAGGCAATACAATAGTAATGAAAATGTTAATTTTAAACAGACTTACTATGCAATACGAAGGCCTGGATGCTCCTTGGAGCAGCTTGTAATAACACTGGTCTAAGCCAGAACTAAACACAGCAGCATAGTACCAGGGTTAGTATTTTACCTTTTTGCCAACATTATTACGGAAAACTAACATGACCAGGTTCAAAGCAGGGCAACAGAAGGACCTCCTGCAGTCATCAGAACATCCTACTTGTCACAAAGCTCTTTACTAAACTAGTAACACTTACTTGGAATGGGCACAGCCCTTGTGGCTGGGCACGTATCCAGGCTTGGCTCTGCCCCTTCCTAGAGGAGTCTGACACTTCTGTCCAACAGGGAGCCAGGAGCCCACCACAAACATTGCTGTCCAACATCTCCAGAAATACTGGGGAGTTGGGCATTCTCCATGGTAAGACCAACAGGCAGTGGCTGGAAAACTCAGTAACCACAGTGCTTACAGGCTGTTGCAGTCATCTTTAGTAATACTTTCCCTAGGAATTCTTGTTTCCTATATGATTTTGGAGTTCAGTAAGACTCTACTTACTGGAACTGTTTTAAAAGGTACCAATGTGTCTTGGCAAAGAAGAAAAATACCCACAACTCGAGAAGTTAGGCAACCTAGAAAATGGGCACATTTTTCACATTCCAATGCATCCTTCTGCCAGCCCTCTCTTTTTCTAACAAAATATCTGCTACTTTACATCCTCTATACATGAGAAAATCTAGAATTTTTTCTTAATTTAGGACTAACTATATTAGCATACTAACTATACTTGAAGCCACATGTCAGAAAGTCTTTGGATGTGCTGTACTAGCAGTCTTTAAATTTTCAGTAAACATAAGTTTGTTCCAGTGAACCAAATATATTAATTTCCTGTAGTGAATATTTCTCTATACTACAGCCCATACATCCAAGTTGCTATGCCCACATACACACTGCACTCCTGTCCTTTATAAAATGAGTTACACTTACTGACTATTCTGGGTTAAATACTCACTGACATGATTGTAACTCCATGGGGGTCTCTCCCACGTTCAGTTGTTCCCTTCTAGCCTGAGGCATACTGCCACTCTCTATCCAACACTGAATTGTAAGGATTTAAAAATTTAAAAAAAGGTTTTGAGATACTCAAGCTTTTATAGGGAAAATAATCTTGGATAGGGAGGTGAAATCATTCTGTTGCTTGTTCTTTTTAAAACTGTGAAGAAAAGACAAAACATCGTTGATCCTGTATCCTTCAGAGATGGCAGTGCCAGTTCCAGTGTCCAGAACAGTGGCCAATTCAAACATCATCTCTGCTTCACTGGGTTTATACAACCAGCGGTTCCCAACACTGCGTTAACTTTTCTTCGTTGACCGTGTTGACGACGACATGGTTGCAATCATACTGTGTGCCTCCTGCAGAGAGAAATGTCAAAGAGGGGAGGTTATCTTTGAAATAAGAGACAAATACTCTAGGTTTCAGAAAAGCTCTAGTAAGAGCCAGTGTAGACAGTTTCTCTTTGACCCATGGCTCTGAGAAGAAAAACATATTTTCATCACTGCCTGCTTCTGGAATTTATTTTTGAAACAGTTTTTTGAGTTAACCAGGATCAGTCTGCCTTATTCTCTCCAACCCTTTAGCAATTCAGTTTCTCAGCTTTTTCAGCCTGGATGGAAAAGGAAAGAAGCACTGCAGTCAGTCAGGTGCAGCTCCTTGAAGACCGTCACCTCCTAAAAGTCATGCTTGACTATTCAGTTTTCCTGCAACAGTTGTCAATTGTCACTTGGCTCTAAAAATGGAGTGAAGATGTTTAGATGATGAAGTAAGTCCTTCTGCTAACAGACAATTCACACGTGACCATGTCAGAGACAAAGTCTGGCACTCGTTTACTCTTTGCCATTATAGCCCTTTATTTTGACCAGATGAATCACAACTCATGATGCACAATACATCACCCAATGTTCAGCTGTTTCCACTGGCAGCTGAACATATCTGAATGCAAAATAGAAACATTTCTTAGAAGAGCTTAATCTACTTATGCAATGCAATGGCCAACATGTTCTCATAGAAGAGCACCATTAATATTCTGACTTAAGAAACTGGGAAGCAAAGACACGTTTGACTGGAGCTGAAAGTCAGAATTGATGTTTTTTTCCCTCAGTTCTAGTATGTACAGCAGAAATGTAGGACACGTGCATTTCCTGTGGTTCAACACACCTGCAAAGCAGGTCGTATTCCCACTGGAAGCAGCCATCTGTGCCAATCATTTATACAAAGCACCAGGACACTCCCACAGACCCTGTCTTTTTGTTCTGCACGCTAGTTACCTCACCCTCCCTGACTGAGCAAAAGACAAGCCTGGCAGCTGAACGCTTACGGTGAAGGTAATATACTGAGCTATGTAGCTAATGTTATTTTTTGTAGCTCAGTTATCACTGTGAGTGCAAAAATTGTTTTTAAGTGGTATCTGATAGAATGTAAACATGTTAAAATGGGAAAAGATGGGATTTTTTTTCAGTGGATAGAGAGATTATTTACTTTGATAGCATGGTGCTCTGGACAAGGCTTGTGCTATGCCAGTTTATCCACAAGGTGGCATTAGCAACTGCACAGTTACACAACTGCATTAATTTGCTGAGGAATTCTTTAATGCACAATTTGTGGTCCAGAATGGAACAGCAGAGTTGGCAGAAACAGGCAATGTTCTTACTAGGCTTTCTCAAATAAAAGCTAAATGTATCTACTGTTTTGTATTTACTGTACAGATTTACTTTATTTTAAAGCTAAGAGTGCATCTATACTTCCACTACCATACCTATCCACTGTAAAGTTTTTCAGTTATAAAAGCAGAACAAATAATTGCTTTTAACGTGATTAATTGAAGAAAAGGCAATGCAGTAGTATTTCTGCTTGTTTGGTGCAACTTAAAAGTGGACTTTAGAAAAAGGTATGCAGTCATTGTGACTAAAGATTCTCCTTGAACTGGAGTGTTTTTGTTAAGCTTGTAATTAATCATCACTAGATTTTTATGGCAGTAAAGAGAATTTGTGACTATTTGTGCCACTGTTGTATTATGGTCAGACATCAGATAACCCTGACTGCACAGTGGTGATAGTCCTACCCAGCTGAGGCGGTGATTGTCCCACTCTGCTCTGCTTGAATGAGCAGCCTCAACTCAAGTTCTGTGTGCACTTTTGGGCACCACAATATAAGATATAAAGCTATTAGAGAGCATCCAACGGAGGGCCACACAGATGGTGAAGGACCTCGAGGGGAAGCTGTATGAGGAGTGGCTGAGGTCCCTTGGGTCTGTTCAGCCTGGAGGAGACCGAGGGGAGACCTCATTGCAGTCTACAACTGCCTCGTGAGGGGAAGAGGGGCAGGCACTGATCTCTTCCCTGTGACCAGCGACAGAACCTGAGGGAATGGCATGAAGCAGGGAGTTTCAGGTTGGATATTAGGAAAAGGTTCTTCCCACAGAGGGTGTTTGAACACTGGAACAGGCTCCTCAGGAAAGTGGTCACAGCACCAAGCCTGACAGAGTTCAAGAAGCTTTTGGACAATGCTCTCGGGCACATGGTGTGACTGTTGGGGTGTCCTGTGCAGGGCCTGGAGTTGGGCTTTGCTTATCCTTACAGGTCTCCTCCAGCTCAGGATATTCTGTGATTCCAGGCATTCAGTCCTGTTTAGTTCTAAAGTGCTGACTGTTGACTATGCTATTTTTCTGGTTGATTTGGAGTTTTTTGGGGGGTAGTGGTGGTTGTAATTGACATAATTAATGTCACAGCATCAATTTAAAACAAATTTTAAAACAGCTAAAAAAATTACTAGAATAGAACAGATACAGAAAATGTTTACTCCCTTCACCCAAAAAAGCAGTTATGTAATAACATCTGATTATGCTTGTCCTGCTAATCATTCAATTTGCTACTTTTTAGACCTTCTGTGAAGCTCTGAAAACAAAGTTCAGAAAGAGTATCTACACAAATCCAATCACTATGACAAAAGTGACTCCAAAATATGTATCAAGTGCTCACAGACCCCAGGCTGCTGTGGCAGAATCTCATGCTTGCCATATAGGCATAGCCATTAATAAACAAAAGAACCCCACCTTTTTGCATCTAATCACATCAGTATACAAGCCTGCCTTTGCTTTCCTAATATCCTTTGGCTATTGCATCTACAACTACTATGGAAGAAAATTTGCACTTACAGAAATTAAAGTTAATGAGAAGTTAGGTTGTTCTTGCTTCACCATTTTAAATAATCATATTCACATTGCCCAAAAATTAACTGAGGCTATCTACAGCGAGTGGACACTGCGAATACAAGATAAGCAAGTTCTGTGAGTTACTAAATTGTATGTAGGAGAAATGAAATAGGGCCTGTATAATTCAGGAGGTCAAACTAGCTGATCGGGTCTTTTTTGCTTCTAGATTAAAGCAACTAAAGCACCATCCTTAATTTATAGGCACGTTTAGTGTGTATCCCACTGCAAATACCATGTCATTAAGACCCAATGTAATGAGATAACATTTGCTTACCTTTGATATCTAAAACCAGCTTGGGTTTCATCTTGCTATAAATTCTGCCATCGGGACTAATATGCCAATATTGTTTGTCTTCATTCCGCTCAAATGACAGACCAAGTTTAGAGCCAGGAGTTATAAGATTTCCAACGATTGTCAAGCAGCAATCCTCTGCCATCTGTGTCATCAGAAAGGCAACAGCAATTACTCAAAATGGCCTTACTTCTACTGTCCACTGTTTTTTTTATCAAATAGGAGAGATATCATCAGGTGAGAAGAGATTTAGGAATGACTTTCCCTCAAGGAATCTATTTTTGCCCCGAACTCAAGACTCATCTTTCTTTTGTTCCTGTTTCTGCTGACACTCTCCACTTCACGGGAACATTAAAATAACTATGCTGTACCAGATCAAAAGGCACAATTAGCACCTGCCTCTAGCAGGGGCCAGTAACTGAAGATTACATTGATACCTTGGAAGATTACATTGACTGTACTCTTGTATGCAGTATGTTCCTGGTTATCTCTTCCAGGGTACAGCAACTGCCAGCCCAGAGACTTTTCCATGCATCCCGGTATCTTTAATGCTCATTTTCTCTCCCATGTGTGAATTTATTAGCCACTACCCACCAAGATCATGTAACCCTTTAACATGAATACCCTTGTGTATTGTAACCCTTCCATACTGTGGCAAGCAGTTCCAAATCCTACCTACCACTATTTAAAAAATATATAAATTAAAAATAATTTGATATGTGACTATTGATATGTGATATTTGATGCTCTCCTCATCCCTTGATTATTTTAAAGGATGTGTTGTCCATGCTGTGTTTGCAGAGACTTCAAGCACATCATCCCTCAAAGTGTACCCTTTGTAGGCTAAAATGTCCTCGCTGTTTTGTCTCTTCCTGGCACAGAGGTTCTCCATTTCCTCTGGACACTTTTTCTTTCCAATCATTTCTAGTTTTGCAGTAACCTTTTCATAAAGAGGACATAACTGCACAGTATCAAATGTATGAATTTCACAGGGTATCAGTAATATTTGCTGCTTTGTTCTACACTCTTTTCCTAGTCACTTGTATTACTTGATTCCAAACATCTGCAAATGTCTTCTTGGTTAAAAAAAGAGCTGGCAAAAATTAAGCTTATTTCAAAAGAGTATTAAGGCTGTATTACTAAGTAACAGTTAATTTTTCTAGATAAACAGAGATTTTCAGTAGATCATCATAAGCTGTACCTTTTAACTACTGAATGCACTTCTGAGGCAGATTGAACACTCATCTGTCATTGTTGAAATGGTCCTAAATTATTTTTACAAGTACTTTTGAAAGCACTATTTCTTGAAAAAGCCATACTTCTGACTATCATAACCTAGAATTAAAGAAAGTTGATTTAGGTGTGAAATTCTCACTTGTATCTGAAGCATTCTCTAGTGGGACTAGGAAAACTCTGAGCTTAGACATTAGGTCCACTAGGCCAGAACTTCACCCATCTCCATGAAACTCATAAAGAGTAAGGAGACCTGCATTCAAATCTGTTTCTGAATAAAGAGCAGAATGACTTTCATATCCTGCTTACTGGTTATCCCACATACTTGTAACAGCCCTTCCTTGAAAACCCCAGGCACAGCTCAAGGTCACATCTCATGACCCAGTCACTGAAATGACCAAAGCTTACAGGAAGTTGCAGGTTCTTCCAGTGACCTATGTCTGCCTCCATGCAGGTAGCTACCCACCCAGGAGCTCGGTTTTCTTTCTAATATGTGATAAAACCCAATTTTTGATTTGTGCAAAATGGATTTACTACCATTCACCAGAAAGATGGCAGACCTTTGTAAGAGTCACTTAAGATTAATGTTACCAGCTTGCACTCTGCACTAAGCTACCTGACTGCTATACAGCACAAGCCGTGTATTTTCTATGCACAGAAAAATTGCTTTCTGAGATACAGAAAAAGAGGCAAAAACCAAGAGCATTTATCTAAAGCCATATAATACCATACTGTCTCAATATGAAAACTTTCAGTGACACGTTTGAGAAGCACCATCAAAAGAGAAGTCTTCTGTATGTCATATTAAAGCTTTTAGCTTACTTTGCATCATTTTGCTGTCTGCATAAATCCCTTTTACAACTGCATGTGTCCTGTAAACATGTCTGAACAATGCCTTAGCTTATTAACAGTAAGATTCTTCCCTCCAGCATACATGACATAGTTATAAATGGCTCCTTTGAAGTTATACAATTCTATAGAAAAAGTTCACATGGTTCTTTGCAGTCAAGCTGTTTAACAGTATTAAAGTAACTTAATTTTCTTTTGGCTGGCATCCCTACCTAAGACTGTTCATGCTTAAACATTATATGAACTGCGCATACCTCTGCTCACCTCAATGACAATTTGCACATGATTAGTTTTATGGACTGTGAGAAAAGTAGGGCTTCATTTGGAAACTTGTACAGAAGAAAGGAAAAAAGATGGAGTTGACAAATACAGGGATAACCAGAAAAAAACCAAAAAGCCCCAAAACAAAAACAATGGCTCGAAAGAGTGGGATTTTATCCTTAAGCTTGCCTAAATGCAGAAGAGGATATTCTCCTAGGGTGACTTTATGATGTTTGTATTTTTAACCGTCTGTTTCCTCCCAAATTTGCCCTAAACCAGTATAAACACCAACCTACAGTACACTAACTGTCCTACTGGAAGGTATGCAGGTCTCCCCTGCTTTGATACTTTTGCAATACTTTCTCTCAAAATTTCAACTGTATCAAGAAAGTATCATACAACTAATTTGTATCACCTGAAAAAGCCAGAGTTGATTAAAACAAAACAAAAGCCACAAAAAGCAACTCCCTACAGAAAGATTACATTATAGGTGAAACAGATTAAGCCTATAAAATAAATGAAGATGCTGCAATAGGAATTAAATTCATAAAGCCCTACTACTGGAGAGGAAAAGAGAAAATGCACATTGAACTCAAACCTTACCCGACACCTTATGAATCCATCCTGATAAACCCAGATTTGATCATCTGAGTCTGTATCTTCTGCAGCCTGTATTCTGAGAAGATTCAGATTATCTAGGTTTCCGTCAGCGGACATGAATTTTCCTGTTTCCTTGTTTCGAAGCCTGAAGTACACACGTTTCTGCACAAAACACGAGAACTCTTTAACCACAATCTCAGCAGAGAACACATCCTGCTCTGAGTTAACTTCAGAGCAGTTACTGTCAGTGCTGAACCTCAAACCTCCCACTTTCTTTCTGAAAGCTTAACTTTTTTATTTGATAATTTAATTCAGAAGCCCATAAACATCTGGATGAGACAAGCTGTGAGAACTCACTACTCTGCATGGAGAGTTTTAGTTCCTATGCACTGAAATCAGCACACAGTGGAAAGCCAAAAATTTTTAATTCAGAGCAGAACTAACTTCTCTCTGCTAATTCTTTCTATAGATGCTCTTTGCTTTCATTAAGGGTGCACTTGTGTGGCCTATTACACATGAACACTTCTGTTCAGACAAGCTCTCAGCAGGGCAGTCAAAATGCATTATTCCTAATTCTGCTTAAGGCTATACAAAGACAAAGCTATGACAGCAAGCAAATGAAGTTGGTTACAGGTACAAGTAACCTATGAATTAGAAAAAGCTGTTTCTCCAAAGAAATATGGCTCAGCAAGAACCTCAGATCTTAAAGCTCCCAGGATTGCTGCATCATTGTACAAGATCATATGGTCTTTATTTAGAGAACAAAATAAAGAGGGCATGACGAGAATAAATTCTGCATTAGATTTGCAAATTATTCTGCCAAGTCATAAGCAGGGAGGGACTTTCCCTCTTAAATCAACAGAAAATCACTACTAACTGAAGTATCTTTTTATTTTTTACCGATTTTCCTGTTGTTCCATAAATAATGCAGATAGTACAGACAGTATGCCAGCAACCAGTTTGGGTGCTAGTTATGAAGCAACTTAAAATCATTTATATATAGCAGTTATAGACATTATTTATTAATCCTTAATTAATCCTTATATGCTGTCTTCTGTACTTTGGTTTAAAGGATGCTTAATGAACAGTTTAAGCAGTGTAACTGCAAAACCATGTAGCATATTCAAATAGCTTTTATTACACCCAAAACTCTGGATTTCTTTACACAAATGCCAATGCTGAAGTTTGTCACATGCCTGTGACAAGGCTGTAACACTGCTTTTAACTGCATAATATCTCCCCAACCCCATGACAAGATATAAATTAGTGCTTGATGAGCTCATGTCAAATCCCACTCACCTGCAGTAAAGGTCTCAGAGAACCTATCTGACAAAAGCCACTGGCTTTATACCAATCTGGAATTTCATTTGGTGTTAACAACATCTGACGTCCCCTGTAATTACTGTGTTCATAAATTATCCATCTATGAGGAGAAAAAATAAGACAATGTTTTAACAGCCAAATTCTGCTTTGGAATCAATAAATTAGTTTAATAGAAATCTGTCCCACAACATAGTAGTGTTTAGCTTTGGAAAGCCAATTACCTTCTTTGTAACAGGCCTTAAAAAATAATAAAATAACATCCTGATTTAGATCAGCCACACTGATCAGCCACACAGGAGTTCAAATTTTAGAGTCCTATTATTTAAAAACTACAAGCTGAATGAAGCAAAGCAATTTCTTGGGAAAACCCAACTTTTAAATACCATTTGTTTTCAGGAGGCACTGTGACTCCTCAAGGAACATAAATCTATATGCTGTAAGTGCTACATTGCTGCAGGTGCAGAACCAGCTGGTTTGTGTATCTGAATTTGGACAGGCCTGGTTCATGTGAAAAAGAACTACTATGGATGGAGACTGGAACAAGCAAATACTGGAAACTGCAACAGGGTGAAGTTCTCTTGGGTATTTTGATAGAGGTTTTATTTCATAACATCTCTCTTCTTTCCAAATACCTGCAAGGGGGGTGGGGAAGAGACAGAGCAAGAGTGCACATAGAAGAAATTTGTTTAGCATTCCCTAACATGCATCCAACTATGCTTAAAATCACACATTGAGTGTAATCTGTCAGAACCCAACTTCTGGTTCTCCATTATTGGCACAGCCAGTGAATTATGTCTGGGCTTTAAAATAGGCTGCCATATAATGCATTTTCTAGAGTTTTCTCACAGTGATGTGCTGGGACTATCCAGTAGCCATGGAGGTTTGAGTACATGAACACACTCAATATGCTCTTTTTCAGGTTGCCTCCTTCCTCTGACTGATTTGTCACCAGACTTCTCCATCCAGAAGCAAATTCACTTTAATTTTGGTGCTTTTTCACTGCCTAATGCATATCTATCCCCAGGTATGAAATCAAGAGAATTATAAATGGAGGTCTGTTAGCAAAGGAAGAGAATATGAAACCCTCTTCAATAAGGGAGGCAGCAGGGGCAAGGAAACTGTAAACCCTGTATTATGACACATTTCAGCAGCTGACACTGCTATAATGCAATCAGAATTTTCATATCATATTCTATGTTTCCAGTGATCCACCAAAAAAACCCCACCTATGTTCACTGGACAGGAAACACACACAATTCACAATTCCATTACCTGGAATCATGATACTGGCAAAGATGATGGTTGACTTCATGTTATGGAAAGTGAGAATCAACTGTATTGTGGTCATGGTGAAAGATAATGAAACCTTGGGAGGCTTCAGAATACGAACATGGACCTTTTCTTACAACCTTTGTTCCAAAGTTCAGTTCAGTGTGCTAAGGGAAACCCTTTGACCAGCTTATCCAGATGGGGAAAATGGTTTGCTCTACAGATTTGCTTATTAGCTATCCACTTGAGGGCAGTCTTCAGCTACCCAACAGGATCTCTCTAGCACACACCTTGGAAATTTACCTCTTCAAAAGAACACATTTAAATGCAAAGCAACAGAACATAGATCTATCATTAAAAACAAAACAAAAAAAAAACCCCAAACTACAAAAACCACCAAAACTGGGGGCAAGTATCTTAGAGTTAGAGGTTAACAACAAGGAAAAAGCCAAAAAGAGAATTTAACAGATCTGCTGGCATCCTAGAATATAGGACAGTAATTTTAAAAATGCTTCCAAACAGCTTTTAAACTTCATCACAGACTACTTTTTACATGATCATCAAGGGTACATTTAAAGAACACAACTGCTTAAAAACATCCAGCAGCAAATCTAACTGCTAGATTCTCATCCAATTCCTGAAGTAAAAGGGACTATTACTACTAACACCAAAAGAGGTGAGATCATGGTCTGATGGTACCTCTATGTCCATGGCAGAGGTTAAAGGATGACCATGAAGACTTATTAAAAAACATTCTGAACTTATGACACAGATCACAAACCAAATGTTTTTTATATGACTGAGACCTAAACCAAGAGCACAGAATTTGGTTTTAAGGACGCTATGCAAGCTGATTTTTATAATACAGCATGAGAGAAGACATGAGTTTCCTTGAGAGCTTTATTCAAATTCATTTCAACTCCTAGCACAGGACACGAGTCAGTGATAACATATTGTTGAGACAGGATATGAAAATGCTCTGTAAGACGAAATGGCATTAATGCACTACACACATTATGATATTCTAATTTTACATTCTGTGGTTCCATTACACCTGTAAAGTTGAATAAGTACTTCATTCTAAAGAATCAAAAGGTGATTTTAAACTTACATGCCACCAAGGACTTGAACTGAAGCTATTCGAGGATTGTATCCCAGGAACTGAAGGTTTAAGATCTCTGTACTGAATTCAATTTTCTTTCCTTGGAAACCCATCTTTTCAAAAAGAGCTATGCAGGGCTCAGACAGCTCCTGCAAAAGGAAGATAAGTGCTTTTATAGGATGTTGGAACTCCAGATGGTGACTGTGAAGATCAGTACTCCACACACCCCTTTTATTTCAGAGGTTTCTTCTTGATTGTTTAAGATCAAAAACCCTGAATGTTTCTGCTCTTCAACTCTCTACTTAAACTTGAAAAGTCATAAAAACCCGTATACAAAATACACAAGGGATCTTCTCGCATGGAACATAAAACTTTGTTATCTTTGGGCACAAAGACCTCTGTGGCTGATTCTTGCACAATACCTTAAGTATGTTTTAAAATACATTTTAATCTCTCTTCCATTGCACTAACCCCCACTCATGGGAATTTTCACACAAAGAGCTGAACAGACAGCAAGATAATATTGATTTCTACAGCTTCAAATGATGACAGCCTTGTCAGCACTGCTTATCATTTATTGCATTAATTTTTAACTTTTACAGTAGGTTACGGCAACTTCAATCTCTGACTAGACAAAAGATTCAAGATTCATACTACTGAGGTAAAAATTCATGACAAGTGAAAACTGTAACGTCGGAATCCTCCAAACTGCTGTGGGGTGATTATTTGCCTTCTCTGTCAAAATGCTTCTGGTGTCAGAGGGATTCTGCCCACATGAGCTCTCTGCAACACTGAATCCAATTTGAATGTCTTCTGGAAAAGGAACTTTGGACTCTTTTCTGTGGGGCAAGGCATCCGTAGCGGACTGAAAATAACCTGTCATAATGAAGGCCTTCCTGTGGAAGCTGGGAGGTAGGGTTTGAAATTCCCCAGGGTAAAGCCAATTAAGCCTGAGTGTCCTGGTGTTACAGTGTACACTCATAGACAGAAATGACACTGCCACTCCCTTTCTCACAAATCTTCCAGCCAATGACTGCATAAAACCAACGCCACAGCCAGAAGAGCTCCATCCTTCTGGCACGTGTTCAGCGCACTCACACATCAACTGGATCGGGAACGCCTGACGTGACGCAAAGTCTCGACAGACTCCCACCCAGCCTCAGGCATGGAAACAGGCCCTCCAAGGCAGAGCTGGCTCCATGCATGTGTGGCAGCTCATATATGCATGCTTCCATGTGAATTTATTAGGCAAGACCTCCCATCTACAAATTTCTAGACAGTGTTTAAATTCCTCTTTAATCTTCCTTTCGATATTTAAGGGCTTAGATGATGGTGTTGCATGAGTGTCACCATTACCTGTGCAGCAGTCCAGCTTATCACAGAGCAGCTGAGCTGTGCTTCCTGATGGCACACATGCTGCTAGGCTGTGGAAAACGCCAGGAGAGGCCTTTTCACTTTACTCCAAAATAAGAGTGTGCTCAGCCCCACCATGAAAGGCAACACCAGTTAGACTGTCATGCGTCACCACGGGTAAAGAGCCCAACAGGACCAGTCACACTGTGATGATGTCCCAGTGCCTCTGAACTCTTAAGCCCTTTTACAGACTGGCACCTGCCCCTCTGAGACATACAATTTCTCAGGCAACAGCCTTTCACTCTCATGCAATGCTTTAGAAATAATCTTGCAAAGAAAACAGAAACAGAAAAGGAAATCCTCCAATTTTCTGCCACACCTTACACTGGACATTTTTTTTGATTCAGCAGCAACACTGTTATATAAAACAGTGAGAAGTGCAAGGTCAGCTCATGAATTTTCTGTCAGTTCTTCCCGTGTGCTGCACTGTACCAATCTGGTGCTCCTGCATATCTGCATTTAGTTATTCCACAGAGTTTCTCATTAAAAAGTAATTTCAGATGACTGTTCAAGTATAAACCACATTCACAGCTGTTTTTTATAGTATACTTAGGAAGAAGAACATGTGTCAAATTCAAGAAGGAAAAATGGTATTTTCTATCTGCAGCACGACCATGTGGATCATGCAAAGCAAACACAACCAACATATAGTGGAATCTAACTCCCAAAACCCTTAAGCTTATAAACAGCTCTTAATACAGTTTCATAAGTTCCCTTATTATTACTTTTAGCTTTCACTTACAAGTGTATCAAATATCCCTTAAATTTCCTTTTTTTAAATTTTCCTTTACAAACTGATCCATTCAAAGGGGAGTTTAACTAGATAGATACAGTAACATGACATTAAAATAGAAAAGGTGCTTCTTGTATAGAAATGTCATGAAAAATCCTGAGGAAAGTTATAGAAATGGCAGATGGTAGGGAGGAATTAAGATTGGCACTGCCAAAATACAGTCCAAAAATATGTCTGACAGGTGAAACCAGGAGCTAAAATAATATGGTTCAAGCTTTTGGAAAATCATGAAAAACAAACAATATAAGTAGTTAGATAGAAATGATCATTCTTTCTATTCTGGTTTGCTAATAAACCAATGAGCAAAGTAACCCATTCTCCTCTCCTCTGCAGCTAGGGAGCCTCTGAAGAAGGAAGCAGCAGCACATGATTTGCAGACAGATGCAGCTCTGTGCTGCTGTCTGAAGTGTGATAAAATGTAGGGCTAGAACAAGTTTCACAAGTGTAAAGAACTTAAAGAAGCACAGAACTGGCATTTCTGTTTTAACACAACAGTCTCTGTCACAAATAGTTAATCTTTTAAAAGTAAGCTGATGCTTCCAGCTTGAAACAAGCATTTTAAACCGAGGAACTACTGAAATGTACGGAAATGTTTAATTCATGGTGATCACCCACCAAGCTTGGCTAGAAACAATTCTATTGTTTTTAATAGGATGTGTCTACTAGACAGCGAAAGATTTCAGAAGGCAGACATACTTGCTGCAATTGTTTGTTTACAGAGTACTTCAAAAATTTCCAGAGCCATGAAACAGGATGACACATTTTAGCTCTCCTTCATCAACTGCTACACCACTGACAGCTTACCAAAATTACAGTGGAGTGCAATAAAGTTGCCAAATTCAAAGAAGAGATTCAATAATAAACTCCTCCTTCTTAAAAATGAATACCATCTCCTCATGTTGCCGTAAGTTCCTGGAATCTTGACCACATTTTGCTAGTAATTACTTTGATCTTAAAAGATACTTGCAGATTCCGTAAGTGATCCATCATAATGATTGGTTAAAAGCTTGAGCAAACTCATTCCTGGCCACTGATGAGTTACAAAATATGTAAATGTAGTTTAGTTTGTATCCACCACACATAGCAACGCTGCCTGATTTTGCCAAATAGTATTGGGTGTTTCTTTACCTTATCTAGAAGGGTGCATTATTTTGTGATTAACTCAAATTCCATTGTCCTCATCATAACAACAGTGTCTTATAATTACATGTATTTCATGCAAAGTTGCTTAATTAACCCTGCTTTTTAAATATGCATCAAAAATAAGGTCCATGGTACAGATACTTCTTCACGCTGTCCTACCACCTTCTTAACCCATTCTAAGTGGTGTCTCCTACCGGGAAATAGACTTGACTCTCTACAGAATTTCTTTTATAAGCTGTTATTAAGAACAGGCATCCCAGGCAGTTGCTTCTGGAACATCTTCTCCTCTACAAAAACAGCACAGAGGTCAAGAAAACCTGACTAACTGCAGCTAGGACATTTAACTGCTACTGCACAGAAAAAAACCCAAACCCCAACAAACAAACAAACAACCCCCCGCCAGCCAAACCCTTCTCTGTTGTATGTGTACCCTAGAATTTTTACAGTTGCAAAAAATGGGGAATCATCACTGTCCTGGTCTGTACAATATTTCGAATAGGTTTTACTTACAATATTTATGATCCGTAAAGATTTTAGAACTGCTTGGGGTGAACAACCCATTGCTGTCAGATCAGGATAGATCCCTTCTTCCAACACATACTGGTTACCAGCAAATTCCTCCTGGTCATACACTATGCAGCTGCAGAAAGGAGAAGAAGTTTCCTCTTAAGACATCTGTGCCAGTAAAATGCAGACGCATTAGTTACGATGTTTTGTCCTGAAAGACCTATGTGCAAATGGCAAAGCATTGCTCTCTGCAAGTCCCCATATAAGAAACCACCTCATGTGTTAGAAAGCTGGTTGCTTTTCTAAAACTTCTACCATTTTAGTGATTTTGCAGCATTCATTCCATATAACTTACCTGCCATCTAAAATTTTTGAAGACTTCACAGCAAATGAATCAATACATCTTGTGTTTTTTTCAAATATTTGGCAGTTACCCTTGAATTCAGGCTCTGAAAATAACTGGACCTTTAAAAAGTTATAAACATATTTAAGGAAATTAATTCTTCTACCTTCAGTTACATCTCTACCATTAATTCCATAATTAGATAAAAACATACTTAAAACACCCAGACTTCCTTGATTACCTGTGTTTGTCACCTCTTCAGTGTTACAACACTTGCTCAAGAGAGCAAGGTAACAATTCCAAAAATTACTTCTGGCTGTAAATCACTTAGTGACATACAAAATAATTAAAACAACACTAACAAGTATAGCTCCTTGGTCTATCTGCTGGGTAACATGCTAAAATTCCCACAGAATGGCCAGAATAGGCACACATTTATTAAAGGGCCATAAAAAGTTTTCTTTTATATTATCAATCTGCTTAATCTCCAAACTCTGCATACTCTTCCCAGTAAATGAAAACTCTCTGCCTCTCAGAACACTAATGGTGCATAATCCTGGCAAAGGACTCAGACAGCATGCCAAGAAACATGGTATATATTCCCAGGGTAGATGGGCTTTATGAGCCTGTTACAGCTATAGACACAGTCTCATGTTGGTTCTTTCTCTGCTCCAAGGATAAGAGAGGATCCCCCAGAGTCTTTTGCCCTTATTAAAAAAAAAAAAAAAAAATCTAAGCAGCAAACTTGCTAATTTGGCTAGAGGATAATTAGCCATGATCACACAGAAGTGATTCACATTACAACATGCCTACCAGCTTTATTCACTCTTAATAGAGATAGGAGTGTGGGCAGGTACAGCATTCTCCAGAGAGGAACACGCTGACGATGGATGCAGTCTGTTGGCTGCAAGCCACTACTTCTTTGTTTCCTTAGGATAAGGTCTTCCTTAGGATAGGGTCTTAATAGGCACATAATGTAAAGATGCAAATAATTTTTCATGCACACAGCTGAAAATAAGCAGCCTTGAGATTTTTATTCCCCATAGTTTATGCATTATCCCTACGCAGGAGATTCCAGTGAAGCGTGCTACTCATCAGGAGTAGCAAACCAGGACAGCTAAGAATTGTCTCCTTAGTTTTTAGGACCATGATATACTCACCACTTTGAAATGAAAATAAAAATAACTTTGAACAGGGACAAACCTGAAAAGGTTCAGAATTAAGGAGGATGAAAAAATCTGCCCATTAGCCTCACTGTCAAAACTACGTATTAGTACTTGCACAAAGGAGACAATCCAGTGTAGAAATATATTAACTCACTGAACAGACAAGTTCTCCCTCCCTTCCCTTATGTTATTGACAAAGATGGCATTAACTTTTAAGCACAACTCAGCAGTATTTGTGAGTGAACAACTCCCTTCAGGTGCAACCACTACTAGCAAAACTCTTAACCAAAGAAATATGTTCAAAAGGAATTAAGCCAGCTGTACCAAGAACAACATCTATCCATCCTGTAGTGCCCTCACCAAGAAAAATATCTCTGTTGTGGAGCCCTCACCTCAGCAACAGACTCCAAGTCCTGCACCTCTGCATAGAGGGCTGTGGGCTCCAGCTCCTAAGAACAATCACTGATAGCCCAGAACACCTCACTTGCTGAGCCAAGACATTGCCAGTCCCCAGAGAAAGTTCTGATGGCAATTGTGTATTAAATCCCACCTTCCTTGAGTCTTAATGTGCCTTACTCCAGAGGTTTGGAAAGTATCCTTGCTCCACCTGCAGTGTTCGTTCTTTGACTAGTCAGCCTTCTATGCAAATACCTGAGTGTTCCACTGGACAAACAGACACTTCTTTATTAACATGTTACAGACACCACACAGTATGTTTCATCTGCTTAGGGAAGTATCTTACCTTGACTTTACCCCTTTCGCTTCCAACAATATCCTGCAAAAGTTTTGAGGGGAAAAAAGGGAAAAAATATTTTCAACAGTGATAAAATAACATACAAAATTTACTATTAATTATAGTTTAAATAATGTAAATAAACTGAATTTGATAGAAAAAGTAGAGTTCCAAATACTTCAGAGAAACTTGCAAAACAAGTATAAAATTAGCTCCTTACCATAACAATAGGTTGAACTGAAGATATTTTGCAATTCTTTCCACCCCATGCCTCAATGCTGGGATACAGCCCTTTAGCCAGTATATACTGCTCCCCTGTAAACTCAGGATTCTCATAAGCCACCCATCTAAAAGAGAAAGAAGAGGAAGGTGGTTGGTAGAAGTCACACTACTTTTTCAAAATACCGATGTGCATATTCATTACTGTCTTAATGTAAGAACAAATAAAGTTTCTGAAGTGCCAAATTTTGATGCTGTTAAAACCCTAAACAAACCAGTGTATCTGACAGTGCAAATCCCATGCAAATTTTACTACCTTCTCGCACTATGTTGATACAAATCAGAGTGAATTAGCTAAAGCAAACCACAAGTTCAGACACATCATCTGCCACATATCCTAAAAGTTATCTCCAGTAAGAATATTTCAAGACGTGTTACAATTTTATGGTTTTACCAAGGTCAAGTTCTTCTCTAAAAAAAAAAATCAAAAAAAAAACCCCAAACCAAAAACACCAGACATATCAGAATACAGCTTTTTCAACAAAACTAACTTTCAGAGTAATCTGGGCAGTAAATGTAGCAATACTGACTTTTAATGTTTTGCTTGTAGCTATGGGCTCAGTTGTGTTTAAGCAAATACACAGCCCAGGAGGACGTTGAGCTGCAACAACAGGCATATATGCTAAGCAGAGGAGACTGTTCCCTGCTAGGAATCAGAGAGATCAAGAAGAACATCCTTGAAAGTTAAGCATTAAAACCACCACAAATTTGACCAGATCAATGTATTTAAATGCAAAGCTGTTATTGTAACTACTCAGCTGGATCTCACGCTCCACATAGGCCACAAACTCAGAGATCTGCATCAAGTCTTCTGTCTGAGTCAGAATATGCCTTTTTGAAAGACTTTCAACTTCTGAGATGATACGCACTTGAAGTACTGGAAAAGCAACCAAATCACTACATATATATCTCTGATGTCCAATTACTCCTGCAGTGCTTTAGGTCCAATTGTAAATATCTGCTATCAGTTAGTCTTGCTAAGAATAGTCTATTACATTCAATAAATCTTCTTTTACAGTATTCTTCTAACCCTGGTTCCATACTGAAAGCCCAACAGAGCACTTCCTGCATCTATACTACCTTTGACTTTGTGATTACCTGCAGAACTTGTCCTGCCTTTCACTGTTATACTTCCTAAACTTTCCCATACTTACAATCTTTCTTTTCCTGTTTGGTTGTTTTTTGAGTGCCCATATGAGAACAGACCATAGTAATAGCTGCGTTTTGTTCATTGTATTTATGCAGGAATCAGGACATCTTGCTGGTTCCTGATTCTACAAGACAAGCTTCTACTCAGAGTCAACCTGTTTTTAATTTTAGCCACTGTAGTGCATAATGGGTGTATGCTAGGTTATGCCAAAATCCACTTTCAGTGGGCTCAGAAACTTACTGAGTTTCTACATTAACAAAAATTTCATATCATAAAGCAGTAAAATGATACAGATCTTAAAATCTGCAAGGGAAGATAACTCTCAACATCAAAATTCTCCATTAACTTTTTATGTGTGTCCATCAATTGGATTCTACTAAGCTGCAGTTTTATTCCAAGTACAAATGCCAGAGTCTCTGCAGATACAAGAAGTGGGATAACCTCAAACTGAAATAAAGGCGCATCAACATGTATGTGCCAAGAGTATGAACTTTGTTTTACTTGTCCATGGCAAACACTCAAACAGTGATTCACATACATCACTATTCACATCTCTTGGTTTGCCTCAGATATAATCAATTATTCCAACTTGTTACACACTAATTACTTACAGCATATTTCAAGGCCCATTTCAAAATCACCTCAGAGTAATTCATCAAAGAGACATTGGTATGTATAATAAATTGAGCAGAGAGTTCAAATGTCTCAGGTGCGTCTATACCTGTATACCACATATACCAAAAGCAGTGAAAATGAGGTTTCCTTAAACAATTTCTTCAGCAGGCATTCATTAGATTTTTCAGTGCTCAAGTGCCAGGATACAGCTATGGTGCACAGTAGTTTTACTCAATTGAGATCTATGCAAACAAAGTGTTTCTGATATAAAGTGAACTGTAAGACATGTCAGCAGCCTCCTAAGAATCCCTTGATAGCAGTTATTTAGTTCCCCCCATCTAAAAACAAGCCTGAATGCAGAAAAGTAATCAACGAATCTCACTTGCACATGTTTACATTTAAATAAATGGGATTTAAATGATTAAGTGCCACTCTTCTATGTAAGTCAGTCCATGCAGTTAGACAGTTCCTAGAGTCAGGGCTTAAAGGTGAAATACTTGTGCTTCTCCACTTCATTAAGAAGCCCATATAAGCTGCTGAAAGTACTAATACCATCAAGGACAGGCAGCTGAATTCAGTACCAGCTAAACCTGTCAGACCTCAAGATTATCCCTAGGAAGGAGCACTGCCTTAATGCAGCTTCTGACTTAACAGAAAGGCCTGGGGAACAAGACATTCCCTCCACAGCTGAGCAAGAGAGCCACACTCCAGCTGCCAGGCACAACAAAAATTCAAGTGCTGCTCTGCAGCATGGCAGCAGCCATCCTGCCCCACAGGGAGCGAGCTCTCCTAACACAACAGATTTTGTAACCCCCAGACGTACAAACTGCCTTAGTGAGGCTGAGCAACAGCTCCATCCCAGGTTGCTGGCAGGAGGGTGCTAGAGACCTTTCCTCCTGGGCACCATCCATGCCCCTGAAACCAGAACCAGTGTAAAGCTTTGATTATATACTGTTAGTATTATTACACACAGAGAATCTTTCTCCAAAACCCTCTAGGTATGACATCTAGGAAGTGCAGCTCCTGACAGGGTCTGAAAGTACAGCCAAGAAAATAATCCAGACATAGGTAACTCACCAAAAATCAGATGTGCCCTCGGTTAGCCCAGGACTCACCTAGTCTAACTTTAGGAGGGAGGTCAGAAAGGTAACTGGCACTTGCAGATTTGTATAATAATTAACAGATAGGATGAGGTAATAAAATCCTTGTTATAGGAAAGAGAGAAAATGGGTTCATCATGCTCCTTTGTGACAGTGATTCTTGGTATCCCAGGGACCTGCAAGCTTTAATTTTGTGACTCCTTGAAAGGTTTTTTTCTGAACATCTGTTCAGATATACAGAGAAGTTAAAGCTTTGTTTGAAGTGTTCTCTAATGGGGTAACAGGGGTACTTGCCCTTTTCAGCTCCCAGTGGAGGTCTGTCCTTGTACCTTGTGTCTCCAGTTTCACTCGTGTTACCTTCCTGAGTGCATCTAGGTTAAGTTTACTAACTTCTGCTATCTGTATATGAACCACTCATTACCTAATTATTTCCTTAATATCACTCACTATCCATACATACTCTAGAAGCAACCCAATCTACATTGTGGATTAATTACTTGAAAACTAGGGGAAAACCAGGCTGATAACATGACCACAGTAAACAGATGACTACATAAAGTAAACAAATCTGGGAAAATTCTTCCAGTAAAAGTTCAAAAGGAATCAACTAAAAGCTTCTTCAGGAGTTCTGGCAAATGTTTGGTGTGTTTATGGATAAAGAAAAGGCACATTTCAAACATGCAGTTCCCGTGATTTTGATCACTATTAAATAAAAGCTTGAAGAAGTTTTTAAGCAGAGAGGAAATCAAAATAGTACAACACTTGATTTTAGTACTTGCTTGAACTTGTAAAGGGTGTTACCTGTTGCTAGTAAATAGTTCCATTTTCCTGCACTTCAAATTCTGCCAGTTATGAAGTAAAGATCAAACCCTACTTAAAAGAAGAAAGGCCCCTCCTATTTTCAGGCAGCCTGGATTGCTTTCTCCTACCCTAATGGCAGAAAAATAATTTTTGAATTTTATGTTTGGCCAGTCTCCAAAGAATGTTCAAAAGCAAAACATTTTCATTTTTCAGGAAGTCAATCTTCATCTCCTTAGGATATATTTTTCAGGATGTCTTTACAATGGATTTAGCGAAGACATGAAAACATTGCTTGGAAACATGTTTAGAAACATTTGGAAATTTAAATGCAGCTAGTGCTGAATTACCCCAAAATGCAACAGTCACTCCCCAAATGCAGAGCTGGGCTGTCTCCAGCAATACAATTTAGAGCTGCAGTTGAGCTCAGAACTTTTTAGTAGTATCTATGCACTGCAGTGTCAGGCTTTCTTTTCTTTGATATACCCTTTAAATTACAGAGCAATCAAATTAATTATGTGGGAAATACAGCTCATCTGTTATCTTACTGCTCTAACTGCTTACCCCAGATACCTGTAGTTAAAAAATTGCAATGAAAGGCTGAGGGCTTCTTACATTTTTGACTTATTTTAATTAAGTGTTCCCAATATGATACCAGGAAGGTTACTTCAAAATATTATGACAAACTTTTATTGAATCAGTCACAGTTCACTATGTCATCATCTGCATTACAGTCTAAACAGCTCAGGAAATTGCTCAATGGATTATTCATTGCTCTGTGACAGAGTTCTTGGAAGGAAAGATATAAAAAAATGTTCTACCTGAACAGATGGTTAACACTTAAAATAAAGCACTGTATTGCCAAACATGACTTCACACAAATCATTCAAGCTTTCTGATGCTTTAACATTTAGTAAGATCACCACAAAACCCCCAAACACTCATAAGCTCTCTGAAAACAGAGAGGTTGTACAAGACTCTTAAGAGCTGAGTGGTAACCACCTGTTATGAATAACACATCTGAATTTTTTAAAAGCTTATTGCTACAAATTACATCTTTTGGAGTCTACAAGGTGAGATTATAGGAGCAGTAGCAGAATCTGTGGGACAAGTTTTGTTCATAAAGACTTCTAGCTACCTTTGCCATCAGAGTATTAAAGTCACTCAATTACTAGAATACTCAAACTCATGTATGATTCCTATCTCAGATGCAACAGACCCATTTACTAGAACAACTACATGAAGGGCATGATAGGTAACCCACAATTTGTTTCCCAACCTTCAGAGGCGACTCTTTCCCAGGAATCTCTCTTGCAAATTACAGAAGACAAAAGAGCACAGCAGCTTCAAAGGTAACCAGGCAGAAAAAAACTGCTGTCACACCATATTCGTATACAAATTAAAAGCATTCCTCTGGAATGCACCAAGCTTGATTCTGCAACCTTTATCCAGACAAAACTTGCAGAGATATAGCACAGATAACATAGGGAAAGATTTAGGGTGTGGCTGGGTAAGGCAGAGCTTCCAGCAAGTCACCTGCATGCATATCAGGCAGGGAGACAGACTGTACATGTTGTGCTTTTTTGATTCTGCTACTTTAGTTAATTTTGTGTGTTTGCAGCCACTATTGCTAATACTTGTCTGCATTTCCAAAATACTTTGATACAGTCTGCAAAGCTGTGAAACTCAATCTGCAGCTGATGGACTCAACTAATCAAACAGCAAAGTCTATCAGCTGATCAACTGCACATGATAACAATTGTGGCACTAAGAGTTGGTTTGTTAATGGCCATGGCTAATACAGACTTTTGGGAACCATATGTTAAAAAACTCCCAAACAAACAACAAAAACCAACACCACAGCACTAAACCACTGTTAACCTACAGGATTCACTGCAAAAGCAATGTTAGTTTTCAGAACAGTTACTCTCCCTAGTATCAGAAGGTATTAATGAGCATAGTAAAAGTTATCTCTACTTAAAACACAAGTGAGAGAAAGAGCAATGAATCTACCTCTGGTCAAATGCAAGCAGCCTGGAAATTAGTTTCAAAACTGGAGATTATTTCCATAACAATTTTGCTGTTGAAAACAAATGCAGCCACAAGAACAAGCTATTTCTTCCTCTCCTGATGAAATCTCATCTCATGCTTTCATACTCAGTGTATTAGAAAGTCAACGTTTCCTGGGACCATCTTATCTTATTGTAAGAAGAAAGACGATTTACTGTACATATTCACCAAAGCTTTACTTTTCACATTCTGTGGTCAAGGGCAGAAAATTTTAGCTGAAGACTCCACATAGAAGTCAGAGTCCTGAAAAATATCTGCAAACACTATCAATTTCTATAAAGACCAGCATATCTAAAATGAAAGAGTGAATAAAAATATCACTTACATGCCACTTAGCACATTTATAGACTGTGTCCTCAGCCCATATCCAGTGTCTTTCAAATTGGAAATGATACCTAACACGTTGATATTGGAACCCTTTGATCCAAAGTCTTTTTCACTGTACATTATCATATGGGAGCTTGTGAAGTCCTGTTTAAACAAAGAGAAGCACCATAAGGAAAGTGCCACATGATGTCTCAGAGCACTCAGGATATGCCTACTATGTGTTCTTGGAACTTACACCAACAACTGGTCGCAGGGACTGCACCTCCTCATCGTAGCCACCCCAGTCTGTCCAATCCCGATATGCTCCTTCTTCCAGCAAGTACTGATGGCCCTCAAACCCAGGCTTCTCGTAAGCAACCCAGCTGAACAACAACAACAACAACAGAGTCTGCATGTGAAAATGGACAAGTGCCAATCCATGTCTTCATGAAGCAGATACAGATATGTGGTATTTATTCTTTTGCTGTGAATATTTTCAAATTTAACCCCGGTGTATACCTCAACCCAAAAATTACAAAAACAAAATAAACAGGGACTGGATTTGTCCACTGCAACTTCCAGCCTATGGAGTTACAAGTTCAGCTGAAGGGTAAATACCACTCTTCCACACTTACACTCCTCCCAGTACTTTCATGGATCCCACTGATGTAAGTGGAAGTCTTGTCTTGTCTTCTGATTCCTTGTCATCAAGCATAAAGATCTCTGATTCTATTTCCACATGTCTTCCTTCAAAGAAAGGCTTCTCATAAACAATTACCTGGAGTGGAAATGAAGTAAAAGAAAAATTGCAGGGAGGGTGATGAATTCTGACGACAGACAGTTTCTTTGGCATGAGCTCATAGAGGGAGAATGCAAAATGATGAAACCAACTAGTGGGATCTCTCTCTCCTTTACAAGAGGCCTCTCCATTAGAGATGCAACATGAGGGCTTGAGCATTCATTACCCATCTGCATTATCTGGATTGCTGTTAATACTGTCATATATGCATGTGATGGACAGAGAACTTTCATTTTCACGGTGTGGTCACATACAAAAGGACTACCCAGTAAACCATCAGTAGCTGGTATCCAATCAAAGCATACTTATCTACCCATGTGTAGTTCATGTGCTGTAAAATAGCTTTGGACAATCAATACATACTGACTTTTACCTTTGGCTCCCCACTGAATTCAACTTTGCGACCACCCTATTAAAACAAAAAAAAAAAAAAGAAGAAACAATTAAGCTGTTCATGATTTAGCCAACTTAGAGATGTCTCTAAGAGTCATCAATTCTTTACAAAAAGGCAGGACTAAGGTGAAATATTCCTTAAAGAGCACAAGTGAAAATAATTGGCAGATTAATGGCATTTGATGCAATCAGATGTTGTAAGTTCAAGAATTTTATAGACTAAAAATTTTAGGTTTTTAAAAGAGTTAGATTTTGTAAGTCTTGAAAAATCTAGCCACCTTAATGCATTATTTATAACACATAAACATAGGTCATTTAACTTGTAAGTAATAACAGTAGTTTACCATTTTCAGGGGTCTCATGGACCTAATGTAGGCTTCCTTCTTCTCCCAGAATAATAAATTAGGATATTCACCAGGCTCCAACATTAAAGGGACTCCCTGGAAACCAGGTTCTTCATACAGAAGCCATCTAAAAGTAGAGGGGGTGGAGGGACAAAAGTAAGACATAAAAACCCCAGAACATTTCTGAACAGTAAAGAACAAGACAATATGCTTACTTTAGGAACAAGACCATTGTATCCTTAACAAAACTTGGTTTCTTTACCACCAGAACTGCCAGGTGCAAGCTGGCATACTGATTAACTTCTGTGCTCCAAAGGAACCACTAATAACACATGCCTTTTGTTTGACCAGGCCAGAAAACCCAAACCAGAACAGTGAACAATAAGAATTTGACTCGGTCTTATCTGACGGAAACCATACTTAGACTGAAATATCAAGATTTAAGGTTATTCTATTATTTTTTAAAATAGTTTTAAAGTGCAATAGTTTTAAAAAAATCCCTGCTAAACCTTACTTGTATTTGATGCAAAATCTGCTCAATAAAAAAAATTCTAACCTTACGTTGTTTACTAATACATAGAAAAACCTGACAACTCCCTAGAAACCTACTTCCTCATGGTTTGTGTCTGCTAATAAATCTACTTAGAAAGACGTAACTTTGAGAATTCTTGA
Source organism: Promerops cafer (assembly GCA_013398275.1). Lineage (NCBI taxonomy): Eukaryota > Metazoa > Chordata > Aves > Passeriformes > Nectariniidae > Promerops > Promerops cafer. Next base: position 5,483,530 of record VZSE01006462.1, on the reverse strand, counting down.
TAGGGACAGCAAAAGTAGTTTTTCAAAGCTTTTTCAAAAAAAAGCTAAGCCAATCATCACTTGCTGGAAACAAAGAATCATACTGCTGATCTCTGCATAAGGATGTCAGAGTATTTCTTCAATTTAAATGTGCTGATCTCAGAGAAGTGCAGGGCAGTAAAAAACAGCAACACTTTTTGCAGCCAACCCTTTAATCGTGTAAGGACCATAATGTATAAATCTGGTGATATCAAAGAGATTAAAATAATCCATCACTCTGTCACACATTAAAGGGAGATTCCAAGCTAATATAAACTGGCACAAATAGGTATAGTTTCATTGCAGACACATGGCTCCAAGAAACAAGGAAGGTGCTTTAGTTTTATTACTGTCTATAGGTGAATGTGTGATATATTGTGTGCCCCATATTCACACCACTCAATAAGCCCTTGGCTTGTGGCTGGTCACACGTGGTACTTCCAAGGGCTCAGTACTGGGGTAAATTCTGTTTAATACCTTAATATCAATTATTTGGATGAGGGGATTTGAGTGCTATCTCAGCAGTTTTGCAGATGACAAGAAGCTGGGTGGGAGTGTTGATCTGCTGAAGGGTAAGAAAGCTCTACAGAGGGATCTGGATCAATGGGCTGCAGCCAATGGGATGAGGTTCAACACGGGAAAGTGCCAGGTCACAGCATCCCCAAGCAGTGCTCCAGGACTGGGGAAGAGTGGCTGAAAAGCTGCTTGGCAGAAAAAGACCTAGGGGTGCTGGTCAACAGCAGTTATACATAAGCCAGCGTGTGCCCAGGTGGCCAAGAAGGCCAATGGCATCCTGGCCTGTATCAGCAACAGTGTGGCCAGCAGCACCAGGGCAGCGACTGTCCCCCTGTACTCGACACTGGTGATGCCACACCTCAAATCCTGTATTTTGGGATCAGTTTTGGGCCCCTCACTACATAAAGGACATTGAGAGGCTGGATCATGTCTAAAAGAGGACAACGGAGCTGGTGAAAGGTCTGGTCTAATAAGAGTGGCTGAGGGAGCTGGAGGTGTTCAGCTTGGAAAGAATGAAACTACAGGGAGACCTCATTGCTCTTTACAACTGCCTTGAGAGGAGGCTGTAGCCAGGTAGTGACTGAACAAGAGGAAGTGGCCTCAAGCTGTACCTGTGGAGGTTTAGACCGGATTTTAGGAAAAAAATCATTCACTGAAAGAGTTGTCAATCACTGGAACAGGCTGCCCAGGGGAGTGGTGGAGTCACAATCCCTGAAGGTATTTAGAAGATGTGCAGTAGTGGTGCTTAGGGACATGGTTTAGTGGTGGACTTGGCAGTGTTGGGTTAATGGTTGGACTGGATGGTCTTATAAGGCCTTTTCCAACCTAAAGGATTCTATGACTAACTTCACTGCAAGAGCTGACACACATGGAAGAACAAGGAGAGAGTACAGTCAGAAGATAAAGGTCCATTGACTCATTTTTGTTGGCAGCTTTTAACAAACAGCAATTAAGCATGAACACTGGGAAACTTTAAGATGATACAACCACACCCACATGGCAAGGTGACTCAGAATCAGAGCCTCCCTCACCTGCCAATACAGTGAACTATGTCATGCCTGTAAACTAAAGGCAAAAAACCCCCTAACCCTGCAACATGCAAAAAAGCAGCAGCCATCTGCTGAATTTCTCATGGAAGCAACTTCTTTCTACAAAGGACTAATAAACAGATATCCAAGAAAGACAGTTAAAAATAATATATTTAACTTCCTAGTGAAAATATTAATGTGCTTTCCTTCAGGGATACAAATGCAAGAGAGAGATATTAAGACAGCAAGAGTTTATGTGGATTTAGTAAAACAATGCTGTTACGCTAATGCAAAATAAAGATGACTCAGATGTGCTCAGGCTTTGCCTCCTTTCAAAAAAGATTTGTAATTTTACTGGTCACAGATAGCTTTGAAGTGAGACAGAAATAAAGTGGAGACATAGATTAAGTGAATTAACAATCAACCTCCAAATATCATATCTGATTTCACTACTCTTGTGAGACATGTAATTTGAATTGAGGTTGCAGTTCACCAGAAATAACTTCCTGTCAGAGAATTAACTACTTGGACATCTTCAAATTTGCCTATATACCAAAATGCTTCATTTTTTCCACAAATCAGGGTGTAAATATTTACTCAGATAGAATACCCTTTGCCTAAGAACAAAAATGTCCACACACAGAAGTAGATCTGAAACATCTTTGCAGTGGTATGTAACACCTGCCTTCAGCTGGGCAGTTTTTGATAGTTAGACTAATGCAGCAAGGCAAGTGCTATCAGTGCCCAAACGTAAGAGCTAACAACTAAGGCCTGTACACCCTGTAAGAAGTTCTGCAAGGTGAATGGAAGTGGCTCCAGTCTCACTTTTTCTGAAAGAAGCCTCTCTTTTCTGCATACTTTCCCCAGTACTACTTAGAAGCATGTTTTCCATAACGTTTTACAAGTTTGTTTATTAAGTCATGAAAACTAATATTGGTACAGCACCTGGATTGCTCATTAGAGATCTCCTTTCTCAAAAAAGCTTGCTTGGTTCACAATATTACCCTCGTAACTCAGATGGCCAGATATTTTCAGGTGACATAACATATTTGTATTAAACATCACCATAAAAGGACAGATCAAAATGCACTGTGAAATACAAGAATGTCACATATGGACTCTCTAAAGCACTAAGTCTTAGTTTATAACAGAATGACTTCAAATATTTTCTTTTTTTAGAAGGATGATTTCAAGTTTAGAAGAAAGCAAGTGGGAAATGTGGTCGTATTAAAACAGTTCATTCCCCATCCTCACTTATGGTAAGTTTGCCTGAATGAGAAAAAGCAAGAGAGGCAAACTCTTATTCCTTGGCTACAAATATGCAAGGGTTATTCAGTATTTACTACACGCAAGCAGAAGGATATCTAGCTCTAACAAAACATTCTAGGTCAGACTCCCCAAGAGTGAAGCATTACAGTGATGTACTAACACTACTGTCAACAAATACTGCCAAAATATAGGACTAGAATAAATATAGCCTACTCGCAAGTCCAACAGGTGTAACCAATGGTTTAAACCAAATTCCTTTCATTGCACTACACATTCATACAGAGCTACATACTTACATGCCCCAATGTACTTTAATAGAACAAGTCTTCTGAGTGGTTCCAAACACCCCTGTTTCTTCAGTGTCATCAAAAAAGGAAGTCACGATTCCTAACCCTTCAGGCTCTGTATACAAATCAATTCGGCAAACCCTGTAATCCTGAAAAATGAAGATTGCCATAATCACTTGATCTGCGCTGTGAGTTCTGTAATTACCGTGCATAACTAAATCAGTTTTGAAACACCTGTTTATTTTAAATTGTTTCCCCCCTTGTCAATTACTACTGCTATTAGATGCCTATAATAAAAGTATAGCTAAGCCAGTTTGCCTGTCTCTGTTTGAACCAAGACAGTCAGTCAATCTCTCTAATCAGCATTTACATTGTTTACTTTCTGCCATCTAGGCAGGAATGTATCTTTCATCAGTTAACATCTCCTCTAGCGAATTAAATCCTAAGATAACACCAAACAAGCCATCCTTGAAGAGAACTGCAACTTAAACAAGAATTGAAGTTAAAAGCAATATATATTCCTCCTTTTTCCTTTCCTAGTCAAATAACTTTAGAGCTTGTGCTTGTTTTGGCAACCTGCAACTGTAACTACTTAATGGCAGGTTAAAAGTGCATGTAGAAAGGCTGTTCCATCATGTGTGAAGCTCACTGGTAAGTTTGCCCATACCAGGGAAACCAAAGTTTGGTGGTTGACACTGAAGTTTGTATTGAGTGCAAATTTGGTTTATATTGGAAAAAAGAGAAAAAGTCATATTTTGAAAATACCAAATTATTGATGGTTTTCTGGGATGCTTTTCCTGAGACTGACCAGACTACAAAGCATATGCTGCATGTAGCATTTTGGTGGCTATTCGAATAAAGCCCACCAAGTTCTGTTCCTACCCTGTCCTTCCTCTTGATGTTACCAATATCCCCATTGAGCAAAAGTCCCCACATGCATTTTGTAATTAAACATGAAATTCAACATGGAAGATTGGTTCATGCACTTGTGTCCTAATAGACCAATCACACTCTGTATCAGTATAAAACATCACTATACATTAAGATCTATAAAAATTTTTTTTACTTATATTACTTGCCTTAACAACATGTCTTATTGAACCAATCACTGCAGACTTTTGAGACTTGCTGTCACTTTGCTCTTCAGAAGTACCTGCACCCCAAATATCTGTGAGTTCCAACTCTCCTTCTTCCAATGGAATAGAGGGTCCTTCAAAATTTGGTTTCTCATAGAGTATCCAGCTTAAAATAAATTTTAAAAAATCTAATTTTTCATGGTGCTTTATCAAATGTGATTTGCAAAAATCATGTTCCCACTTAACAAATCCTTTCATACACAGTACTGTTTCCAAACCCTTGCCATTTCCCCAACACAGCTTATTCACCCCACACTGCTGATACAAGCCATTTTCAGTGTCTGTGATACCTTTAAAAACAATGGCAAAAACAAAGATGTCTACTGCTGAACTGTACTTTCACAAAAAACTCCTCCACCTTTTTAAATTCATAATTTGGGGCAGCAAAGACTACTGTCTCTGAATACCAGACTTTGTATGAGATACTAATCAGAACCAATTTGTACATCAGAAAACAATGACACTGCAGACTGCTGCATCATGTATAAACAGACAAGTGGCTTGGATCCTGTGAACAACAGTCTGGAGTTCCACAGGAGCTGGTGTAGATGTGCCAGAGGATGATAAGACTGCTCAGAAGACAAGGACAACTTCATTTTTAATGGCAGATTGGAATATATAACTAAATAAGAACTTTATCCATCTGCAAATACAAATCCTTCACTCAGGCTCTCAAGGGAAGGAGGAAAAAACCCCAAACCCAGTCCCTCTAGACCACGCTAGAAAGGACGACCTGGTTTACAGAGATCAAAAGGTTTTTGTTCCAGTTTTCTGAAGCTAAACAGCAATCAGTTTGCTTCCCCGTACCTCCTACTGTGGCTAGCCCTTGTGTCTGCACCTTACTATCAGATAATTACTTTTGAGAACCTGCTATTTGACTGCATTATAGCCTGGCCACAGCATAACTTGCCATGCTAGCCACACTACTAATGGTCCTTCTGTTGATGGTATGAAGAAAGTAGGAGATGAACTTGTTTTGAATTACTCTTGGGCAATATAGCTTTTAGAGCAAAATCCCTCCTTTTGCCAGAGAAACAGTCAATTGTCTCTACAGCACCATCTTATTCCTTTGGTCATGAAATAATCATGTAAGACCTGGCTTTAAACTTATTTGCTAGCCTTTTGGCCCAATCCAAATACTCTGCAAGAAACCCTAATGACCAGAGGAGTTAAAAGGCAAAATAGCAGGACAGAATCTGTCATTTCATCCCACACCTATGCCTGGTGAAATCTCGCACCCACCAGATAGTAACACTCACTCAATTAGTCAGCAAAATGGGTTTTCCAGCTCAGAACTTCCTGTTGCAGAGGTAAAATGCCCTATTTCTTGCCCACAGCTGTCCATGCTACATTACCATTTACAAGGCAGACTTAGTGTGAATCACATGCCAGCTCTGTTTCAAAACAGTTTTGGACAGAGTAAAAATCTTTGTATAACGAGTAAAAATTAATCTCTTACCATCCTCTGATGACTTTAACTAAAATTGTTGGTGACAGAACCCAAGAACTGCAATCTGGAACATCATGGAAAACTTCAATGCCAGCTTTTTGACAGTCTGAGTCACAGTATATCACCAGCTGTGTTTAAAAAAAACCCAACAAAACAGAAAAATACAACAGTAACATATAGTTCTATCTTCCTAAGCTTTAAACATAGAAAGGACTATTAAAAACTATTAAAACTATTAAAATTGATCTTACCTTGCCAGGTCTGGGATTGATTTTACTTTGTCCATTTCTTGGAAGTGTCTAATAGATAGTGAGAAGAGAAAAAAAATCACAAAAAACCCCCCCAAAAATAAAAAACATTTTCAATATAGATACTCAGCTAAAAAAAAGGGCTAGTAGAACAAAACAAAAAGTACTCTGAATAGTAAAAGTTGGTAACCTTTCAACTATACCTACTTACCACTTCAATCTCTACCTCCCCTTGCAGAGCAGCATGTTGTCACAAATGTATAAATTTATACGCTTTTTCTAAAATCTAAATTATCATCTCACTGAAGTCAACTAACCTCAGATTTGAAATGCTTTAAAATCATCCTGATCAGCTTTCTATATATTCCAGGAGCTCAATACCGAGAAACTACTTTAAAAACTTCCACTGATAAAGTACATGCTGTACAATGATAAAGATGAGTTTAAACGTCTAAAAATGTCAAGCCATAAAGCATGATGTATTTTGAAGGAATATATGAAAATACTGAGGATGCATGATGGCACGAACATCTATGAGCTAACTACCATAATCAATTTTGTGATGAACACCTTGTAACAGGTTTCCTGAAAGAGTGAGACTGCGCTAAGTGATAAAATAAAAATATTCAGAACAAATAAAATACACTGGGGTATACAAAATCTAAAACAGTGTTGAAGTCAGCAGTAAATTGTATGATATAAAATATATGGGAAAGTTGTGGTTACATCACGTCTTCAAACAAATAAAGCAAGCATTGAAATTATGTGTTTGGTTTCCTAGGAAGGAAAGGAGTGCTCATTCTGGGACAGGGTCCTGCTCTTCTCGGAATTATTCACACAAACAAGAAGACCAAAACAGATCCTGCCCCTAAATAGGTTACCAGCAACACTTGCAAGGAATTAAAGAGAACATAGTAGTTAACACCAGAGCAGGCAGTGGTCGCAAGACAGTTCTTAACCTCCACCAGGTTTTTGTAGTCATCATCAAGACATGTTGAAGCACGACTGGTTTTTTAGCCTGCGCTTCAATTCCAGTTAAAACTTGTTCTGTGTTTTGAGGAATGCCAAAGTCATTGGTTTGGGCTGCCCTTACTCTTTCTTTCACATTACCCACTAGCCATTGCATCATCATTTCTTAGTCAGTGGGAGATGCACAGCAGGTACACCTCACAGAAACATTTTCGATTCCTAACTTGAGCAAAACAATTCAGTCAGCAACAGTGCCACTGAAATCCAGAAACCCTTTGAAGCCTAAAGGGATTCTCTCAAGTGCAGTCTTAGGTGTGTACACACTCCACTGCTGTATCAGGCCTCCACACTCTACTGCAAAAACCCACTCAAGAGCAACAGTTTAAGTAGCAAAAACCAAACTAAGGCAGTACTAGACATTTAGCTTTAAATTCAAGTTTTTAAATCCAAGCAGGACCATCAGAGTAAGAAAGCCTCTTTAACTCGTAACATAAATCTACACTACTGTAAATAACTCCCCTAATTTTCATCTCCACTCTAATTAAGAAAACTTCCCAAAAGAGAAGAATCTACATTCTCAAAACTGCAAGGTACCATGGATGGTTGTCTCCTGCAAGGTGACAAAGAAAGGAGCTAATTTTACTACCTCATTCCTTTTAGTAGAACTGTTACAGCAGATAACCACTAGCTTCAGGAAGTATTTCTCAAACTTCTTACATGCTGCTTCAATTCCACAGGTCACGTTTATGTGGCTACTAAACTTCAGAAAACATATTTTTTCCCATGGTTCTTAGATCTCCTGATTATAGTTTTCCTCTCAGGACACAATAAGGGCTTACATTAACAGAAATAGCAAATACTACAGGACATTGGTTCATCATTTTAAAAACAAGAAATTACAAATATATTTTAAAGTTTCTTTGAGTGAAAAACATAGGTCTGTCTTCAGTCATGAAGAACAGATGTTTGTAATCAGACCAAGGGACAGCCCTCCATTGTAGCAGCACATTCAATAATAACTACTATCCAGTTCTTAAAGTATTCTTAAAGACTGTATCTTATCCTGCCAATGCACAGGAATACAACAGAGGGCTAAAATAAAAAAAAATTTGCTCTGTTACTTATTTAACTGTACAATGGTTGAATCTCTTGTTGGAAGAGAAGAGAAATTACTTCAACAGAAGTTCTTTGAAGTTCACAGAAAGCATTCTACTAATTTGCAATAAAAAAATTAAAGTTAGCATAAGATTTGTTTCAATATCATACAAAATAAAGTATGAAGACATTCAAAAAATGCTTTCTATTCATATTTGCAAAAAGTCTCAAAATAAAGACCCCTTTATCATGTTGATAGATGTCATCTCATTTTCATTTTCAGATAAAACTGGTACCTAAGTTCACCTAAGTTCACCTCAATGCATTTGTAATCTATATATATCCCAAAGAGGGGAAACAAAACAATGTATGCACATTGTCTACTGAAAACATAAAAGCTGGATAACTTTGCAGGCAGCTTTTTAAAGACACAATACTTACATCGACATCTAATAAACCAGGGGGGACATTTGATTCATATCTGCTCGTTCCTAACCAGCTCGAAAAACTTTTCTCAGGGTTGCCATAGTTGGGCATTTGTAAACTTAGCTCTTTTTTTGCATTATCTGCTTGCAAGTACTTCTCCACAAAACTTGGAAACTTCATATCTGAAAGAGACTGAATTGCAAAATCAAAATTAACAGTCATTCAGCAGGCAGACAAACATTGTTTCATTTCCTGAATGATCGTTATTACCTCCGATTTTTGAGGCATGATGAATGGCCCAGAAACATCCTGTTGTAAAGGAGGCATCCCTGAGGAGTCAGCTGCAAAAGCTGTTGTGTTATTTACTGAAGTGACAGAAGGGCTAAAAAACTTTTCTTTAGAAGACAGCAAGCTTGAGAAGAGGGAGCTTTTTTCAAGCCGTGATCTCTTAATTTCACCATCTGTACAATCAACGTTCTCTTTTCCATTTATTTCGTGAGTAAAGGCAGGTTCCTCTCTACATGACTGCAGAGCTTTGAATATGATACTTTGCTCTGTTGATGCACGCTTGGGCCTGACTCTGGCTATTGTTTCCAGGCTTTGCATTTTCATTTGTTGTGCTGGTAACAGATCTGGTGTTTTCTCCCTCCTCAGTCCCAAACCAAAAGTAAATACACTAGGATCAAATACTTTCTCTAAGTTGTCTTCATGAATGGGAGGCATTGCAAAGTGAGGTGCTGGAGACTTTGGAAGCTTTGACCTCTTCTTTTTCTGGGGTAAACAAACTGAGCTGTCTAAGTTTTTTATTGTTTCAGCGAACTTCTTCATGTCAGATGGGGAATCAAAAATGCTGTCGTCTTCAGCAGATCCGTTACAGGTTTTCCCTGGGCTCTTTCGTGTATTGGTGTTGTGCTCTGATTCCAATTCTTGACTGGTGTCATCATACTGCAGTGCTGCAAAGTTCAAATCTCCTGGCTTTACCTTTTTATCTCCATTTTCCATCTTCTTAAATTCTGATCTGGAAACCTGATGAGATGGTAGAGGATATTTATCATTATTGCAAGGTGATAAAGCCTCTGTGTTTGGCAGCACTTTTTCTTCGTTTCTGTGGAATTCTGAGCTTGTGTAATTTTTTTGGTAGAAAGGATCATGAGCATTTTCACTTTTTACAGGTGAGTGCAAAGGCAGTTTAAAAGGTGAACTTTCTTTCTTGGCTGTGGTTAATTCTGGTTCTGGTTGCTTCAGAGAGACACTACCAGCCTCACTTTTGCTGGTTTGGTTAAAAAGGGATATGGCAGCTTTTACTTTAAGTTCTGTTGTCCTCCCAATATCCTCATAAGAGGCAAAGCTTTCTTCATTTTTGCCTTTTAACTCTGCAGTGCTTTCTTTCTCCAGTGTGCCATTCTCAAATAACTTCTGGCGACTGCTTTGCTTATTTAATGTTTTATCAGGCTGTTCATTTTCTTTAGATTGTTTTCCAAATTTCAGCTTTGCTCTGCCAACGAATGTGCTTGGTACAGCACTATTTTTTGAAGCAGGGATGTCAGTAGGTCTCTGGCTCTGGTTAGCACATTTGTTTTCAAACAAGGAAATTTTGTTGGCAATGTTGCTGTTAGTTTTATTAACTGGTTTTTCAAGAGTGTCCTGCTCACTTTCTAAACTGTCTTGATTCGTAGGTGTTTTAAAATTCAGCTCTATGTTCTTCGGTTTGGCTGGACTACAGGAGGCAAAGTGACACAGAGTGACATCTTTAATTAATCTTGAACAGGCTTGTAACAATTTTCAAAACAATAAAATGTAGAATTATAAACCACAGACTTAGTTTAAATATTATTATCTCAAAAAGAATCAACTAAAAGAGAAGTAACTATATGGATTAAAAAAATTAGACACTAAATAAGGAGTATATATTTCAAGCATGTACTTAGCTCTTTAAGGTTAGTAAAACAAACACAGCAACCTACAGCATCTGCAATTGAGGCAGAGAACTCAACTACTTATGACTGACAGACATTAAAATTTAGTAGTGAATAGGCAGAATAAATTATAAACATGCAATTCCCTACAGAGTTTAGAAAACAAATCCCAATTCATTAAGGTGATAATGAGTTGGTTAACATTTGCATATTCTCTCCAATGAGTTTTGAAGACATTTGCCCAGATTCTTTGCAGCCTTTACACCTACACTGCAGAAGCAACCTCAAATAGAGTGAGACTCAAATTGAGTCTTCCACTCTCATGAGTGCTTGCAGAAAATGTTAGCTATCCCCAAGAACTGCATCACCACCTTGGCTAAGCAAACACCACATGTGAGGACTCTTCCACTTCCTTCAGGTAAACTTAGCTAACAATTTAAAATGTGTAAACTAAGCCTAATAATTTTACAAGAATTGTATCTGGAAACACATAACTTTATCAGAGTGGACAGAGAAGCATGCACAAGTACATGCACACAATACTCCTGTGCTATGGCAGAAGGCAGATGATGCACAGCTGAGTGTTTCAAGCTCTTTTCTCTGAATACCTACAACCAGGAAAAATTATTTGTCTGTGTAACTTGCTACTGCATACTGTACAGTATGAACAGCTGTGAAGACGCAAGGCAGATGGCTTCAAAATTTATCGGTCAGATCTAAGGATTGTCAAGGAGCCCACCATCACCTCAAAGACAGTCCTGTTCTCCAAAGAGGAATCTGGGGACACTCAGCAGTAGGAGGACACGTAGCAACTGCCCTACATGAAAACTGATAAAGGTGGGAGATAAAAAGAAAATAGCTTGCAGCAATCTCCAGGGTCCCAAATGCTCTACCAATCAATGGATGATTCTGGTATTTAAGTGCTTTCTTCTTTTTTTACCTACATAAACTGTGTTAACTAAGTTCTCAGGCAGCTCTTTAGCCCAAGAAAGAGGTGTGAGGTACAGGAACAACCCAAAAAGTGAGATCCTTTCCCCTCTTCCTCAAGTGATCCATCCCAACTAAGAAATTAAACCTTTCCAACGCAAGACTCTCCATTGTACAAGCTTTATTTTTTGGGAATACCATGAGGAACAAACTTACTGAAATAACAGGAGGATTCAAAAATACCTACGAATCTATACAGAGAGCAACTGTTAAAAATCATAAAATCAATTAAGAGGCTGTAATGGATCTTAAAAGATCATCTAGTTTCAACTCCCCTGCCATGGGCAGGGACACCTCCCACTAGACCAGGTTGCTCAAAGCCTTATCCAGCCTTTGAATGCTGCCAGGGTTGGGGCATCCTCAACCTCCCCAGGCAACCTTTTGTAGTGTCTCACCACCCTCACAGTAAAATGTTTCTTCCTAATATCCAACATAAATTTCCTGTGTCTCAGTTTGTACCCAGTACTCCTTGTCCTATCACTACAGTTCCTGGCAGTGTCCCTTTTCAGCTTCCCTGTAGAACCCCCCTTCAGATAGTGGAAGGTTTTTACAAGGTCTCCATGCAACCTTCTCTTCTCTGGGCAGCCCCTCAGCCTGTCTCCATAGGGAAGGTGCTCCAGTTCTCTTATCAACTTTGTAGCCTCCTCTGGATTTGCTCCAACAGTTCCATGTCCTTTTTATCATCATGTCATTTCAGAGAATACTTCCCAACACTGCTCCCTGTAACTACCAGCTGGTTCACAACTAGAAGGCTCTTATGAAGAATGCATGATCAATAAGAGAGGAAATAGCAAACTTAAAATCCACTGGCCATACTTCAGATAGGTGCTAATAAAACACACTTGGAAAGCTTAAGGAAAAACAGAAAAACAAAATGTTCCTGAAAAAGGGATGGTATGAAGGGAACTATCATACAGCATTAAATTAAATATATTGAAGCACTACTTTTCATTTTGACTACAACTGTTTTTTTCCTAAACATTTAAAAGTTAAATTATTCTATGGCTTTTCTCTTTGGAAAACTAATACGAGTTGCAAGGGACCTCCAAAGATCAGCTATCCCAACTTCCTATTCAAAACTGGAACAGCTTCAAAGTTAAATTAAGCTCCTGAAGGCTTTGCCTGACCAAGTTTTGAATAACTTCAAGGGTCAAGATTTCATAACCTTCCTACTGAAGCACTGCAGCAGGGTGGCCACTGTTGCTGTGAATTATTTTTGCCTTATATCCCATTAAAACTTCACTATTACAAATTGCAGCTGTGGCTGTTGTCCCTTCACTCCACAGCTCAGGGACAAATCCGGCTCTGCCTTCCCTATAGGTAGTGAGAGATGACTGAGGTCTACCTGTATCCTTCTCTTCTCTCAGGTAGAGAAACCAAGCTGCTTCAGCTTCTCCTCATACATGATTTGCTCCAGAGCTGTCACCTTCTTTAGTGGCTCACTGCTGGACTCATTCATTGGGAACATCCTTCTTATACCAGAAGAGAGTTGGAAGGGGAGGAAGGGCTACAACTCAAGAGAGTGACACAGATGTAGACTCATGAGCACCAAGTATCTTGTCCTTTGACCTGCTGGCTATACTCCTGCCTATGGAGCACAGTACAGGCTTAGCCTTCACCTGGTACAAGGATGCACTACTGACATGCACTGAATTTCCTGTTCACCAAGACCTTTCATATCCTTTCCTGATCAGAAACAAAATGCACTTATCCTTTTCTTTTACCTGTATTTTTAAGAGGTAACACTAATGGCCCAATTATCTTAACAAATTCATTCCCATACCACCCTTTTGTCAGCCTGTCACTTGCGCTACTATGTGCATTTACTTCAATGTAACAAGTATCCTCCCCATAAAATCCATGTCTCTCTGTATACCCTGACACAAGCAAGTTTAATGGATAAGTGATACTTATCAGCCACACCTAAAACCTATTTTAAATTAAGAGCTCACCCCTCAAAGGTATAGTTTCAAGCTTTGAAAATTTATGCAGAAACAACCACTTCAACACTTTGTATTCTGCAGTATTTCTGCACAGCAGCAGCAGCCAAACAGCTGAGACCAAAGAGCATGAGAAAGCTCAGCCTTGCAGCTCCACTCACTACAGCTGGCCTCCTCTAATCTTTTCATTACACCTTTTTCCACAGTACAAAATCCTGATTTTAAATGCAGCCAAAAGATGCGCTTTATTGCAAGAACTGAGTTTCTAAGCTTGTTTAAAAGGAGATGTTGTTAGAGTATCCTTTAAGCCTCTCATCTTGTATGGGGAAAAAACAGTAAAAATGCCTTCTTACAAACAGTCCAGTGTGGCTGATTCTTATTACCCATTCCTGATCTGCAACGCCAGGAACAAGCAGGCACAAGAGAAATACCAATGTCCTTCTCTTTGGCTACACCTTGCAGCTAAACTGTGGAAGCAAGCAGATAAACCTCTCCCAACACTCAAAAATGGAAGGTGAGTCACACGTCAAGCATGCAACTGGTGCCAAAAAACCACTGATGCCAAAATACCAGATTGAGGTGAGCAAAGAAAAATGGCATGGGAAAAGAGAAGAATAATTCAACAAGTGGGCTTAAATGTAAAGGCAACTACAAAACCATGTCTGAACATAAAGTATGACAATTGAAGCCAAGTTTTCCGCTAAGCACATCAAAGTAACTACTGCCTGAGGTTTTATTTGCCAATTAAGATTTACCATCAACCTCATTTTAGTCTCAAATCTGATAGGTTTCCCTTTCAAAAGCTAAAAGCAAAGTATCCTATGACTTTATCCAGTACACAGACAAAAATGGAGAAAAGACAGAAAACGCTATCTTTATTTACAGTAAACCTGCATTTCTGGAGATGACTGGAGAAACTGACCTGTTTTGAAATTGTTTCTAAAGAAACTTGATTCCTGGAATTGGCACAATGTCATTACTAAGAGACATCATGCATTTTTAAGGGAGAACTACTTGTATTATATAAAATCCACCCTACAAGGGGCCAAGGAATCAGTAAGTAAATATGTATTTTTCAACCAGAAAGGAATTCACGTGAACTACCTAACAATAACTTTTTAACCTTTGAAAATGAAAAAGTTATCTGTTCAAAGCGGTAACTAGAGAACAAAAACACACTGTCGTCTAATAATGGCACCATCTTCTCCTTTCCCATTTTACAGTGCCTTAATCCACATCCAGGTTTATAGTTCATACATTCTAATGAATGACTAAAAACTACACCAGATCACCTGAGCATGTAACTCTGGCCAAAGAAATGGTGTGGTGCTGTGCAATGACAGCTATCAGATGCATCAGAAATCTTGCAGGCAACACAGCAGTCCCCACCCAGGGCTAAAGTTCCTATAGCAGCAGATAAGGCCAAGACACAGTGTCACACACCCCACAAAATGGGATGGAATAGAACAGGCTGTTTATTCGTTAAAATTTGGTCTTTCAGACAGGACACTTGTCTGTCACTTTTTAAGTACAGTAAAAAGTAATTCACTGTACAGCAAGCCCAGGAGATAGACAGAAGGAATGAAATCCAGCTATGCAGGTGTTTATAACTTCATTATCACTAATGACAGTGACACAGAGAAAAAACAATATGAAAGCTACCTTTCCTCTGAGGCTGTGAAGATACAAACCCAAGAGTTTAATATTTGTGATCTATACTGCCAGATGGCAAAGCAAAGTACAAAAAATGCCACAGTTTAACTTTCAGTACTAGGCATTTTAAACTTAAGTTACAAATTAACAACTCAGACATAGAGTATTACAAATTGTGCAAAGGAAATTGCTCCTGTGCTTCTCAGATGTGGGAAACATAATTGGAAACAGAAGTGTCTCTTCAACCATCATGTTGAACCTCCACATCCCTCTAACACAACAACAATTATGAATGCTTTATGTCCCTCGGGTGGGCCTACAGGATTCAGTGTACTCCAACACCTATATATGAACATGCCAGAACAAGGAGTGCAATAGCACAGAGCTGTGACAACCAAACAACAGAAATGAATAATGCAAACAAATCATTCCCTGTGAATGAGAATGCAATCGTATCCAAGTAATCAATCACTGGTCTCATACTAGTGATAACAGTGAACTTTATAAATACAGCCAGTTCTTTACAATCCTAAGGAAGGCTCTGATCACCTGTTTGACAGAGACAGTTTCTTCAAGTGTAAAATCAAACACTGAAAACTAATATATGCATAATACTGCAAATACTTGATGTTATTCACATGCATCAAAATTTAAATGATTCATACTGCACATACTTAAGAAAGCAACTGTATATATTCAAATCTCTGGAGTGTGATCTATCATATCATTTGAACAATCAAGTTCTACATTGCATCTTACATTTCTTCATAAAATAATAGCAGAACTTAGGCTGTTTCATAGAAAACTTAAACACATTTCTTATTCAAGGATTTTTACATACAAAATCTTCAACCACATTGTAACTTGGTTACAGAAAGAAAAATTATCTTAAGGTCAATGATAGATTAATTAATCTGATCCACAACGATGATGACTGAGCAGTTTTTATATATGTTAAATTATTCCATATAATGGAATTGACAAAGACATTCCCTATCCATTTAAAAAAATGAAAAAATGAATTATTTTTCTAATACATGTAGACTACAGTGCTTGTTAAGTGGTAGCTTTAGTTACGGTAACTTTTTTTTTTAAAGGTAGTTCTTAACTGGAAATGATTTATACAGGTAGCACATACACAGCTAGTGTTTCCACAGAATTCTAAACAAAGATACAAGCAAAATTACAGCTACAAGGACAAGGTAAACTAGTTTGTTACTTACAGGCTAATCTTTGTCATGACTGTTCTGGAAGCATCCAAACTCTTCAGCTTCGAGGGGTCTAAATCAGAATTTGTCTGTCTCTCAGCTGACAGACACAGGTCTCCATTTTTAATCCCATCAGTATGCAACAAAGCTCTTCCATCTGGACCACTACCATGCTTTACTGCCTTGGTATCATTTCTACCTTCAGCAAACACCAAGGCATTGTCTTCTGTCTTAGCAGCCAAAGAAGCTTTGGAACACTCCAAACTGTCTTCCCCAAAAGCCACAGGTATAGCTCCCTTTTCCACTGAAGTTCTTTTTGTTACTGGGTTAGTCTCTGGCGATGCTAAAGGTTGCCTTTTTGAAGAGTAATCTTTCACCTGACCCTTCAAACCAGTAGGGGAAATGGGTACAGTATCCGACTGGTTCTTTTTATATGATCTTCTCCTTGCAGAGGTTGTGTTTGAGATCTGCTGCTTGCTCTTGTCAGCTTCAGCTTTAGATGCCCCTTTGTGAGCAGATCCAACTTTTAGGTCCTGATTATTACCTGAGGAAGAGGAATTTCTTTCAGGAGTCTGTTGAAGAGACCTCACTTTTCGTTCAGGGTTTATTATCTTGTCCGAAAACACCTCAGAATGGGCATCATCCTCAAAAACAGATTCTTCTCTTGCAGTATTCTCAGTCTGGTTTCTCTCGCCATTTGGAATGTCACTAGACGACTGAGACTTTCTCCGTTTCCCAGATCTTTTACTAGCAGATTTTTTATCCATTGTGTCCAAATCACTACAATTTTCTTCTGATTTAAGAGTCACGGGTTCATTAAGGAGTTCGTCTGTTTTTCTCAGATAGATATCAACTGTTAACACTCTAGCAGAATATGTGTTTTCACTTGCTGCAGATTCCAACTCGTATGGCAAATCCTTTGGTTTTGCATGCCCAGGCTCCTCAGACACCCACGTGTTCACAAGCTGCTTGTGACTTAAGATACTCTTTTCTAAGTCTTCACTAGACAAATTTCTCAAGCTCTGTATGAAGTCTGGAGTTGTGGAATTGTTTATATCTGTGACGGATTCTTTCTCCAGCCCCAGTGTTTCCACATTCAGGCTGCTCTCACAAAAAGAGTTTTTAATGGTTTCACTGCTGCCGCTCCAATCTGCTGACCACTCGCTGTCAGAAGAGACTCCCCTGCTACTCCATTCTGAAATCGTATCGTGATACAGCGGTCTTACTTCCCCACTGAAATTATATTCCTGTGCCTCAGAAAGGGCACTTACGTTTCTCACTTGTTTCTGTACTTGAGGAGCTTCGTGTCCTTCTTTGAAGTGCCTACAGTACACTGCCTGCGCGCCGTGGGGAGAACCTGATCTCTCACCCTTATGATGTGAAGTGTGTTCTAGTGAACTTTTGACATTTTTCCTCTTCCCTGTACCAAACAAATTTCCAAGTCTTTCCAAAACGGGTTTCTTTTTATTTTCTTCTCTGGAAGAATCTGGAAGGTGTGACGTGGACTACAAAACCAAACAAACAAACATGTGGTTAATGTCAAAATTGTTTCTGTAATACATTTTTGTTTTAGGACCACTTATAAATTAAAAGGACACAATGAATGGAAACAAACCAGTTTACTGAACAATACTAGCTCTCAAAAAAAGAACAAGAACAAAACCCTTGGAAAACAATTAGGGCTCCACGATGCTTCTGTAAGTTTTTGCCTGCATTTGTTTACAAATGTGCTCATCTTGCCTTATAATGACAGCTTTGTACGTCCCAAATCTCAAACTTTTGCACAATTAGTTAACATCACCGAAAATGTTACAGAAAACCATCCTGGTGCCTGCAAGACCAGGGTCAAACTTCATGGTCAAAATTTTCCTTACAAAGACAAGAGTGGGGACTTTAACTTTCTCTCCACACTGGCTGAGTCAGTTTTCACACTTGTGCTGGTAAAGAATAGTTTGAAAGCTGTAAGTTGTCTTACAATTCACACATTTCTCATTAATGAAGTTCAGTAAATATTTGGCTTGTGTTTTGGGATAAAAAACCCAGAACTATAAAAGCCACTGCATCACTCAGTGAGCATTACTGGGTCAAATACTGCCCTGGATTACTCTTGGTGAAGTTCTGCCTTACAACTTCTAATTAACATGGTAAACAGGAAACACGCAACAGCATCGCCGAGTACACATGCATATTTGCATTTTAATACATTAGTCCTTTTTACATGCCGGTACGATGAATACTTGTTTTGAGACATCTTATTTCAAAACACCGCGAGTACTTTCTACCCCGGCCCACCAGACCTCTGGAGGAGAGCGGGTTCCCTCGGCAGCACAGACCCTGCTTCGGCAGTTTCCAGCTTGTTTCGGGCTGCAGATGCCCAGCTCGCCTGCGACTGCCAGTGCCCGGCGTCCCCCCAGCGCCCAGGGCAGGCCGGCGCTGAAGCCCCCGCGCCCTCCGCGCAGCCCCGCGGCCGCCGATCCCTTTCCCGCAGGTACGGCTGCGGAGAACCGGCCAAGCACCTCCTCACCGGAGGAGTCACGGCCCCCGTCCCGCGCGTTACCAGGAGGGTGAAGCCTCCCGAGGCTGCCGCTGTCCTCCCCCGTCCCAAAACGGGATAAGCAGGAGGAAGGTGCCGTGGCGGGCTTTACCCGCCGCCGCCGGCCGCGCCGCACCGTCGCCTCGCCTCACCTCCCCGCCCCG
>VZSE01006462.1:5344549-5464625 GCA_013398275.1 Promerops cafer | reverse complement strand
GCCCCGTACGTGCCCCAGCAGCCCGCGCTGCGGCTGCCGCCTTGTTATTGAGGGCAAAACACCGCCCCGGGCAAAACCGACGCCCTTTGATGTTGAGGGAAAAGCACCGAGGGTTGGAGGCGGGCGGTTCGGGCCGCCGCCGCCCTGGCGAGCTGCAGTGCGGGCTGCCCGGCGTGAGCCGGCGCCCGGGCCGGGAGAGGGGCAGCGCAGTGCAGCGGCACCAGCTTGTCCCCAACCGGCATGACGGCTGCAGGGGAGCGGAGCGTGTGGAGCGGCCATGGCCCGGCCTCCCCCCGATGCCGGCCGCTCGGAGGTGCCAGGAGCAGGCGTGGCTTTCCCCCAAGCCCGGGAAGTGTGCGGGCGCCGGCACCGCCCGGCCGCAGGGGCCCCCGTGAGACATCTGGGTTCAGAGCCCTGCGAGGAGATGAACTCGGATCTTCCACCTCGCCCCGGCGGGCGCGGCTGGTTGCCGTCTGTGCCGCCTGACTGTGCCTGCCCTGCCTGGCCGCCCCGGGCACGCCGCCCGCGGGCCGGGAACACGGCTGCAGGGGCTCCCCCGCCTGCCCCCGGCCGGGCCGGCCTGAGAATGACTCCGCGGCCGAATGGTGCCGGCGCTCTCCTCGGGCGCTCAATTAGTATTTAATGTTTAATGAATGCTCAACAAGTCCTCTTCTAATTAACGCTTAATGACTTATATGAAGTGGAACAGCTTCAACAGGAAGGACCACGCAAGTCTCACTTCGGAGCGTCTGAGGGCCCAGCGCGGAGGCGGGGGAGACACCGGGTCAGCCCGCCTGCAGCTGGCCGGGGTGCCCGGCCTGCGGTGTGTCTGGCCCTTTGGCTATTGAAGAAAATAAGGACCTTTTTTTATGGAGTCATTTCCTCCTCCAGCTGGAAAAGTGTAAAGTTGGTTTTTTCTTAATCAACAGCCTACACAGTCTTGGCCCAGGTGAGCCACATACAACCTACTTAATGCCAGTGAATGTGCAGCAGCAAGGCTTGCCCAAGCAAATGAAAAATACCAAAAAACATGAAAAACACAGAGCCTAAACTGGGGAAGAGGTAGAGCTGACTTATACTGCAACCTAACAGAAATCCATGGAACCCTTGTCTTTGCCTACCTCTCTTAACCAATGTCACTCATTCAGCTGATAAGAAGCTGTACCACCAACCAAGACCTGTGTCCTCACACAGTGATCTTCCACCAGTGGCCTTCAAATAGGCAAGTCTATGGTCATTACCTTAAGCTCAAGTTTTTGTATTGTTGGGGTTTAGGTTTTATTAGACAGTGAAATAATCTACAAATGAGAAAGTTGATGCCTGTCTTTTTCCCCTCCCTTTGAGGACTTTTTTCAACCAGTAGAACCAAAACAATTAAGTAAAGAGCAGCATTAAGGGCTGCATTAAGTTCATACAGCTCAGACAGGTAAAGTGCTTTAGTGATAACAAAACCAACTATAAATTTCCCTATCAGATGCAACAATCATAACTAATGCAGCCCAGTTACTAATTTCTTATTCTATATATGTATTGCAGTACTAATTAATTATAGGGAAAATATATGATGACAATAATGAACATTACTAGCTAAAATAAGCAAAAATACAAACTTTTTACACTTAAGGCAAGCTAATAAGGAATGATTCTGATTTCTCTGAAAATTCCTAATAACTACAAGTGTGAGGAAGATGACTGTATAATTCACACTAAAAACTCTTGGAACACCAAAACAGGGGAAATTTAACTTTATTATGGTTTCAACCAGCATATTAATATTAGGATGGAAATAGCTATCAGTCTTCTAAAGTAATTGGGACTACATTATCAACCTGACCGTCATTATTACACTTGCTGTCAAGTTTTTAGTTTGCAAGATTAGACCTGGAAAAATTAGTTATTTGAACTGGGGATCTGGATTTCTCTCTTCCCAGCCACTGATTTTCATAAAGTCCATGGGAACTTAATTATCATTGAGACGTCTCCCCCTTTCAAATGTAGTTTAAACTACAACCAACAAGTTCAAAAGGTGTTGAATGGCAGTAAGGAGGGACAGCCAGCCAGTCCAGTCACATAAGCCTTGTTTCCTCAGGGAACAAGGCTAAAGATTTTTCCTTGATCTTGAAATAGCTGCCCTATGTAAACTGTTTTGAAGTAATTTCTTCATACAAAGTACCTTAATTATATACAGCTCTTTCAAAACACATAAAAGACCGGGTACTTGCCCTGAAGAGCTTGTATTTTAAGTGAGATAAATGTAGGTGAGCCAGTATTGCCAGCGCAAGAGGGCACAGAGACCGAGCTTCTCAAGGGACTCCCAAGTGGGACCCGGCCTGCCAGAGCACAGCACGGGAATGCTCGACTTCCAGAGCACCGCACGGAAATGTCTGATTTCAGAAGGCAAGAAGTACCCTTGCTCTGCGGATCAGGCTTCTTCAATGTGTTTATGCTCAAGCATTCTTACTCTTAAAACATTAGCTGCTTGAGACATACCTGATCAAAGGCATTGGCAACTGAAATATCTGGATGACCTGCCTATCCATTCCTTGGACAGTGTGGAGGAAGCCATTTCAAGCACTCTGCGTGAACCTTGAAAGCCGTGTTCTAATCTGAAAGCAAAATGCTGCTGCCTTCTTAACCAAGAAATGTAAATCTTGTTTGTATTTATATTCATACCTGTTTATGCTAGCATTAAAATATTTCCTCTGTTTTTGGCTGGGGTTTTTTTCTCATTAGCTAATGTAAGTTGCCACAGCCAAACCCCTAATTTAACAGTGCAATTAAACATGTGCTTTGCTGGTCTCCAGTGAAAAGAGAGCATAAGCTACTATGATCTGTTGAATCAAAACTTCAGGATGTGTCTTGAGGGATCAGTTGGATGTTATTTTCTTAGATGAGTTAATCTGAGTCAGCTGAACATAAATGAAAACACTTCTTAGAGCACACATTAGAGAAAAAAAGCAGTATTTTTACTAGTCATTAGCAACTTTGTGGTAACTAATAGATGGTAATATCTAGTGTGGACATTTCTTTAATTTAAACATTTATTTTCCAGCATATGTTCATCTTCAGAGGGGAAAAAAGCAACAAACCATTTAGTGAAGAGTGAGTTTGAGCTTTATCATTCATTAGAAGGTCATAAATAGCTGGATTTCAAGTAACATGAAAACTTCTGAAACCTTTCTATCTTCAGCAATTCTAATAGTGTGGGACCCTTACAAATTCATGCTGCAATGCCAGTAATGTCAAATATCTTTAATTCACACTTCTGTAATTCACCCAGCCACGAGAAACAGAAAGCCTTGTAGTTCTAGCAGTCACCTGACATCCTAAAAAGTGCTTTAGCCAAAAACATTTAAATAAATAAACTATTACTCTTCAGGCTTTAGCATTCTGCAGAGACTGAGACTCAAATATCCCACACTAACAGTGCCGGGCTTTGTGAGGCTGAAAATTGCTCTGGAGTATTGCTGGCTCAACATGCTGTGAAAATATTAGTAGAAAAACTGGAAGGAACTATGTACAAATCAAAGCTAAGAGTCTGAGAAGCACAAGACCCACTGGTATGCGTCCTCAAGTCCTACAGAGAGGAGTTTTCACTCCTACAGGTGAGTGCCATAGCTACTGGCAGAGAGAGAGGAGTGAGTTGCAGATGGAAATAAAAGCTTGGTGCTTATGTTCTTTTAGAAGCATGGGGGAAAAATATACTTAACAAAACATTTGACCTGAGTCAATTCTTCTTTTGATTCACTGAAGGGAAAAAAAGCAGTTATACTTTAAGTTAACCTAAATGATCTCTAAACTTAACCAGTTTAACTGACCTTGCTGTCAATCAAATGGATTTGAATTACTTCAATTCACTATACTCATTGTTCATTGTTTACATTGACCCTTCACAAAGACACAAAGAGGGGGTTACTATTAGGAATATATGACTTATGTTATTTTAACTCCCAAAGTACCTTCTTCCAAATACCAAGGGTTTGGCATATACTCTTTAAACTTTTTTAGCATTTATTTTAAGTATACCATGTTCCAGGTTGACAGTGTCCTCTTCAGAGTTAGAGAAATAAAACCCCACACTTTAAATTTAACAAGTCCACTCTAGCATGGAATTCACTCCCTGCCTCTCCCAGCTCTCTGCCTGCTATGCAAATAGAGGATATAAACAGCAATAACTGGATTTTAAACAATTTCAGCTTTATCTGAGCAATTTGTGCAGGGAATGCATTTATTCAGATTTGTGAACTTACCTGAATAAGCAAGGGGCTATAAATGGGAGACCTGAACAGAGTGAAGTGAAACAAACGTAAGTTTTCTTAATAGTCATATTTTTACACATACTGTATTTTCTATTAAGTCAGGATATTTTAGTGAAACATTTCGTATCTTCAAGAGAACAGGACCTGTCTGCTTCCGATTCATTTTTCACTGTAAAAGTAAATTTATAGTTCAAACATACATTGAAAATTGACTATTTTGCAACAGCATATAGATTAATCAGACTAATGAGCCTGAATGTTTAATGGATTTTTAGAAAGGAAATAATCAGCTCAAGAAGCATAGATGTATATATAAATTATTTTATCCCGTATTATTTCTTAGGTGACAAACATCAAGATTTAAATATTGGCTGAAAAGAACAGCACAACTGAACGGAGCAAATCACGCAAAATCAAATGAATGGAAATCTTTAAAAAAAGCTCAGGAAAGACAAAGAAGCATTGATAAAATGAAACAGATCCTTACATGAGTATTTAGGAGAGGAGGGAGATAAATAAGAACGGGCATGTCAGAAAAGGCATGTCTGCTCCCATCTCCTCTTCCCCAAAGCTAGTTATTTCCATAAACTAAAATCTTTCCCCCCTCCCCTTCTGTCAAGAGGAGCATCTGTCAGTTAAAGAAACACTCTATAAAACTAATGGAGATCACTTGATTTTATGATCTAAAAAAAGTAACTGTATATTAACATGAAGATTTCTGGTGGGTTTTAAAAAAGGAAGAAAAGAGAGTGTTGTTTGTCTTACCATGATGATGATAATTCTTTCTGCTGTTTACAGAAGAATAAACAAACTATCGTGTGTGAGATGCAGTCCTGTGTGTCACTAACCAAACCCTTTTTCTTAGCAATCCTCCCACGCTTTAACCCCTTCTTTCTTCTGGCAGCACTCAGGTAAAAACGAGCAAAAAAAAAAGGAAGCAGTATCTGACTTGAGCCTTTCCAACTGATAAGTCATTTGGCAGACAAATTAGAACTATGAAAGGGGCTCAATTAGAGGATAGGGGAAAGAACTGCAGAAGGGTGGCAGCAAGTCCTTCAGTAAGCAGCTCTAAGAAGCAGAGAACATGTTGCAAAGAACTACAAAGTTAGTATTGGGCAAACGCCTTACGTGTATTAATTAACGTGCAATACCAGAGCATAGATATGCAACAGTAGGAGAAAATATACCACACACGTTGGTTCTCACAGACCTGGTTACTGTTTTCTGATCCAAATTTAGGATGGCTAAAGAAAAGAAAAAATCACCTGTGCCTTTATGTAGAAAGAGACTGATTTATATCAGTATCCTTGGTTCTTCACCTTCTTAGGTTGGTATATTAAATCTGTATTTTTCAAGCTATTTGTGGTAAAATTGTACTAAAAAGGGACTTGAAAAAGCAGAAAAGAACTAGCACCAAAAGCAGGAGCAGGGACTATTCAACAACAAATAACTGAGAGAATATTTAAACTCTCCTGAACCTGAAAGACATCCAGAAAAAAATTATATGCAAAAAAATAGTATTACCATAAATGATTGCACTTGCAACTCTTTGTGTTTCAGTACAAGAGAAAGTAAGGAAGTTTGATATGAGTTAGCCTCACATCTTCGCTCTCAGTTTGAATCTTGCTGCTGGGTCAGAGCTGTATCATTAGATAATCTTCTAAGTGTAAAGATTCATCAAAATTACCTCTTTCAAAATAAAGAGTGAAAATAAACATATGTATGTTTTGTTCTAAGAGATAGGAACTTGAAAGTACTTTTTCTGTTAAGCAATAAAGAATAAATGGCAAAAGCATTTTGGAGAGGAAGAGAGTGGCTTGGAGTTAATTTTAAGTCTTCCCTAATCAGAAACCACAACTAACAAATGTAACCCCTTTCCTTTTTTCATTTCTGAATGCAATTCACAGTGATAAAGAATCTGTTATGAAAGTGGTTTTGATTTAGCAGGTCTCTTTCTTCTACGCTTGTAGGTCTCTCTTCTGTTTTGTGAGAGAGTACAGTGTCCTGTCACTAACTCTAAATGGGTATACTGGTTAGTAAAGATTTAACATAAATTATCTAATTTTGATATATAGCTTACTGCAACACTTACTCCTTTTAGATGAAGTATTTGTGTACAGTTACCAGAGACAAGAAATAAGATTATTTTTCTGCAAACCTAAGAGTAACTGTACCACAGACTGAGCAATCCGTCTCTGGAAATCGGCTCTTTCTTAAGCACCATCAATCTTCATCTCTTCCCCACACTTTCACACAAAATTGTTGCTGTCTATAGGAGCTCAGCTGTCTGGAAAGACTATGGCACTTCAAAAAGTCTTGCAGCATTACATTAAATGATTAGAGGGCAGAAAGGAAATAATCCTACAGAGCCATATACATTATCAGTCTTTGCCAAACACAGCACTGATGCGGCTACTCTGTGTTGGTTAACTGAGCTGGCTTTTCCTGGGCATCTCTTTTGGGTGCCACAACGTAACACGCATATTAAGCTGTTAGAAAGCTTCCAAAGGAAGGTTACAAGGATGGTGAAGGATCTTGAGGAGAAGCCATATGAGGAGTGGCTGAGGTCACTTGGTCTGTTCAGCCTGGAGAAGGGGAGACTGAGGGGAGACCCCACTGCAGTCTATAACTTCCTCGTGAGGGCAAGAGGAGGGGCAGGCACTGATCTCTGCTCTGTGGTGACCAGTGACAGAACGAGAGGGAATGGCCTGGAGTTGTGTCAGGGGAGGTTTAGGTTTGATATCAGGATAAGTTTCTTCCCCTAGAGGGTGGTTGGGCACTGGAACAGGCTCCCCAGGGAAGTGGTCACAGCACCAAGCCTGACAGAGTTCAAGAAGTGTTTGGACAATGCTTCCGGGCACACAGTGCGACTCTTGGGGAGTCCTGTGCAGGGCCAGGAGTTGGACTTTGCCCTTCCAGCTCAGGATATTCTATGATTCTATGTAGCTCAAGAGTAAGGCAGAATTTCTAATACACTCCTGTGCCCAGTGGGTTTTTAGCTGGCTCTAAGTGCTCAGCAGAGGAAGGTTATAGATTGTCACCCAGGCAGGAAACCTGGGTGTCACCTGCAGTTTTAACTCAGTCTAGGAAACAGATGCCCAGGAACTAAACTAAAACACCAAAGTGTCCTTCAGCAGCTCCAGCTCTAGATACCTACTGAAATTTATAAAACCGGAGATTTTTTCCTTGGGTAGCAGATAGTCTGAAACTATAAATGGAAAACTAAAAGCTTTTTGCTAGCAACATAGGGACTTCCCCCAGGTCAGGCACAGCAGAATATAGGCTGTCACAGGGCAAGAGGCAGAAAGCCATCCTTGTGAGCACTCTGTTAGTAAGGTGTGGAAGAATAAAGTCAGTAAACAAACTGCAAATTGGACTGCTAATTTGATCAAAGCCAAATTTCATAAACAACAAAGTGAGCCACATGTTTAACATGCTGGCTTTGGAAAGTTGATGTGATGGTCCTGTGACAGAAAAAAATTACTGTACAGTTCTGACTCTGAAAACCATTTAGCAGGATGAAAAATGACAATATTTAAACAAACAGTATTTAAATATGAAATTAATGTAGTCTCTCTTCTCCAGAGAAGCTTTCATTAAATAGATTAAAATCATGCAATGTAAATCTTATTACACATTATACCAGGGTATCATCTGGTACCTTTCAACTGAAATGTGTCTCAAGTCATCCCCCCAATATCAAGATGCCCAACATAGCAGCTGTTCTGGAAAATTTGGGTTTGATAGCCTGTGTGCTTCAACAAGCCCTTTTATGAAATGTATAAAGTGTTTACACTCCTTGGTTACTTCTTTGATGTACAGATTTTCCATCACATACAAATGAAGAGTTTTAAGACAAGGAACTATTATTACTAAAATACCTTATCCTGACTTCAGAAAAATTGGCTGGATACATCATTTTACATCTGAATTGCTGTACTAAAACTTAGCATTTATTCCAAATAATAGTATTCGCCTAAGGCTTCCGGAATTCACTAAAATGATTTCTTATAATAATTATTACAGAGAGCTGTCTCAATATTGGTTAGAATAAACTTTATAAAACCAGTATGAAGAAAATGGGAATGACTCCAAACCCACTGGTTCCCGACAGTGTTGTGGGCAAAAATGCAAATCAAGTGGAATAGTCCTTCAAACTCCTTGCTTATAATCCCATAATTACTTCCATATCGCAATATTCTCCATTAAGCAAGAGAAACTTCTAAGAGGAAATGTTCTTATGAAACATTTTTATTCTCAGGTGTGTTTATTTTAGGCTCCAAACAGAACTAATTAACACAGAAAGCATTAAAATAAACAATACATCTGTCTAGAAAACAGATACATTATTACTTCTGAAGAAAAAAGGGAGATACATGTTTTCCTGCTACTACAGATGAATTACTACAGTCATGCTGCATTATGCTACTGTGCACTCAAACTGCTAAATGTTAGCTACTAAAGAGATACAACTACAACAGCATTTAAATCGCACTACCATTATTGGTGGATAATTGGATTAAATTTCTAATTCCTACTTGGTATTAAAAAAATCCCACATCATGTCTTACCTCTAAAAATGTATTTTGTTGATGAACAATAATGCAAGAGAGAATTAATGAAACTAGATGAAACTGTGCAGTTCAGAAATACCCGGATTTCCAGAAAATGTCGAGAAATACAGAGAGTTATTGATTCTGCACTTGAATTTCTGAAGTTGTTAGTTTGGATATAGGCCAATCCAACATACTCTATGACTGGCTTTGGTGTCTGTGGCTTAGAACAACAGATTTGACAAAGGTACTTTTAAAGCTAACCCTTAAAAGCATCATAACCATAGCTTTAGCTACAACAGTTCTAGTGTTGGGCTCAAACTATTTTAGATACTTTCTAAATAAATTATAGCAAAACCACTCCATTAGCAACTCCTGGAGTCCCCTTTGCATAAACTCACTCCATTATTTGTTGGTGCTTTGGAATGCAGGAAGGAGGTGGTTGTCGACCATTAAAACCTGGTAGACAACAAGTGTTTCCTGTATGCAGAAGGCAGGCATGAGTCTTCACTCCTCTTCCTAATCTACCGCTTCCCTCCCACACCTTCTTGGCACCTGTTGGGAAAGGCTGGGAATACAAATCTCTCCTACTCTGCATGGTTCTTCTCTAGCTACCTACCCTTTTCCTCTGCAGGTGATTCCATCGTTTTCCTCTTCTGGAACTCAGGCCACACGGTGAACCTGAAAAGGCTCTTCAGTTTCCCAGCTGTGCACAAGGCTCTGAACAGCAGCCAGCAACAAGAAGGGGGAGCTTCTCTTTTGCTTGGCAGACACTTAGGAAAAAACCCTCACAAACTGTCTACACATCTCCCGTGTTTGAAAAGTGGGAGTCCTTTTCAGGTCCAAGAGTCAGAAATTTATCTAATAAAAACTGTGTGACACACCAGACAAAAAACATACCCTTAGTGTTTCCAGAAGCAAAACAATCAAAACTCGCCTGGAGAAGAGGAAGGGGAAATAGCCAGAATTGCCTCTGATGAGCCTTTTAAAATAATAAATTTCTCCAGAGAAAACACAAAAAACCCTAAACAGATCTTGATGTTCTTTTTATCTGAACTCTGGCTGCTAGACATTTATGGCATAATTTGTCAGATTTTTCAGACTTTTCAAAAGCTAAACTTTTAAATCTCTATATTCCTCTGAGACAACTATTCTCTTTTTCTTTTTTTTTTTTTTTCCCCAGCAAATATACCCTAGAAAGCAAATTGGTAAAAGGAAAAGAAAAAAAAAAAGGGGGGAGGAGAATTGTAAAGATAGGAAAGAAAAAGAAGATAAACTTTAATTTGTGTGTCATAAGATATGATTCAGAGGAAATTATGATGTCAAAGTTCCATCATAAAAAGCGAAGTTTGTAGTAGAAAATGTTACATTCTATTTAAATCTTTAGATATTATTTGTAGCCACAACAAACTGAAAACTTACCTGGTGAAATGTTACCCACTGTGATTTTGGAAATTATATGAACAATACTAGTTTGTAGGAATGGTAGATTTCTTTTACAATCTCTAAATCTTATTCAAACAGTAGTTTAGGCAGCTTGGTTTTTTAAGTGGATCATGCTTTTGCAGATCTTGAGCCATGGCAGGTCGAGTGCTTGTTTTAAAGAGGTAAGTGAAGAAGCATTCCAGCTTATTCACTCTAATTCAGTTCTTGAGACAATAAAACCAGAAAGATGAAGTTTTTCATGACTACCCTCTTCAAACCCATTATTATACTGCAGCTGGCACTACAGAGCAATAAATTACACATATATGTATGCATATACACATTCCTAATTGTCATACGCATTATGTAGCTTAAAAAGTGGCAAAAGCCTGGTCAGGAGGAATGGACCATTAGCAAAAGCTGTGTTGCAACCTCCTCAGATCTGAGGGTGCTCATGTGTACTGTGAGCCACCTGGTCACGTAGCATGGCAAAATGGAAAGAGGGCCACACCCAAGGAGAGAGCAGATCTAGCTGCCAAGGTCCTGAAAACCATTCCAACACATTGCACAAGTGTGGAAACGGTACAAGAAAAGCATGATGCAGAACAAGCCCTCAGCTCTCCACTCTGCAGATCACTGCACAGCAGCCCAGCGTGGAGGCCAGAAACAAACCCCTGGTGATTCAAAGAGCAACTTCACAGGACTGTACTCACCAAGGGAAAGAGAGGGGAGGAGTATACCCTTGGGAAGAAAGCAGTGAAGTGCCGGGTGTCCTCCTAAGGAAAAGTTACATACTAGCGTAAGTAACACCTGTGAAATGTTGAAATGCTATGTAGCCACGTTTGGCATGATGATACACAGAGGTGGGGCAGATAAAGGATGGTCACCGATAATACCAGACTGCCTGGTGCACACTCCCATGTCACCATTACCAGAGTCATTATGTACTGTCAATGCTTGATCATTGATGACAGACCTCCTAAATAATTTGCAATGCATGAAGGGTTCATTGCCTTCCCTGGGCAATACCACACTGAGTATGTGGCTGTCCACATTATGTCACTCATGCAAAGCGCAGACGTGTGCTGGTTTGATAGACCTTTTATTTTGTCCCTGCTTGGGAGACTCTAGTTTATTCACCAGCCCAGCCCTGAAGACCTCAGCACTATCACATGCCAGGACCACTGCTCACATGACTGGAGGTCATCATTAATCCTCTCTAAAAGAAACACGTTTTCATCCACTGCTTCCACTAAATTTGTTCACAGTATTACTTGGAGCATGCAGTAACTCAGATTAAATTCAATTCCAAACACAGCTGAATATGAATACTATTCAGGATTCAGATCCATTGTAGAGTTGATCATAACCTTTTTATACTTCACCTGCATCAAGGTGAATGTATTGAATTGCTTGTCCAAGTGACAGCTGTCTTAAGTTGCCAGCCAAGAATAAATGCAAGTTGTCTGATATAAGTTCAAGTTTGTTTGGGTGTTTTTAACTGTATATATAAAACCCCAACAATCTCCTCAATAAACTTTGTGAGTACTTGAAAGATGTCTATCAGAGTAAGAACTAACTGGTATCCTTGCCTTCAAATATATTCTAAAGGGTTGAAGGGACTCAGTACATCCACTGCCATCTTGAATTCCAAAGTATTCAAGACTACAACACAGATTCCTCCTGCACCAGTATTCCAGGACCTATGTTCCTTCTATGAAAATAATACATAACTCCATGCCATCTTCCCTCCTGTGTTTTGCCCTTCTCTAAGGCCCATGTTCATTGACAGCTGTGGTCCTGTACATCTACAATCAACCACAGCTTAGATGTTCTCCTATTAATCTCACCAAAAAAAGCAGCAGAAATATAAGAGGTAAGGATGTTTTCAAGTTCTCTCTGAACCAGCCATAAGAATGGGATATAACCTAACCTAGATGCTATTTTTAGGAAACAAGAAAGTTGGTGTCTTAAGCCATGTTGGAAACAGCAAAATGAAGACCTTTGTAAGTTAATACTGGAATGAATTTGTGGTTCAAATGGGGATAAGAGGAATAATGAGCTGGGAATATGGCAAAAAAGTTAACCGACAAGGAAATTGCCATGCTGCCATCAGTCTAGTCAGCAGCACAGTATTTTATTAAGCAGGGAAGTAATTTTGTTGAGCAATGCTTAGAGAGGTTTTGTCATGGATAGCTGAGAACTTCTCTTGTGCTGTAATTAGCCATAGATTTCCAGACTTTTTGGAAGACAAAAGGATGAGGATGTCTTCAGCGGGCTAAAGCCAAATCACAATAATAGGTAGTTTTATAGTGGACCTGATGCCAAAGCTTTCTGACATGGGGACTTCTCAGAATTTTGGTTCTCTGCCTACACAGTGAGTATGACACTGCATGTATAATTAGTTGCTTGATTCTTCTGTCTTCACTATTAGGAAATATGGCTGAACTGAGGAGACCTGTCATCTTCTTCTGTTAAAGAATAATATCTTTGTATCCAGAGCACCTCCGCTGCAGTGTTATGAATGATTGCTGTGTCCTGGGAAACCTGGGCAGAATGATGCTTGACCAAAGGTTTGTATCATTATGGATGCTCTAAACTAAGGAATCCTTAATTCTGTCGTGTGTCTCAGACAGATCAATCATGTTAGAAAAGCAATTCTACTATGAATTGCTTACTCTTTTAGGGATGCAAATATCAGAATTGTAGTTCTTTAAGGAGAGACATAAAATAAACCTGACTTACAGCAGAATCCTAGAAAAGTACAAAGCTTTTTTCATGTAACTGAAAGCATTTAAATGACAGAAACTGCTTATTCAGTCTTCTGAACACTCCTACTTCCATCTTTGAAAGCTTTCTTTCCTATCTGCTGTGAATTTAATCTATTAATAATTAATTGTTCTTGCTTTTGGGTTTTAGCTTGCTTTTGTGCCATCTTTTTGATCTCTTCTCTCTGGTATCCCTCTTGTTCCCTCTTCCCTCCTCCTACTGAGTCCTTAACAAAGAACAGACACAGGTAAAGCAATGGATGTACAATTTATCACAGCCCAAAACCAAATGGGCTTGATGTTCACAAATTCATACCACATTTCTCTTCATTTTTTTCCATAAAAACAGATATGGTATCTTGGTTCTATCAGTGCAACAAGCCTTACCAATGCTAACTTACAACTACATCTGGCTGCCAAGTGTCCCGATCCAGCGTTCCTGATACTACAACAGCCGTGCACTATTCAAAGTAAATTGATTGTATAAGGGCTTTGCTACTTCTATATTTTTAAGTGTTAATGTTGAGAAAGGTCTATGTTAAAGGACAGTACCATATGTCATTAAAACTGAAAGAATTAACAAAAGCATAGTTCAGTCCTCCACTCCCACTTAGTGCTGTTTTTTAGGAAAAGCTCGCCTACATGTGGGTTCTTGCTGGCAGGTGGTATTACACAAAGACTATCTGGACATGCTGGGGTTAATTTTGCTTTGTTTCCATGATCCTCAGCACCCCTTTCAGTTAAATATACTTATGGTAGTCAACACTGCCATTATGTCTTATATAGACCATGCACTTAAATATTCTCTCTGCAGAAAAAGCTTTGATAGAAGTTATATTCAAATTATTCCCCCTGTGCTTTGTGGGTTTTAACATTTGCCATGCCATTTTAGTTTACTGGTTTATGACACTACTCACCAAACACTGTGGACAAGTAATTTAATATACAGTGGCTTCTTGGAACTCAAGTGTTTGTGGGAGACATCACTGTGACTTAAATTGTCAGCATTTAAATTCTGTCCCAGTTCTGCATTTCCTGCTTCCATAATGATTTCAGTACTCTCTAAATTCTGTTTTTTTTTCTTAATGTTTATGGTGATGTTGTGTTTTTAGTTATGAATTGTATATTTATCAACTAAATAAATCTGAAAAAATAGTTCTGTATTAATTATCTCATACTACTGCAAAATAGAGCATAAGTCAGAGCTAAACATCTTTAAAAACTCAACAAGTTTAAGGGACAGAGCAAATTAAATATTTGTTAAGTGTATAAATGCTTTGTCAACCCTATAAGAAATGCTGGCATGGCCAGGGCAAAATGAAGCATTCTTTTTCCCTTCCCTTCCCATTTCTCCACCCTACTCAACTGGTTTGGTTTGAGAATTTGATTACTCCCCCCCATAAATTTCAAAGTAAAGACTTCAGTGTTCTTCTCCTATTAACATCACTTTCTTGACCAAATCACATCATGGTTGCAGCCCAAGAACAGGAACAAATTGTGTTGAAAGGATAAAAGGAAAAAAACCCAACGTAGATACACCAGTAGAACATTCTCATGTTTTCCTATACATTTTAAACCATAATAAGGAATTACTGTGCTGGTCAGCACTATACCATCCTATTAAAAGTCATACAGACAATGAATAATGTAGCTGTTCTGAATGTTGTCAAAGAACTCTCATGTGATCCATGCTTCCCCACATCTGCTCTTTTTCCATTCTCTCTATATACTGTTTTCTTCTACTGATACAAATACATCAGGACAGCAATTCCAAAGCCATGGCTTATTAATAAAATCCCCCAAAAATCCTTCAGTTCATATCTACATTTAAATATACAGCCATACATACATATCTGTATATGTTTATAAATAAAAATGTAAATAAAATTCCTATACATAGTTTGGCCTATAAAAATATTTATTACTGTATTTTTGATTGATTTAAATGAAAAAAATGTATTTATTCAGATTTCCCATAAATTAGTGAACCAGAGGCACATCACATGTAGGTAACTCTCACAAGCAGACCTGTCTATATAAAGAACTTAAAAGTTATACTTTGAATTTAAAACATGGGAAGCTACTCCCTCCTCTGTAGGGATGATAATGGGGAGCAACATGATTAAAAATAGCCCCAGCAGAGTGAGCACAAATATGAGTAACTGAAAAGGGAGTAAGTGAATGCCAGCTTTGTGTAGGGATTATCAAGGGATTTTGAATCTATGTGTCTATTAGCAAGGGGGAATTCCTAGTAGAAAATAAATAAAAAGGAAGAAAAGAAAGAAAAAAGGAAAGGAAAATGATTCAGCTGGTTAAGCCAGGGAGGGAGGTGGAAAGCAGGCCCATTATTTCAGGGAAACAAGCTACACTTGGGGAAGGATGGTGGCTGGAACCACCACTCGGTAGCAAATGACCTGTCTGCACGGAACACACACCCTCAGTGAGGTGTACAACCACCCTGAGTGACCCTTGCCACATTTCCGACACAAGGAATAACAGGGTAAGGAACACAAGAGCTATACCAAAGAAGAGGAAAAAAAAAAGTTGAGCATAAGTGTAGTTAAGCAGATAGACACTCTGGCAAGAATCCAGACATGCAGCACAGCACTGAGCAGGCTTTTTTCCTGTCTTTTTCCAGGTAATACAATAAAAATTTGTCCTGCTGCAATGTTTATTTATCTGGAAATATATAACCTGTTCCAAACAGCTGAGGGAGGACCTGTCTAGATTGTAAAAGAAAACAAAACAAAAGCAAGGAGAAACCCAGCCCCCTGCCTCACCTGGGCCTCTCTTAGATGACTGCCTTCCTATAACTCCCCTTCACCTCAAAAGAAAAAGATGCTTCCATGTCATATAATTTTCCCTCCTTTTCTCCCTTCAGTCTTTGCACACGGCAGGTTTGTGTTCTCCTGAAATTGTGTGGGTTTTTTCTCCTTTGAGAAAACCAACACCAGCCAATATTCTCAGCCCCTGCATGACCCATTTCATAGGACCTTGGCTACCAGGTTTTGTTTAACTTTATAATTCCAAGCTGGAGATGGAGGCCTTCTCTTCTTTCGGCCGCAAATTCTGGGAGGAGATTGGTTAACCACTGAAAGGCCTTATCCATCAAAAATTGGGATGAACCTTAAGGCAACGACTTGTTCTCCTCTGGACAGGCTCCTCTCACCTATCCGTGAACTGGTAATTTTGTTGTCTGTCACTTTGAAAAGTGACTCACCTGCTTTTTCACTTATTTGGTATGGAACTTTATCAACTGACAGTATAAAATGCTTTGTTTCTACCATTTAACCATCACTCTGGGAGGTAATTTAGTAACCCCACGGATCCCAAACAGACTCTAGGTTTTGTTATTTCTTGAGAAAATAAACCACTGTAAGAAAAAGCAGTATGACGAGCTAGGCTGAATGTCTTGCTAATATTTCTCTGAGCAAAGCAGACAGAAATTAAAGAAGCAGATGAGGAATCCTAACATGAAAATATCTTAGACCTTGATGAACTATCATCTTGAAAGATGAGTTAAAAGAGCAGGAGGAATTAGGGATCTGCATATCTGCTGTCTCAGGAATATGGCAAAGGCAGCGATAGAATAAACTCATTTAATCCAGTAATTTGACACAGAATCAAAATGGGCTTCCATAGCCACACCTGGGTGTTAGAAGTACTCCACCCAGTTTCCTTCGATGAATATTCATGTCACAGAACTGAATCTTTGTGTGAAAGGCAGTGGCTGTGTTCAGCTAGCAAGTAGGTGTGAGAACTCTTATCTAGATGGAGAATCCTGAGAAACCTTTAGACAGGTACCTGGTTATAAATCTGAAAATATGACTAATCAACACCTGAATATAAGAGCAGAGACAGCATTAGAGCACACAGATGTGACTTAGAAAAAATGATGTTGAAGCCTAAGTATCTCGCATGGAATTTTAAAGTCTAGATTTTTGTGATCATCATTCCTAATGCACAGGAAATATGTAAATAATGAAGCATTAAGAACTCTATTTTCATTCACTCATTTTATTATCAGCAGAAGGCAATCTAAATTTGAAATTGTTTTCTAGGGGAATAAATGCCTTTCAGCATAACTATACAGAAACCTATCAGCTTAACACCTGTTTGTCTTTAACTACATAATTTAAGGTCATTTGAGTTTGCCATAGCACAGGTAGGACTCCTTCACCTTTGGTATCAGTATTTTCTCACTGCTGAAGCTGCATGACTGCAAAATACACATTTTGTGATTTGCTTCTCAAATTGTATTATTATTTATCCAAAGAGAATGAAATTAATCAAACATTCAGGAAGTTGTTTCTTCATTCATAGTGAGAACACTGGTCACATTTTATTAATAAGTCTAAAAGATATAAAAAACCATAATAAAATCATGGCCACAGCTATCTACTTCATGCAGTATAGGCTATATGACAGCTCAAGCAATCCTCAATGTGAATCCACAAACATTCTAAATATAAACAGGAATTTAAGAAAGCTATTTTCTCTTCACTTGCAAACAAACCCAAGGATACCAAATGTTCCTACTTAGCTTCAATTAGCGAAACTGGAAAATGTAACCAGTGATGTAATGCATTATTTGGGAAAAGGAATAAGCCGAGTTTTAGAATCTAGAAATAGTGTATTTTGTGGATCTGACATCTAGAAATTATTTCTGAGGGATTTTTAATATTTAATAATGTGTTATGAAATGTCTATTTGCCACAATACCAGAAGAGAAACAGCTGATCTTCGATTTCATGAAACAAATGTTTTGCACATTAAATAGCACAGGACTAGAAAAGTCAAGAATCACACAGAATCACAGGATATTCTGAGTTAGAAGCCTATTTTTTGATCAAACCCAAAAATGAAACATATACTCAAATTTGTATGATTTTTAATTTCTCATAGATCCAGTTACCTCCAGTGACTTAATAAACATATGCAATTTTTATTTTGATAAGAGCACTCTGAAATCTCTTTCATTGTTGTATAACTGACATTTTCAGTTGTTTCAACCAGAAGCTTACAATAAACAAAATTATAGATTCCAGATGGCCTTGCAAAGGGAAAGAAAGTGGAAATCTGTACAGAACCAGAAGTACATCTGAATCAACAAGCGAAGTATTTGATGAGAAAGGAATATTGTTACAGAAGGATGCCTCTCTTTTCCTAAGAAAATGCTGTAGTGAAAAGAAGTATTTTTGCCTTATAATTTGGGCAACACAACATTTATTCATTGAGTAATACTCTCAAGCAAGTGATCTTAAACATTTTTTAATATCCTGCTGTTTTACCATCACTATTTATGGAAGTCAAACAAAAAGAAAGAGAAACAAAATTGCACTGTACATCAAGAACAGTTGCTGTGAAGTACAGGAAGAGGCAAGATGAAGATTTGTTAAACAATCCTGGAAGATGAAAAGGGAAAACCAGGGAATACTAAGATAGAAGTTTATTATAGACTAGCTTTTTGGGTGGAGAGAAGTCGTGTTTTTTGATCACGCAAAGGAAACATCCAAAAGGACAGAACCTGATGGCTTTAATTACTTCTTGAAATTAATTTTTTTTCTGTTGGAAAATAAATAAGAAGGAGACAGTCCAACAAGTTCTTGGAATACGCTGGGGACAGCTTTTTCTTTAGAAGGTAAAGAAAACCATTAAGGGAGTGGCTATATTAGATCTTCTGCTGACTAGTAGGGCACAAACTGGCTGACAGTGGAAGGCAATCTAGGTGAACGTGAACTCCATCATTTAATAATCACTACCATAAAAAAGGAAAGAAGCAAAATCAAATTACTGTTTTTTTCCCCAGAAAACAAAACCAAAATTTTATGAGCTCCAGAGACTGATAAGCAAGGTTTTGTAGGAAGACTGTTTAATTAACAAAAGAATGTAGGAGAGCTTGTCTTAGTCATTGCTGGAGTCAGTTCTTAATTACCCAAGGAAAAGGGAATAATATGAATTAGGCAAAAACAGAGGATAAAACAAATTAGTCTGGGTACATTATTCTGCAAGACTCTACTCAGTACATGTACCTTTGAAAGGCTTATGAACAGATTTCATAGAACAGCAAGAGAGAGGAGCCTGATGCAAACAGCTTATGTTTTCTAAGGCACCGTTTTCTACCACTGTCCCACAAGAAATGCTGAGGGAAGGCAGGGCTTCCTTAAATCCCAATCCCCACAAACCATCTGTCATCAGCAGGTGACTGTGTTATTACACACATTAGGAGATTATCCCAATACAAAAGAAACTGCTGAATTCACACACACACACCCCCCCAGGCAATTTCCTTGACTTTTATAATTTATCTAACAATCAGACTTTTGCGTTATACATCAAAGTATAAAATTATGTGGCCTAGTCTCACTCACTTTCAGAAGCTTCATTTAAAAGGTTTTAAATGTTCTTAGTAAAAACGGATTGATCCCCGGTTAGAGAAATAACACCCCAACAGTTTAATTTAGCTGTAAGTATGAACAAATTATTCCAAAAGAAGAACTAAATGCTTTCTAAGCAACAGCTGCAACCTCCTATTCTTTCCACTGAAAAATATCAAACATCTACTTGCTTTTCTAGAAGTCCTTGGAACAAGCTAATATACAAGACAGCAGTGGGGTGAACAGCAATTTTTTCTGTTGGAAAGCAAATTTCACAGCTAGCTCTACTACAATGGAATGTCATCCCAGCACAGTAAATGTGCCATTTCACTGTTTTGTGAAGAACTGAGATTTTTTTGTAGGATGTTTCAACAGTATCAATAGAATTAAGATCCTGAATGAGACCAAAAGGGATATTTGGGGTTTGTGTTATATGTGTATTCAGCTTAAGACCAGTGAGTCTTTTCCAAATGCAGGAATTAGTAGATGAGGTTTGCTGGCTTGAGAAAAATAAACGTGTTTGTTTTAAAGACAGAATATTTTAAGCCTTCATCAAATATATTCAGATGCATATTAGTTCCACAGCCAAGAAGAAAGCAACTTTTTCAATTACTGGCCTGCTGAGTACTTTTGTTAATGTGGAAAAGTAGTATTTCTCTCTCCACAGAAAGATTACAATAAAGACAAGAATGGCATTGCACAACTTTGTCTGCAATCTGAAATTAAGTTCTCACATTAGAACAGGAGTAATTAGCATTTTCCCTAGCTTGCTTCCATGCAGTAATGCTGCTGCCAAGCAAATGAGTAACACTACAGGAGCTAAATGAACAGTAGAAACAAACATGTAGCCATTCCTCCTTCTCTGGGAAAAAAACTTATGGAGAAAACAGTACGGGTTAAGTACTGCAGAAGTGTTGGTGATCTGTAGAAATGTAGGTGTTGTTCCTTTATTATTTTGGCTTACATATTTTTATGAACAAAAGGAAAAAGCCATATGGTTTGTGGGAGCATGTGGAAGATCTCCTCGAGCCATTTTCTCTTTTGTCTCTTCATGCCAGCTATAGTTATTACGTACCTTCCTTATTTCCGTACATGTTATTAATTTGAAAATTTTCCAGTACTTCAAACACGGGTCTTTTAAAGGAAGATTACAATTATACCTTGTGTTAAATTCTGTTTTCAGAATAGACATCTGCATGATATATGTAAGTGTGTTTGTGTATACCTACGTTTATATAAACACACATATTTAGTTTTCTCCTACCTTTCTAAGTGCTGCTGGTAATGAGGCAGTAGACATTGATATCGCTGGGAGAGCGTAAGAGTGAGGGCAGATTACTGAGGCTGTTTGGTTCTCCTGGACAGTGTAGCGTCTGCCCGACACATCATAATACCTGCAAGGAGAGGAAACATTGTTCAGTTAATGCATCCCAGCAGAAAAAAAAAAAAAAAAAAAAAAAGCCAGAGTCAGTGTTGGCTGTATTTCTGACAAAACACTAAGATGTTTTTTCCTGTTTCAGTGGTTCCAGGTCTCTGGTACTTCCAAAGTTTACTGGTTTATTTTAGCTGAACTACTTGCTCCTCTTCTTAGACATTAATTCATCCCACCTGCTTCAGCTCTCTGAAACTAACTTGTCAGCTTTATCCTGATAATAAAACAACCAAAATCCAAATACAATACTCAGCAGGATAACCACATCAGAGCCACAAGGCAGAAAAATTAGTCGTCTTATCTCCATCACTCTACCTCTTCAGAGAGAGCATATTACAACACTTGGGGTTTATAGTTCCACATCACACCACATGTACCGTTCCCTTTCCTTCTGGAAGCTGTCTCAGTAAAGCATCAGTTGAATTCTCAGAATAAGTCACTTATTGGGAAGAGGCTGTCACAATAAAAGTGTATACAATCTTTAAAGCAATATATTAATTTCAAGCAAGTCAGTCCTAAAACTTAAGGAACCTAGTTTTGTGTATATTTATTCTGCAGTGTCAAATTTCAAATTCTGAATCCGAAGAATGTGAAAAAGTTCACTTAGTCTCCTCTCAAGAGAGAAATAAAATAGTAAAAACTGACCAAGATATAAAATCTCTTCCATCTCACTGTCTGAAAAATTGAAGTAGCAAGAATCCAGAATTCTCTGAAGATATAGTTTTATTAAAAGGCTGATAAATATAACAGTTTATATATTTTTGTCCTTTAGATGATTCAACAATTGGTTAAAATGCAGCTTTTAAAAAATGGTATGTATTTTGCTATTTTTATTTCAGAACTGGACTGAATTTTTCATAGGATCATAGGACAATTCAGGTTGGAAGGGGCCCCAGGAGGTCTCTGGTGCAATGTCCTGCCTGAAGCAGGGTCAACTATGGGAACACATCAGGTTGCTCGGGGCTTTACTCAACCAACTCTTGAAAATATGCAAGGGCAGAGACATCATAACCTTTCTGGATAACAGTGAAAATGTTTTCTCTTACATCTAATCTGAATCTCTCCTTTTTCAACTTTTCGCTGTTGTCTTGTCTTCCTACCATGCACCACTGTGAAAAGTCCGGGTCTGTCTCCATTACCACCCAAAGCTGTCTCCTCTCCAAAACTGAAAAAGCCCAAATTCTCCACCCTCTATGCACAGGACAAGTGGAACCTCACAGGCAACCACCATATAGCAGCCATACGACGAACTCACCCCAGTTTGAAACATTGAGAGATCTCTAGGCAGAAAAAATACCCTCATCAAATATTTTACTTTCACAGAAAAAAAGTCTCAAAATATTCTTGTTTTGTTTTGTCCTTAAAATATGCATATTTTCCATTTTGGTTGGAACAAAACTACCTTTTTCCCACAGGCTTCTTTTCCAGACTCATCATACTGTCCCAAATCCAGCTCTGTTTGTACAGCTTTATTTGCAAATTCAGTTTTATAACTGACTTTCATATAGAGTTTTCAAAGAGTGAATAAGTGAGCAGAAAAGCCTCAGGCACATTTATAAAGTCGTTCAGTTTATTGCATAATTGTGGTGAAA
Source organism: Promerops cafer (assembly GCA_013398275.1). Classification (NCBI taxonomy): domain Eukaryota; kingdom Metazoa; phylum Chordata; class Aves; order Passeriformes; family Nectariniidae; genus Promerops; species Promerops cafer. The sequence goes on along the minus strand of VZSE01006462.1, from coordinate 5,442,219 downwards.
ATCTTTTGACATTTTAACACATATCCCAATAAACATGTGCAATTATTTTGTTTATTTACCTATTTCTAAGGAAGAAACTGCATCACTCTTAATAGCTGGTTACCTTCCCCAGGACATAGCTGACTTTGAGCTGTCCATCTTGATTTTCATGTTCTGCCTCCACCGATAGAGCTTGCTTTTGGGGTGGTTCCACACACATTGCAGGTGAGAAAATTCAGAAGTCACATTAAAAAGGTGCTCAGGTAGTGCTGAAAGGTCCTGTGTCACCCAACCCTGTCTATGGTTGATACTGCTGAAGGGACTAACAGGAGGCTGGGGACTGTCAACTCCATGACTCAGAGCAATGGAACAAGTGACACGATATGGGCAGGAGACTGGAAGGGTGTTTGGCTGAAATCTGGATAAGAAGTCAGGGTAAGCAGGAGGAAAATAATAGCACACCAAGGGAAGTGGATGGAAGAGCTGTCAGCTGTTGAGGAGACACTGACACTCTGCAAGAGGCCACCATTCGCCATGGTGCTGCTGGGCTGGTGACAAGCATCTGCACCCCAAGTGATATACAACGAACCTGTGTCAGAAAATAACACATCACCAATCCCAAATGCCAAAAGGAAGGCAAGGGAAGCTCTGGAAGCAAACATTTCCTAGGTAGGAAGACAGGATATTTCACCAGGATATCCTTTGTCCTGCTGCAGAAGGGGGCTGTGCTGGTCCCCAGGCAAGCCAGCAGCATCCACCTGGGAGGCACCTGCTGACTCCCTTCCAGCAATGAAGGCTGGGCCTCCTTGGGGACATCCTCACACCTTGCCCCACGTGCCCACTCCTGATGGCCATCAGTCCCTGAGACACCATTAGACCTCAGGGCGCTGGCTTGTCTGCAGCGTAGTAGCCAGAAAGCTGCTGCTTTCAGAATGTAGTGAAGCAGCACTGATTCTTTCAGGCACCTTTTTTTTAAAGGACACAATTTCACACCAAAAACTAGAGCTAACAGAAACAGCCTGGGAGGTTTCAAAGCAAAGGTGTTGCACTGGAAAACAGCCAGCTCCAGATTTCCAAACAAGTGAGAAAAGGTACTCTTTGAATTTCTTCATGGTTTGAGGTCTATCCTCCCAACAATCTGCTGACAAGTTGAGCTCACCAGAGCCTCCAAGTTTTACTTTATGGCACCAGGCAGTTTTCCAGGCAAACGCTGCAGTACGCTTCCCGCCTGAAGGCACAGGCACGCACGCAAGCTCCTGAGGGCAACACAGGGTGTGAGGGCACAGGGCTGCACCTCTTCTGCCCCAGCTGCCCAGCCAAATTCTCTCCTTCCAGCCCAGACACAGAGCAGCTCACCCCAATGCATGGCGGAGAAACTCACTGTGGGACAAGGGCAGGAGGGGGGACAGTCACCATAGAGAAACTGAGGCACTGTCAACCCACACCCTTTCTTTTCTCACCCAGGCGTGTTTGTGTAACCATGCCCACTTGCTCAGAGCCCCGAGGCTCCGGGGGGAGAAGGAGCTTGCAACACGCTGAGCATGTTATGAAACCCTCCCAGACATTTTGCTCAGCAGTAACTCCAACAGCCCCATGTTACCTAAGCCGTTTCCAGCACAAATCCTAACCATGCCCCCATACCTGCTATCATGAAGAAAATTAACTCTATGCCAGCCAAAACCAGCACACATCTTTTCATACGGCTATTAGTTACAGCAATAACTAATTTTACAGAGAAGCAAAGGAAGAGCAAGAAGGCGGCCTTGGAAATTATCAAGCTTTTGGAGGGAGCACGAGGTACGAAAAGGAGGAAGGGGAAGTTTTGTAGGTATGTACATCTTCTCTTTACCTGATTTACAGTAGAACTACTGACTGGAAAAGAAAACCACCAGATGGGAACAGACCTGGCGGTGCTGTTTGTGCTGCAGACCACACGGTTTGGCCCCATCACTCTTACCTGTCCATGCCTTAATTCTTAGTAGCAACACAATGTTATCTTATTAACTATCTTAACATATTGACTTGAAATATGACAATTGCAAATAATTTTGAAGGGAACTAGCTGTAGACAAAAATATATAAAGACAATGTAGGACCAATGAGCAAACAACTCACTAACAAAAAGAAGAAAAGAGTGGGTTGCCATCCATTTTAACCTAACAGTGCTTACTAAACTAGCATCCTTATAAATTTTACAGACATGGCTTCCCTCATAATCCATCATATTCAGCCCTGCGATCCATCTCCCATCTGCTGTTTTTCAGAACAGTCTTCAGTCTGTATCCAGTAGATGGTTCTTGCCTATTAATTCCCACTTTTCAATCAACACAGTATGAGATCATTTTTTAAGAGAGAGCATGCATGAGCAAGAGCAACTTGATTACAACGGGAAGATATTTTGTTTGTTTATTCAGATCCTCTACCCAGTCTTCCCCCTCCCACACCATACCAGGACTACAGTTTTTCCCTGGGAGCAGCAAATATCAGTTTGATCAGCAAAATGACTGACTAAAGATTTACTGCAAAACACAGAATGGTATGAAGAGCAGTAAGGGGCGTTTCTCTGGTTCATCCACCACCTCAGTGCTCGTGACTATGATAGATGCACCTATGCTGACAAATAATTTACCTCCCTGGTTCATTCCCTGGTCCTGGTGCCCTTGTCAGCCGTACCGCACATGCATCACCGTGAGCTTGGACTCTCTTCTGAAGGAGACCGATTGCTTCTCTCCGAGGAGAAGCCAAGGCACAGCTCTGTGGACAGACTGCCCTGAGGATGTCACAGCAAGAATGGGACTAGACCAATAGTGGCTTCTCCTGCCCTCCACCATCCCAACCAGCCTCTTGTCCTCAGACAGCCTCTGTGTGCCCACACCCCACAGCATGCAGCATACTTTCAGCATAATGCTATAAAAACACCAGTCTTGCAGGCAGCAAAGCAACCTTCACATTACTTCAGACACTTTGAACTGAAGCCACAAAAATATAATTACGATCTTAGAGCCATGGGGGCATCGGACCCAGGTCAAATGTTAGGCAGTACAAACGCAAACAGCTCACTCCAGAGGCGAAGGAGGTGTGGATACATCTGTAAGGATCACTCCTTGGGGCAGATGCTTTAGCAGTATAGACTATTTTAAACAAGGGTTTTTTAATTGTGCATTATTTGAGTTGCTGTCGTTACAGCCTTAATATATTTTGAGCATTTCAAACAGCCTGCTCTGGGCTGAAGTTTTCCATACAAAGCTACTGCTTGTTATTCTTTCTGTCATCTTTTCCACAGAACCAGTATGTGGACTCCCTAAACAGTCTGCAGCAAGCTACTTAACACATTTGTATCACCTCTTCCCACTGCCTCAGCAGTCCCATTTCTGTGTCCCTGGTTATAGAAGGGAAGAGCCAACTTCAGCTCTTATACAAGTGGTTGCTACACTGGGGCACCTCTTGCACATACCTACCTAATCACACAGAGTTTCAAGGGGTGGAAATCTGGAGCAGACACACATGTTTTTGAAGGGATATATGCTTGGGGGACATGCACTGCATGTCCTTCTGTTGTGGGAGTGACAGGATGTGTGTGTGTGATTTTTATAGGAAAACTGAGCATTTCAGACTTCTCCCAGGCCTTGGGTGTGATGAATGGCTCTGAGCTCCTCCCTGGGCATGGCACTGAGAAGTGGCAGGGAGGCACACACCCTCTTGTGCCAGCACCCTGCCATCTAATGGCCAGGCTTCAGATTCACAGGTGAATCAAGTTTTACCTTTCTGCCTCCACCTCTGCCTTCCAGATCCTAGAGATAGAAAAGTCTGTTTAAACTACCTTAGGTCACATCTGGTCAGCACAGAAGTACTCCTACTGGCTTACTTCGAGGTGTTTTCTCATACGTCTTAATAACAGGGTTAATACCTCACCTAAAAGTACTCTTTGTTATAGTTACTCCACTCTGCCTTACTAAATCATCCTAAATAACTCCTTCCTTTGTTCGGCAAATTCACACCATTTAAATACTTGCAGGCTTTAGCTGTATCTCTCACTCACAACCATTACTTAGCATCATCTTCCCTTCTGTAAAGGAATTCCCATGTTCTCCTCTCTGTTTCCTTCTGACAAGACCTCTCCAGCAAAGATGTGTCCAGAGCTGGACACAAGGTCCCTGCTCGACTCACACAAAAAATCACAAAGAGCAGGTCTGCTGCCTTGTTGCTTTGTGCCACGATACATTTGCTCACACAAAGACTGCACAGAGCTTTTCTGAGCCACTCTAATACCACAAACTTGTTGTACTTGTTGTCCACTTCCATTCATACATGTATTTGTTTTTTCTTTCTACCGCCTTCCCAGTACAATACATTAATTTCAGGTTATTAAATGTATTTGTTTGCATTTGGCAGTTTGTTGAAGCTCTGAGCAACTTCATCATGAGATGAAATGGCTCCAAGCTTCTGGCTTTCCTGCACTTCAAACAGCATGCAGCTGGAAATACTACAGTCATTAGGCCTTCAAAACATGTTTTTCTGAGTGCTAACACAGACACACAGTGCTGCTCTGTAGCCAAATCTTTAATACAGTGAATTCAAGCAGCTTCTGCTCTCTTATTCCAACTGATCTTCTTCCATTTTACAAAATCAAAAAGCCCCTCTGTCATAGAAATTACTGCAATTATTAATAGTGTTTAAAGTTAACTACTTTAGCACCTCTATTAACTAGGAAAAATACCCAATAAAGACACTTCAGAAAGATGGATTAAAAAAAATACAACAAGAAAGTTGAATTATTAGGTTATCTGCTAGATAATCTGGAAGTTTAGTGAATAATGGAGTTAGCTTCCCAGAAACCCTGCCATTATATAACTAGTTAAAATATTCATGCATAGAAGCATAGAGCTTGATCTATACCAGGCTTGTGCCAGATGCTCATCACCCTTTCACTATTTTGCCTCCTGATGTTCTCAACTATGGAATTAGCTGTAATAGATTTAATTTTGTATCTTACTGTCTTAAGTATCTTTGTATCTTAAGTGTCTTCACAGCAACTCACTTTTTCCCTTTTTACATCTACAAGCCAGGTTATTATCATTCTGTATTGACGTTCCTATGAGGAGATCATCAACTTCAATTAACGCCTACCACAAATAATCATTTCTCTCCAGTTGTATTTCCAACCCTCATTTGCATAGGAAAAATCACAATCCAACAACAAACAAAAATTCTGTTTTCTACAAAATAACTGGAAAATGTACTGATCCACTTTCTAAAACCGCATTCCAAAGGAGGAATACATTTTGTCGTTTCATCACTTGGAGACTATTCAAATTACTGAAGCTCTTTTTTTATTCTGTAACTTGAAGACCATTAACAAATTTTGTCAGTTACTATTTTTTGTGAAACTGAAGTCCCTGTGCTGATAGTGATGTTTTAAAAAAATTTTTAAAAATAAGTACAATATTGATAAAATATGTACTCCTTTAAGCATTTTTTTCCCTTTTTTTGGCCTTTTTTTTTTTAATTCATCAGAAAAGCTCATTATTATCATCCAGCCACTGGGTGGCACCTCTACATAGATGCCAGGTGTGCCTCAACAAACCCATGATGCCTTCAATAATCAGTCTATTCCTCCCACAGCCAAGTGTTGCCATTACATCAGCTATGTGTACACAGCCATGTTTGGGAGACAGCTAAAGTTGGTTACTAAAAATTGGCTTTGTAATATATTCCTGGACTTGTCTGCTTCAATTTTTCAACTTATCTTTGGGAAAAATGAATCTGTATAGAGAAACCTGTCAGAGGACACCTGATTCCTTCAATATGTGCAAGTATGGTCAACTTTTGATAGCATATCAAATTGTTTTGACAGATGTGCCAGAGCAAATATATAATGAACTTTGTTGCTTTGTAGTAATATAAACCAAATCATGTTTAATATTACAGTAGCATCCATCAAGCCCAAGCAAAGTTAAATTCCAGTTTTGGTGGGCAATGACCTAATAATATCCTTGCCCCTAGGTCAATTGTAATGCTGCACTGGACTATCTCAATGAGTGAAAAGCTCATCTTGATATTTATACTCTGGCCTAGCTTTAAAGCATTGTATAAACAATAATCATCACACTGAGTTACCTAACACAGGTAATATCTCATTTTATACAGTAAGAAGCTCAAAGAACCAGATGAAGCTGTTTGACTGAGGAGACGAAAAGCCAGCATCAGTCATTTCTTTAAACATATGATGCTTGTCTTCCTTTGTTCATATTGACTCACCATGACTTGAGGAACAGAAACATCACGTTACTGCATCATTTTCCTACTTTCTGTAGCTACATTGGGAGATACAGAAGGGTGTTTACAAATCCAGGGACATGAAAATGCTTTTGAACAGACAGACTCACACTTGCAGCATTTCTCCACCTGCTCTTTTATGTGAGTTTCAGCATTTTGATTCAAAGTGATAGTAAAAAAAAAAATCAGCAAAGTTTGTGCTCTTTAAAGTTTGTTGTGAGCATCTAGTAATCTGCCTTGGACTAAAGTTCCACTTTAGTGGAAACAAAGCAACAAGTAGGAAAGTCTTTAATTCTTGGGAATTCTGCCCACAAGAAGGGATAATACAGCTGTGCATACACCAAAATAAGCCTCTCAAGTTCCCACTGTCCAAAGGCAGGAAAGGCCATGCAGGATGGGTACAGAGGCAGCAGGGAGGGAGGGATGCACTGTTACACACACCTGAGTGCTAGGTCTGGTGCTGAGGACACCACTTGTCACACGGAAATGAATGACCACAGCTCCAGGCTGTGGCTCACAGGAAGGTCCTGCTCAGCCCAAGATCCCAGAAGATTACATGGCCTTTCAGCAGTCTAATGCTCTCCCCGGCCCCAGCCTCTCCTGCACCCATCGGGCCAGCGAGGAGACCCTGTGTGTGTCCCTGAGCCCAGCATGAGGGTGAGCCCCTGGCAGCACAGCCTGAGAGTGAAGAAAGGGCCAAATGAATGAGATGCAACCAGGACTTGTGAGGTTTGGCTGGTGCTGCATAAACTCATCCATTTATCTATGCATCAAAATCTTCATAAACCACACCCTGCAATTTCAGCAAAGGAACTCACCTAAAATGAGTTGATTTCATGAGCTAAATTAGCCCACTGTCTAGAACAAAGACAAACATCTAGTGTGGTACCAGCCATTCCACATTTGCATCAATTATGCTGAGCTCAATTGAAACTCAGACTTTTGGCAACAAGGCACTGAGCCATCTTTTGCTCACAAAATAACACAGCGGCTTACATTCAATGAAGATTTGTGATTACAAATTGATTAATGTAGATTTATTATGTCACTTCTGAATATCAATAGTCTAAATACCTAGGTAACCTACAGTTACAAGCATGCTGTAGAAAAAAGCAACTTTTTTTTTTTTTAGTGGCACTAGAAAGGCATCAATTAAGAATGTAGACTTAGCTTTGTAAATTCAGCTTTGAAAACTGGCTATTAAAATTTTCCTTTAAGAAGAAAGGAAGAACAATTTACTAAAATGATTAAACAACTTCTTTCTGACGTCAGGAATGGAAAACTGAATTGAAATGACAAATTCAGTAAGAAGTAGCAGGAAAACAGAGTTATACTTAGGTAAGTCAGCTTGTGTAATATGAGGCGTTTTGTTGCTTCCAGACTTAATAATGAACTTCATCATTTCAAGCTTTAAGTAATTATTACTTTATTGCAATATTTATCACTATGGATTTTCTCACTTGCCTGAAAACACACATTTGCAGAGATTTCAGTATAAATCCTAGATTAATTACTTTCATTTCAATTCCATGTATATTTCAATATGGAGTATCTGAGTGAAGCATCATTTCTTAAGAGATGACAATACCGAATCACAATTTATCAGAGTGTTTAATGGGCCAGGTCCATGACTCTTATGTCTTAGAGCAAACAAGCTTCATCTTTTATGTGTATATACAGTTACATTTATGAAAACAATTTAAAAATGCTTTAACACAGACATCTTCTTAGATACAACTTGCAAAAATCTATTCTCATACTTCATATGGCTTTTCTAATCACGGGTCCAGCAGAAGTAGTAGTGCAGGGAAGTCTTGAAAAGTATTAGACCTTTCAACAAGATAACAATAGAGAAGATGAAAAGGAGACTCAAAAACTTATATCAATTGCAGTCACAGATGCATCATAGAAAGCAATTTTTGTCACGAATTCTAGCATAGCACCAATGTAAGATACCATTTCAAGTACATTCCACAGCCCTACCGATTATGATCAGAGCTCTTAATTCTCACATTCCTTTAAATGCCATTAATACAGTTATTTAAACTGTCGAAAGTTACAAATCAAAATAAACACACAGATATGGGTGGGTTTTCTACATACCTCCACAGAGGTCAGGCTTTCTGCCAGCTCAAACAGACATCATAACATGGATTTACACTACGAAGTGCTTCTTTGAAGTCATATTGGCTTCTTCAGAAGGACTAGCTTACCGAGTAAATAGCAGCAGAATTCAGGATTCCTTCTGGATAGAAGCTCACTGAAGGCAGCCTACCTGCATCTCTGCATCTTTACAGAGCCGGAAGACCACGGGCTTCACCTTCAGAGTTTGTTTTGCTTCACCTTTTGAGGAATGAGTTGTCTCCTGACAGTATTTTTGCCTTTTGTCAAATCCATTTACCACTCTCCTGTTTCACCCCTTTCTCTTTTCCACAGCTACCAAAAGTGATCTTGCAGGCAGTGAGAGAAGAAAAAGGGAAGGATGCAAAAAACAGAAGAGAAGGGGAAATGAAAAATGAAAGTGGGAGGCTCCTGGGAAAGGAGGCGCAGACAAACTAAGGAGAATATTTTTTTAACTGGGACACTGACAGCCCAGTTAATTTTGTGTAAGGCTTTGTTATTTAAAATGATGAGCATTTTGTTACAATTCAGTACACTTACTTAATGTTGCTTCCACTCTGTTCATTAACAGCTCTCTTCTGGATTACTAATCTACAAGGCCTTTAACTATTGGTTTTGAACAGCTCATCTCCCAGCCTCAATGCTTGATCATCCTAGAATGCTTAAATACCTTCCGAGCAGGAAACACCTTCATGTTAATTATATTGAATGTCTGAGCTGGAGCTTGGAGCCTGCCAAGCAGTTCTGAACACAGTAAACCAGGCACAGACTTTGTGATGAGTAAAAACAATGTGCTCCTATCATAGAATCATTACATGGAAAGAAAAATCCTCAGAAAAGACTAAGTAAGGTCTTAACTTTGAGGAAGCTGGTTACAACAAACTATTTCTATCTTTGGCACTGACCTGTGGCCACACCTCTATAAAAGAAATAAGTTTATCTTGTCTCTTAGATTTAACAAACAGCCAGAGCAGAGGTGGATAATCTCAATGCACATGCACTTCTGCGTGAAAACAAGTTTGATTTGTCCACCACAAGCATTAACTTTCTGCCACACCTACTCTTCTGTTTGGGTCAAGTCTATAATTAATGAAAGCTCCATTTCCATGTGACAAGCAAATTTTTATATCATCCCCCTTACCTTTGATTAAAGATCCATCTATAAAACTTTAAGATGACTATGGTAGTGTTTGAAGCTGATTTAAGAATAAAAACTTAAGAGAGTGAACTCGCTCTTAATAGCCTGCGGCTACAGCATCACATATTCTTACGTGTGCCTGACCTGGTCTGTAGCGAGCGGAGCAGCCTCCGTGGTGCTCGCTGAAGGAAGGAATTTTCATTGCAGTACATGTCATGCTTCAGCTCTTTGTCATCAAGAAATGAATTGTTTCAGTACAGCACTCAGTGACAAACCGCATTGTTCAAGTGCGCGTGAACACCACCCAAGGGATTCTGACGCTTTACGGGCTCTCAGCGTGCGAGCTGCTGAAAGCTTCAAGTTTCAAAATGTCCACGAGACCATTTAAAAACAAAGGAAAACCCAAAAGCTCCATATACAAAGTTTTCTGGTCTTCTTTTGGAGCCAAAGGTGTTTGTACCATCCCAGTGTCTCTTTGGCTCTGGGTCTTACGCAAGACTTCTAATTGACAGTTGAGTACAAAGAGTAATTAAATAAACATCTCGAATCACAAAAAATAATTCTACTACCATTTCAATCGCATTTTAATTTTAAAACAGTTCACACAGTAAACTTTATCCTAAAGCATCATGTGGTAAAAATGTATTATGAGCCTTGGACTTTACACATGAAATGCAAGTTGTTCTGGTGCCAGTTCAAAGACTGACTTAAGTCATCTAGGATGTCCTATTTACAATAGCTGACTACAGAGTCATCTGCCTGCAACTCTGTAGTTACCTGCTAAAACCTTCTATTTTAATTTCTGCATTTGCCTACTTTCAACCCTCTGAGGGCTAGAACCAGTTTAACAAGGCATTTATCTCATTGTGACCCAGATGGGGCAACTCATTCACAAGGGACAAGAAATCAGAATCTCCCACAGATAAAGCCTCAGCATCTGGGGGCAAAACATTTTTGATACTCAATTTGAGACTACAAAGTATTTTGTCTTGGTTATTTTTCAAAGTATAATGTAAATCCCTCCTTTCTTAACAACATTCCCACAGCTAAAGGAGCCACAGATTCCTTTCCAAAACCCCAAGTAATCTCGAAAAGGGAGCATGAGTAAACAACTGAGGTAATCAACACTCTCTTACTAGAATCAGTTATGTAAGGGAAAAGAAAGAAAGCCGTTGTGTTTTCATTGAGTTACAAACACAGCGAAACAAGGGACAATTTCAAAATCTTTGGACCCAGTCTCCAAACCCAGACCTTCAAGCATTCTAAAAGCCTCCTCCAGGTTGCTGTGTGCAGTAAATGCACACTTGAAGATGCAGTCAACCTGGCAACAGACCTTTAGGACTGCAAAGTTTCTCCCTGCAAAGATACAGACCCTGAAATCTCTCTCAAGAGATAATCATTAACCATAATGCAGAACTGTACTTTTTTCTGTCTTCAAATTTGATGATAACTTCAAAGAAGTCAAGGATCAGGAAGCAGTAACTAAGGATGACAAATAATTCCTAAATATTTGATGTTTATTTTTGAGATAAATCATTTCATTAGTTTAAATGTTATAAAATAGTAAATCATAGATGTAAAAATAAAATAGCATGCTATTGCAGAAGCACTGTAAAGAAATGGACTTACTGAAAGACCTCAGCTGATCTGTTTCCATCAGAAGGCAGCACAGTAGTCTAGTCTATAAGTCTGTTAATTACAAATCTTTAACATAAAAAAAGTAAATGAAACTCACCATTTTCTATTAATGTTTCCATTAATTAACAGGAAAAAAACCCAGGAGCTACAGAAACAAGAGGACACTGCAGTCTTGGTTTCCCTAATGAGAGCTAGTTCAACATAATTTTAATAACTCAGCTCTCACTAATTAAAACATGCAATAACATTTTTAGGAACTTCAGACAACAGTGGCTGTACCTGGAAGCAAGACCCCATATCCTTCTCAGGCAATGGTCTATGAGGTAAGTTCAGTTGTTCAAAATAACTTACACAAGTATTCCCAATACTCTTCTTCCTTAAGGATGTGTCAGAAGAGTAGTGAAAATGGAGGCAATAAACACGACTCAAGCTTTATAAATTTCAGCACAAAAAATCTAGAATTAACAACCTGCATTTTACACACCCATCTCATCATGGGTGTGAAACCAGCTTGTTCATTAAAAGTTTATTTTCTTACCACGTAAGTCTGTATAGTGTCAGTATTACCCAAAATCCATTTTTATCCTCCCAGTACTGTTCAGAACTCACAAAATAGGTTAAAATGAAACGTCAGTCTCCTAACATAAAATTTCTAGCTAAGGTATGGCTGATATGGCCAAAGGCCTCCCTATGTTAATTGGCACAACACAAATTAATAAAAGCAGTTGTGGCGGAGAAGAAAAGATGGAAACCCTCTTAACAATAAATACAAGAAGGGGCAAACCAAACTGCTTATATTATATTATATTCTGCTTTTGTTTTGCTTGATTCTATGTCCTTAGTCATTCTTTTTTAGTGCTCTACTAAGCCAATACTCAGAGTTGGCTCAAAAGTCAGTTTTGCTATAGAAACTTCGGCAGGCAGTTAGTAAACTATTTCTGTTGAAAGGCTAGTCTCATCCCTAGTAAAAAGGCACACAGTTTTCATTAAAGAACAGTCTCAGCTCCCCCTTGGCTTTGAAAGCCACATGCAGCAGCAGTTCTGCACTGCACTGTGTACACAGGGACAAGAAAGCAGAGTTGCCCTTTAAAGTCTGGGCAGACGGAACCACGGACTGCAACACCAGAAGATGCAAGAGGACTGGAGGGTTTTGTTTTACAGCTAACTTTTTGAACTAGAACTGTCTGTCCTCCTCAACCCTCACCTTCATTATTAAATTGTAATTTGGGCTAGATTAAAGGACAGTAGAGCAGCATAAAAGGAAGGGTGCAAAACTAACCAAAATAAATACATTTAGGACAGATTATTGAGCAGATGTAAATAATGAGACTGTTCCAGCATATGAGACATAAAGAAATCAGAGTGGAAGAAGTAAAACACTTCTGAAAGTATGAGAGATGAAGGAGTGCAAGGACTTCTTCAACAATTAACAGAAGAAGGACTCCTCAAGCCATTTTTTTAATCATGTATTTCTTCTTCTTGGAGGAAATGGAAAGAAGTTTCAGGAAAAATTAATTTGTATAAACATTAAAAAATTGTCTGCAGTGATTCAAGCTTTTGCAATTTGTTGTTTCCTGTCACACTTGTTCTATGTAGGTGCCATGTAAAAATTCAAACTCAAATATTAAGTAATACGGTGTAATTAACAGGTAAACTGCATTAAAGCAAAAAAAAACCCAAAAAAGTAAGAGATAAAATTTAGTACTATTTGCACTGCAATTATGCTGAGAATCTTTTGAATCTCACTGTGCTAAGTGCTGTACCAAAAACTGGGAATGTGCAGTAAGAAGGAAGGGAGGAGACACAATTACACTGAAACATCTGCAATTCTCCTAACAGTATCAGCCCAGCAGCTGCTTCATCAGATTTATCACCACCAAGACCCAGCATCTGCCAGGGAAAATTTGTGGCAGGAGGCACCAACACCACGTAACAGCTGGTGCCAGCACCAAAGCCACTGAGAGAGGACGTGAGCAAGCCCCTGGGAGTCATCCAAGATGGACACAACATCTGTACCTCTGTGGCCTTCCAAATCAAGGTCACGGGACAATAGTGACAGTCACACAAACTTGGTGTCATTTCTAGTAACCTCCAGGGTAAGAGATGGATCAGTGATAACACTTCTCTACTACCTAAGTGATGCAGGGCAGCAGGGAACGTCACACTGCGGTAAGATATGATCAGCTGTTTGCTTGGACATGGATTTGTGTCCGAATTCATGCTTACATGGATTAAGAAATACAAACAGGGAAGTTCAACAACAAGTATTCAAGAAGAGAGCCTACAAGGAAGAAAGAAAACTTACACAATAAAAAGTTAGACAGTGAAATAATGTTAGATGTGCAAATCCGTATTTCATTAGAGCATTAAAAAGACACTATTTAGTTTATTTTATAAACAAAGTGGGGCAAATTTTTCTCTAATTATGTGATAAAGCATACAGGGCAAAAACAGCCTTTCCTGTCTTTCCTAGGCAATATTATTAAGCTCTGAAGCCTAGGATTTATTTTTCCTTGCTCTAAGCTTACTAACGACAAATGTTTTAATTTGTAAAAATTATCAAGGACTTTTCCAAAACTAAGCTGCAGCTCTGACCTCATGTGCATCCCAGGCACTTAGCATCAAGAGCTTTCAAAATACAATGTCATTCTAAAATTCCTTTAAAAAAAAAAAATCAGTCTTAAACTTCCTTTATTAATTTGGCAATTTCTACATTAAAGATCCTGTGTGGGTTTTAAAGATACATATTGTTTATCAGCTTTACATAGGAAAATATTCATTTTTTTGGCAACCTGGATTATTTCATAGTGACTTTTCTGATCTTCCAAGTCACAACTGGTTTTTTTTTCCTGTCTTCCAGATTATGTACGTGCACAAAACTCACCACATGCTTAACTATCAAGGTTCTTCCACCAATTTTTCCAAGCACAAAGAGATATAACAAATATTTCAGTGAATAACAAATCATTAACTATGAATAAGCACCTAAGGGTGTGCACTGGGTCTGGCTGGAATGGAGTTAATTTTCTTCATAGCATCTCATATGGGGCTCTATTTTAGACTAAAAAAACCCCACACCAAACCAAACAAAAAAAACACCCCCAAAACAAAACCACCCCAAAAAAACCCAGCAACACATCAAAATTTCAGCTATTGCCGAACAGTGCTTGTACAGCACCAAGGCTTTATCAATTTCTCTTACAATCTCCCCAGCAAGTGGGCTGGGAGGGAACAGCTAACCCAAACTGGTCAAAGGGATGGATATTCCACAGCATGTAACATCATGCCCAGCAATACAAACTCTGGTTTTGTGATGGGGGATGTTTTTCCAAAGTAGCTGCTGCTCAGACACTGGCTGGGCACTGGTCTGCTGGTGGAATCATTGAGGGATTGTGCGTTAATTGGGATTGGTTTTCTTCTCCTTTCCTTACTATGATATCCTTATCTTGACCCATGAGTTTTTTCTTGCTTTTGCTCTTCCAATTCTCTTCCCCATCCCACTGACGCGGAGGAATTAGCAAAGGCAGTGAGTGCTTAATTGCTGGCCAAGGTCAACCCATCACCAGGTACAATCCTTCTCATGGAGGTGGGATTGGGATTCCTCCACAATAAGATGTCCTCATGAGATTACATATGTTCCAAGGCCTATCTATGAAATTCAAACCATTTTTCAGTTACCACACAAAAATGTACACTGCTCTGGTTTTACTTTACTATGCCATCATGTTGGACTATTTCTTTCACTTAAAGCAAAAATGTTTTAATTCAATCCTATGTAACTGTTCTAAACAGAAAAAAATAAGAAGATACCAGAGTTAGATCAGTACTGGCCATAAATACACTCCAGTAGAAGCATAAATACTTGATGAGCTTTTTGTAGCAGTACCTATGCATTTGATATTCTTCATATGTAGCTTAATGCTCTTTGCATTGATGTCATAAAGGAGAAAACACACCCAAAATTTCAGTTTTCTCATGAGCATGTGATCCCAGTCTGCCATATGTGTAGAGCAAGTGCTTGCAGAAGGTGCCTGTGCACTACATATCTTCAGGAAAGCTAAGTAACACGATAAAAAAATTCCATTCTTCTATTTGTGGTTGTCCACAGGCACACACATGAATAATAACAAAGGAATAATCAGTTAACTCAGAAGTGGGAAGGGAAAGGAAGTCTTCAAGGAGTGTTTTGCTGAATATACCATCAAATTTGGATGCCCTCAGAAAACGTGTAGTATTTCATGAATGTGCAACTGTAGAACTGTCCTTTGGACCTCTTAAATAGGATAAATACAGTTTCCGACCATGCTGGAGGTGCTACTTCCCCAGCAGCCTAGGTCAGATCAGCAAATCCATCACCTAGAGGACACTTGTTTATAGGCACAGAGCCTGCTCCCAAGGCTGTCTGCTGGACTACCAACAGTACTGACAAGGCTGTTTGATGTGGTGGCATGGTGCCAGTCCATCACATCTTAGACCTTAACTCTATGAAATCTTCCGTGGAGTGCTCATCTACAATCACTTCATCTTGGAGGATGAGCTGGAAACAGGATCTCCAACACCTGTGAACTCGATTACTGTCTTCCAAACCTTTTCTTGCCATGGGGACTGCTCCTGGGTAGATGTGGAGCTGAAGAGCCTCTAATTGGGCCACCCTGTACCCCCACAAATGCCTTGCATCTCTAGACTGTCTCAGAAACCATCTTTTCTTTCCAGGACCTACTCATATTGCCAAGGACTGAGAATATTTACACTCATCATATCCTCCTAAATTCTTGCAAATGGTGTGGAGTCACAGAGAAAGGCAACACCCTTCCTCTGCACAGAGGTAACTTTGGGGCCAAAGGCAGCAGGGTCATGACAGGAACTGAATGGCATCAGCAACACCATTTCAAGTCCTGGAGCATTAGTCAGTGTTGCCTGCTGCTCACAAACCCTGACATAACCTGGCTTCTCTGCCAAATATAACCTGGCATCCTGGCTTGTGCCAGCAATGGTACTGGGCACCACAGTGATAATAACAATTACATAATAAGATACCACAGGGAGGGTAGTGCCCAAATTGTTTCCTTATTGTCCCTTGATGGTGATTCGACCCTGGGAGAGATGCAGAAGGCACTCGCAGTGCCACAGCAGCTGTTCCTCACTTTGGAAGCAGGTCACCAACGTTAAAAGCTGCATGATCACTAGTGGAAAATATTCATGTTCGCAGTTTTGGGAGGTGCTCACTACTCCTTCAGATGCCTGCAATCACTGCCTTGTTTGTTCACGTGTCCGTCTTCAGCTTTGTTAACTTGGTGACAAAAAACCCAACGAACCCCAGCTTACTAAAAGTATTGGAAACTGAAGTTAAAAGCTCCCCAAGAACAAGAAACTTGCACTCACGCTGAGGAGTGTTTGAAACACAGGACGAAGTCTGGCCCTTTGTTCCTCTGATAGGAAGCACAAGTGGCAGCAGCAAATCTGTGGATCCTTGCAGATATTGCTAGATCAGAAATTCCTGATGTTTGAGCACAGTAACCACACACACATGCATCCATGAACACAAATGAGGACCACTGCTCAAAAGCAAAACAGACTATTTAGAATACATGTGCAGAGAAAAAGGTTCTGCCAAACCCTTGTTCTGAGGAGCTGTTATGGTAGTAATTTCTCTATTTTTGACCAAGTTCTAACATCTCCTGTAGAAACCTGACACAAAAGTTCAGAAAATGGCATACTCAAGAGACTCTCCAAGTTTTCATATTCACAGGCTAAAATTACAAGGAAAAGAGAGGCAAGTGAGGGCAACCCAGGGAAGACATAAAAAATGCTAAATCAAGTAAGTCTGTCTACATTTCAGTATCCTGTTAGACAGTATTTATTTTCATGACCTTAACTCTCAATAGACTTTATTTCACAGCTGTTTCCCCTGACACTCTTAATGTAATTGGAGAGGTAAAGGCAACTGCATGTGTTCTTCCCACAAACTGAGTAAGAGGCTTCTTGGAAGAGGGGTTCAGAAGTCTTTTCACAAGTAAAAATGACTCAAAACACTAGATGGAATAGTACGCATACTGAGGGGAAAAAAAAACCACCAACTAACAAAATCTACTCTTGGAGAAGCATCCTGATTTCTCACAAAAGTAAAAAAACAGGAAGCACGTGTATCTCACATACATCATGGCCTGCTGCCACCCACACCTGGCTGCTCACACTTGCTTCATTAGATGACATGAACATTTAATTTGTCATCAACAGCAAAATTTATTTATAATCATCTGCCCATGTAATGGACATCCTGCTAGTAAGAAAACTCAGTCTGTAAATCAAAATGCACATGTTAGAATGAAAACAATTATTATGTCTTGTATATAACATTAATTTATATTTTTTAAATTTATATCAAATCTACTCTATGTACCTATGCTGCAACACAGCCTGTATATCATTGAATCCTCTGGAAGCAAATAAAAATATATTTCAGAATTATGAGAGAAACAGATCAGATGGTAGATAGTCTGGGGCATATTATGTCTAGAAAAATAACTGAGGGAATTGCATGTTGGAAAAAAATAAGTAGTATTACTAATGAGAGAGAAATCTTTCTGTCTTGGTTGCAGTGTCTCCACCAGTAAATTAATGGTAAACTCTTGTCAACTCCTACTTCATGTCAAACAAAGTCAGAACAGATACATCTCACTGTGGGAAGAAATGAATACATAATAGCACATTGCTCTGGCACCTGTCCCACAGTAATGACAGGAGAGTTCCACTTCAACTGGAAAAGCCTATACAGTCCATTACTGGGTGGAAAGAACTCCATGGAACATAATAAAGAACAGTGGGAACAGAAGATTTCTGGATTTTGACAAACCTTAATTATCAAAATGTGGAGTCTTTAGAGGATAAAGGACTTGCTTTAAGCTGGATGCAGGAGAAGCACTACTGCAGAAAACAAGCAGGGAAGGGGAAAGCCGTGTTTAGAAGAATTACACAAGGAAATATGCCAAAGGTTGTCAAGTAGCTCAGATCTAACTTAGAAGAGATTAGACATGTCCAAACAGGTATTCAGACCTTTTCTTTTTTTTTCTTTTAAAACCAAGCAAAGCCAAGCAACACTAAACTGTAAAGTATGGCAAGTTAATCACAACAACAGTGATATTAGGGAATCACCCTGATTATATTTAGCAAAATAATTTTAAAAAAAAAGAATTTAAACAATTCCAAGGAAAACGACTGACTAATCTCTGAAGACAAATCAGATAAAGTAAACAGGCATCCAACAATGAGAAGTGATTCAAATACCTAACAGTAATTAAACATCTCCCATGGCCTAACCGTATTTTGTATTTTTAGAAGAAACTTGACAAAATAATAAAACATAAATACTCCTCACAAGAACCTTGATTACATCAGGCAACACTACAATGTTGCAAAAATACTCTCTGCTCAATATTTGAACTTGCTAGAGCACATGCAGACACAGAAATTGAGAATTTGAAGTTGCCAAGTTTTTGCTGGACACTTCCTGTTCAGTTCCTCCCCGGCAGCCAAAGCAAGCACCCCTGTAACGCGCAATCCTCCCTCGAATACCTCCGGGTGAGCCCTGAACTATCATTACTGCCTCCAATGCTGCCCCACTGGTTTGGCAGCTAGTGGGACATTCTTCCAGTGCCAGCAGCCCGCCAGCAGCTCCTGCCAGGCTCTCACACGGCTTCTGAGCACTGCACTCTGCAGTGGGGAGAAAGGAGACATAAGCCCATTAAATCTAGGTTCACTTAGGATGCAGAGGATTCATAAAAATACTGTTTCACAATGTTTATACTTGAGGTCACTTTTTGATCGTGTTTTTGTATTCAAGTCTCACTACCACACTGTGGTTAGTACTTACAGGGGGAAAAAAGGGGACTTTTCACATAACAAAATAGACTACTTTATCATCTGACTAGATTTACTCCTGACAAAAACTTACATTATGAAATATATGCTGACTTTCTAATTTTTTATTTCTTTGTAAGATATTCCTAGCACCCTGGCACACAGGTAGAAGTTTTTTGGGATAAGACTCCTATTTGTTTTGAACTTTATAAAAATTAAAGCATCTTCTAAACTATCCTTTGATGCAAAGGTAGTATGTTTGCGCTAACAAATAGTTCCTGAATGCCAAGATGGGAAATTCGTTATCTTAACAGAAAAAGCTGCATTTAGGCCTCAGAATTTTTCATGTTAATTTTTTTTTGTTTGATTTATTAACTATACTGAATCAGTAGACAGTACTGTTGTAACTCTACTCATTTTTGTCCTATTGAATTATAGTGAAAATGTGAGGTCTCTCCCACAGAATCTAACTCACCCATAAATTTATTTCATATGGGAGACTGAAAATCCTGTGTTAAAATGACTAGCTCCACCTTAACTAAAAGGCTACATAGTAAAGTTTTCTTCTTGTCCCAAGAGAGGAAGATATCATCTAGATCTTATTGAAGAACTGGTTAGTTCAATTACCAGTCGCTCCAAGCCACAGATACGTGGCCTAAGATAGTGCTAACAATGACACAGACTCATATGAGTAATAGTGCAGCTCTGGCTGCCTTTGGATTTCTACTCTTCCATCAGAGAGGACAGAAACCTCCATAATTCAGGTTTGTTAGAACTGTAAATACAAGCATTTTCCTGAAAACATCAGGAGGTTTAAACCCAAATACAGAAGAGCCCCAGCTACACTCCATTTCTGACAGGAAACGTGACAGTAATGGGCACTGAGTTGTTCATCAGGAACCAGGGAGTCCATTTCACGTGAGCACACTTATTACCTGCAGGACTGTCACTTATATTGTATTTAAAATACTCCCCTGTGGAATGTTCATAGGCCTCTCATCCTCTTTTTTAATTCTTCACCTCATACACACCCATTAAATTACACAAGGACTGAAAAGCCTGATAAGTTCCGCTCTGAAATTGCAAATGATATGTACTCATTCAGAGCTTTTGAAAGATGCCAACTTTTTTTTGGTCTTTTGTGCTGTTGTTTACTATTTGCATAGTCAAAATCAGACTCCATTATTCTAGACATTTGATAAACACACAACCCAAGCCACCACAGCCTGGGAGAGATTACTCAGTAAACTAACAACACAGACAAAAGGTGTGAGAAAAAGATTTCTTAATGCCTAAATCGAAAACAAAGGTACCTCCCACTGAATAAGTTAAGGAATCCAGCCACAAATCAGAAGAATCTCACAAAGTTAACTCAGAATACATCTACAAGGTGGGGTGAGGCAGACGTCTGTGTTCAATGTGTCCAAGTCCAAATCAGCCAGGTAAAAAGCAGCTGTAGTTTACAAGCCGTGTCACTGTGTTAGTTGGGTGCTGTGTCTGCACATTTGTCCTTCCAGGCTGACTATGTGAGCTTATTCTCAGTGCTGTAAAAACCAATTCATCAGCCCAATCAATCAATCTGCCCCTCTACAGAACATGATTGTATTAAACTGTTTTTGTTAATGGTAGAAAAACCCAGCTATGTTGCTTCCAAAGAGAAGGCACCTTTCTCGCAGACAACTTCTAACCGGGGGAGGTGAGACCCCACCTGAAGTGCTGCATCCAGCTCTGGGGTCCCCAGCAGAGGAAGGACATGGACCTGTTGGAGCAAGTCCAGAGGAGGGACACCAGGCTGATGAGGGAGATGGAGAGCCTCTCCTTTGAGGAAAGGCTAAGAGAAGTGGGATTGTTTAGCCTGGAAAAAAGAAGGCTTCAGGGTGACCTAATTGAAGCCTGCCAGACTCGGCAATTTTGTCCTCTTCACCAAGTGCACAAATCTTCAAAGAGAAAGAACATAACCTTTTCATTGCCAATAGAGAGAACATAAAATTGATACCTTATAATTCCCATCCCTATCTTCTCCCCTACTCCTTCAGCTCTCACACATAGCTAAGGGAGGTCACAAAGATGCATCAAAAGGGGACAACAGGGAAGCTCCAGCATATATCTACAGGTGTCCTCCCTATGCCATGGAGAATGAATTATTTGTACTTTATCTGTAAATCAGTATAACCATGGATGAATCATCAAAACACTCTCCTTGAAGATGGAGATGGCACTATAGTGTTATAGAATCTTATTAATAATCATATGGTTTTATTTTATGCCAAATGTGTTTGTACTGTACCAAAATCCTAAATATATATTTTGTGACAAGAATTACTGGTTACTCACTAAGTAACTCGTAAGTGGCACAGGATTCCCAGCCAAGGGTAGGAAAATGTGTCAGGACTGCTAATCACACAGCACCTCCCTAGCTGTTGTGGAATGTCCACTGTGAAATCCTACTGGTGGTTCTCAAGGAATTAAAATTATGGAAACCAAATCAGACAGATCACTAAAACCTTCTGAAAGTCAAAGAATAAGACACTCCCCCAGAAATCCACTGGTTCACAGTGACACTTGGAATTACCTTGCACTTCTCAGTGCCAAGTCTCTGCAAATCCTTAGCCTTCATATTATTCTACCATCAAACATTATCAGCAGCATGCCCTTGGGACAGTGGGGTCTACCTGTACATCTCCTGAAATGAAAAGTGTACAAAATTATGTGAGTACAGAGAAGGGCCACCAAGATGCTTAGATGCTAGGATATGAGGTACAAGAAACACCTGAAAGAGTAGAAACTGGCTGCTTAACAGGAGCCAATCTCTCCTTGGAGGTGCACAGGGAAGGACAGAGAGGCAAGGGGTACAAGTGGCAGCATGAGAAATTCTGCTAGCCTTCTGCCAGGAAAAAACAGAAAACCTCCTCATTTCCTAAAAAGCAGCCTCTCCTCACAAGTCCACTGATTTTAGAGGTTCTCTCCCACTTTCCTAGCATTAATTAGAAGTCATCTACATGACTCTCCATGAGCCCTGAGAGACTGCACTGTGGCACCTGCTCCTGGCCATAAAGAAGGGACAAATGGAAAGTGACGGTTTCCACTCGGCCATGCAACTTAAATGTTTCCTGCTCGGCTGTTTATAGTTTGTGAACTTGGGCACTGGGATTCAGAAGGACTCAAAGCCTTCTGGATTTGAATGGCATCAGACAGTATTTCTGACCTACAGCCTCGCCTCAACAGCAGCACCACAGATGTGCCACCAGCAACAGTTCAAAATACTCTGGAGACAAAAAAGAAGTAGCTTACAAAGAAGAAAGACTAACTATAAAAAAGCTGGTTAAAGGATGCACAGGGGCCCCTCTGTCTGCCTATATTTCTTAGAATACTTAACAGAGTGATTAAACTGTACAATAAGCACTGTAATAAGGTATCCTTACTAAAATTTCTGTATTTTCTTTTGTCAAAATGTTTGAAAATGTGAAATACATAAAAACCTTCTTAATAAAGGTTTTTTTGATATTTGATCTTTACATACTTTCAAGTCTAATAAACAAGAAAGGAGATTTAATCTGAAACAGAGAGCAGTCCAGAAGCTCTAAGTGATGTTCAGGAGTTAGAAAGACAAATTACTGGTTGGTAGAATTGCCTTGTTAAGCTTTAGGGCCTGGCAGGTTTCAGTGATCTCACACCCAGAGGGAGGTTGACAAAGCTGGGGAGAAGGATGTACCACTGACAGCAGACACAAAGAATGCAGAATTTATGGGCCACAAGGACATTGGGCAGAACCCTCAAGATAAGGAAGAAATGAATAAACCTTACCCAGCAACTGTGCTGGATCAGCTGTGACTGGGTAAAAGGTAATTCTGCAGAGGGAGATCCTGACCACTGACTCCTGGATCATTGACCCAAAAACCCATGGGCCCAAAAGAAGAGAAACACCATGGGACTGATTAGCATGAGAAGCGAGAGAATCATTAACCCACAGGAGATAGAACACTAATTAATATAAAAACTATGAATCTTGTAGCCAATGAATTAAGGCTTCTGTTTGCTAAAATGTACAGTGAAACATTTTGGTAGTGCTGGCTTTGTGGGTTTGACACCCAGCACCCCTTTCTGCAGAGAACTGTAAATAAATCAAATACCTTGACTATGCATGTGGATTGGCCCCTTGCACACAGAGTAAAAGAACCCATTTTGGGACAACAAAAATAGTAGTTCTGCTTCTGGCATTGGGCTCTACCTGAAACTCAGGATTTGGGAAATCATCAAACATGTGTGTATATTTCCAGCAGAATTTAACTTTCCTAAGCATTACTATTTTCTTTAAACATCTGCAAATCAGACCATAGGTGTAGTAGTGTCCTCTTCTCTTTCTCCTGCTTCCCATGTTCTCTTTCTCAAGCCATCTGGGAAAGGTTTGTTTCCCATGCCTTTCCCAGCCGTCCCAAGAAAATGCAGAAATAGGGATCAATCCCAGTTCCCTAAAGAAACTTGGAAAGTCTTAACCACAATCAAATGAATAACAAAATATACTGAATAACAGAAATTATGCAAAAATGAGTCTCTCAAACCAGACTGCTTGTGAACAAAGAAGGTGCCTTAAAGCTGCTTATGAAAAAACAGAAAATAGTTTTTGAAGCTCACAACTGTTTGACTTTGCACTGTAGCATCTCCTACATGGAAGTATCAGCCTATGGACTCCCCCATATTGGGCAACATTGATGGAATTCAGATGTCCAAATTTAGACATTGGAGATGCCACCTTCAGGCAGCTTTTAAAGTCAATGAGAAAAAACTTGCACTTCTAAGATGCAATTCATTTAGCCTGGTTTAGACACTCACCTTAAGGTGAGATGCATTGCACACCAGACATGACTATTTGCCCTCCTTGACTATAAAGTGAAGAACTATTTCAGATGCAGATATCTGAAATTAGAGGATATGGATGTCATCTTGAATATGAAGTAAATTAAACTAATTATATTGACCCTTTCTATAACATGCTAATTTCTGTCCACAAATGTTGTCCTGCCTCTTCCCTGAGATGACCACAGGTACAATGAAGTACCACTCCTCTCTTTGTTCCATGCAAGCAGGAACCCACTGGAGTGTGCAGCATAAACTGCCTGATGTAAATCTTGAGAGGATGGAGAGAGAGGGAAAGATGGACAGAGTTGTAGGAGCAAGGACCAAGACAAGGAGAAATGGAAGAGACAAGAGACAGATGTGTTGAGGAAGAGTAGGGACTGAAAACTGCTGTTTTCTCACTCAGATAAGTGGTACTCACTGAACTGGTATGCATTCAGTATTTAACATTGTTTTTAGCACTCCATGCATTACTAAGTGCCAATTGTATGTACCTGCATGCAATAAGGACTTTTTGTTTGCGCACCTTCCTGGGTGGTTTCCATTGTGGTGTTTTAAAATAATAATTTCCCAAAATACCTTCCTATTTTTATCTGTCACTATTTCCAAGTGTGGATCTGACACACTAAAACCAGAGGTGCCAAGACTGGCACTGAGTTTGAGTAGGATAGAACCTGCTTTTTCACAACAGTCTTTGTTTTAAGGGGCATTTAAATATTGAGTACAGAACTCCTATCACCTGAATGGAACTCAGCACTACTGTGGATCAGATTCAACTGGATACAGTAAGGTACAACATCTGTTCAAATAAACAGCAACAAAGCCAGAAGCACCCCAAAAAATAAGGAAAAAATCCTTGACTGTCAATGTCATGAGTCCACCAACTCACTTCTTTATTTTTTTTAAGACTTTTTTTTTTCTAATTTAAGTGAAAAAGCATGAGCAAAGCAAGTCAGCAATTTTTGTGCACCACAGCAGTCAGGAATGAGGTGCCACTCTTCTCTACCAGGATCTACCTTTCATACCCTGACGTCCAAGCAGGCTGACCAGGAAGGCACCAGCAGTCTTACTGGTTCATATTTTTCAGACTGTCATTTGATTTTGAAAAGGACAAAATGAAAAAGAGTGTTCTTCACCCTGGTGTTTACACAGCCACCAAACCCAGAAAATCAGCAACACAGAAGCAGCAGCTGATGTTAAACTCATGCAGGAGAAAAAAACTACTACTTTCATGGCACAGATGTCATTGCATTTTCACAGGACAGTATTTTTTACCCCTTAAAAATGCAAAAAAAGCAAATGAATATTTTAGCATGTCATCTCTCTTACCTTAGTATCTTTCTAGAAACATATATTTTTTTTCTAAGGACCAATTTCCTCATTAGGTCACAGTACAGAAAAAAACTCAGAAAAAAAAAGTTCTGCTTTTAATCCCTTGATCATGATATCTTAAAAGATCTTCACTCCCTTATAAAGAAAATTAAAATTCTAAGTCTTTATTCCTAATGTGTTATGCTTACATTACAGATTACTAAGAATTATACATCAAACCAAATTACCCTTTTCCGTTTCCACCTCCCACAAAGTGGAACTACGAACACTTGCAGAAATCCATATTCAGTCTTACAAAAGAACACAGAATGTTTCCTTTTTCTTTTTTCAACCAGACAACACACAAATGTGAAGTTACACATATAAAGTACATTGAATTGGGGGTTCATACTTTACAAAACAGCAAACTGTGTAACAGTTTTGTACATTTTATTCTTGTCAATCAATGGGGCTACTAATGGTCTGTGTTATTAGACACTTTGTTTCTCACAGGATGAAGCATTTGTTCTTCATCTTTTTCCAAAATGTGATGAAGCATAGCTCCTTCACCTCTTCTAACACAGAAGTTGCAAAAGACTAACTTTGAGTAAGAACATGGAAGTAGGGAAGAGATACAAGATCTTGGTCTCACTGACACTTTCTCCACTAAAAACATAATGTTTTTCCACATTCAACTTATCTCATGGATGTGCATGTTCCTCCCCAAGAGAAGGTATAATTCCACAGTCTAACTTACCTTGGATGCAGCCTAATGCTGTTACCCTCTCCTTATTTTTATGCTATTACTGAGCCCTTAAGAGTTTTTACTTCCTTTCCAAATCACTGTAGAATAACAGTCACACAGGTTTCTTGGCCTTCACATATTTAGCATGTTGATGAAGGGGAGCTGAGCTCATTTAATCAGGGGAGAGGAAAGTAATAAAAACAAGGGGTGTTGCTGGTGGTAGTGTTTCTAACGTGCTCAATAACAAATATCTGTGTTTCTTGAAACTGAGGAAGTAATAAGCAACAAAAATATCCTCCTTTTTCACAGTGATTACACTGACACATCTGGGGCAAGAATCTAACTACTGTCATTTATATGGTAGCCAACTCATAACTGGACCAAGTAACTTGTCTGGTCTTGACCATCAAATACAAAAAGCCCCAGATTCACAGGGTAGCATACACTGTGAGAAACACTGCTAAACAAACACACCCCAAAGATAAACGGGTTTTCTTGTCCTCCTGCAGTAAACTTCCTGCTACAAAGCTCAATTCCAAGCCATCCTCTTCATTTTTCAAGTTGCCATTGGGTGGAGATCATTCAGTGTCCAAACCATGACAGCTGTGTAAGGACACGACCTCCAAGGGACCAAGTAAAAATTGGTTTCATAATATGATGTGGTTACCTACAGCATGGTGACAACTGTAATTCTTTTTCTTTTTTTTCACTGCACCTTTTTCTGTTTAGAGGCTCAAACTTGTAGCTGTTATCTGAGGGAAAGCTTCAACAAGCTTTTGGAGGAAAAAGTAATCAGAGGAGTTAATCTGGCTGCCCTGACACCCATGAATGTGGGCAGTACAACACAAACTTCATAGAGAGAGGAGAATGCACACTTGTAACTTCAAGTTTAAGGGAGTTGGGATGCTTGTTTGGTTTTTATCACAAGGTTTTGTTTTATGCCATGCTGGGTACTGCTCTTCCAGATAAATGACAGGAAGAAAAAGTATTGGCTACCTGAAAAAATAATATAAGGCGAACAAAACAGGTGATGATAATTTTTAAACTGGAGTACCATATAAATAGGTGTCTTCAAACTGACAGCTGACATGCTTGCCACGTGCCAAACCATAGCTAAAACCATGGCCACTAATTAAGCATCTCATATCTTCAAAGTCATCCCTGTTAACAGGACACTCTATCTGTCCTATACAGTATTCTTGAGACCAAGCTTTACAGCCTACCATGCATATAATAAAAATAAAATACTTCAAACCATGTCTTCTGAGAAGTGCTATCATAATCTTCAACATATATTTAAAAATGCATTTAGTGTTTTTGGCTGCATACTAAAAGCTTAGTTCATTCCATTTATTTTTAAAGACAAGGGTGGTAGAAAGCTACACAAACAAGAGAAGTTTGTGCCCTCTGAAGACAACCAACTGCAGTTAAAGATGGTGACATACATGTGTATTTTCATGTGCTGAAGCACAAACCCAGCCTGTCATCAATAGCAAAAGGATTAGTTCCCTGACCAAAACCAAACCCCCCAGAGTTTTGTAACAGGAGTTACAACCCTGTCCTTTCAGGAGACTTGCAATTATCAGACTTCTCTTACAATTTAGGCATAGAACTTGAAAACAAGTTTATGCAGTAAAAACATCCTGGTATCTGGAAGAAAAAGGAACCCACACCGAGATTAAAGACTTATGCCACTTCTCCTACACCACCATTCATTTGCCCACATCTAGATATTCTATTCAGTTTTGGGCCCCTCAATACAAAACACACTGATAAAAAGAGCACAGGTCCCCAGGATAGTGAGGGGCTGGAGATCTTGCCCTGAGGAGTGGCTGGGGAAGCAAGTTCAGCCCAGGGAAGAGGCGATCACAGAGAGGACCCATCACCCGCCTGTTCGTATGCATGAGAAGGTCACCAAGAGCCACGGGGCTCTTCAGTAGTGTATGGCAGGTGCAGCACAAGCTATGAATTGAAGTATGTTCCAGCTTTCTATCAGAAGAAACTATTTCACACAAGGCAGTAGTATCACAGCTTGGCCAAAGTTGCTGTGCACTCTCTCTTCTTGGAAGATTTCAAAACTCAAGTGGACACAATCCTGAGCAACTGGGACCTGAACTCAGAGCCAGTCTAGTTTGGGGCTCCCTTCCACCCTGTGATCCCCTTCTGTTTTATCTGGCCTTTGGAAGGTGAAAGAGGGGTCTGCTCCTGGTTGAAGTCACCTGCAGCATTACCTTGAGCTTGGCCACTCAATAGCATTTTGAAATACATCGTTTCCCGGTTTAAAAGTTCTGAAAAGCAGGCTTCATTTTCTCTTTCCTAAAAATATGTAAACATAAGCATTTTCTTTCCTTTTATAGAAGAGTTTGGTGTTTAAAGTCTTCAATAATACATTTCAAAACCAAATACAAACATAATTAGACTATACTTTAGTCAAGTTCTAACTTCTACCTGTCTCTTTTTCAGCAAGTACTAACATTTTCATACAGAACCACCTTCTGAAACTTACAGATTTCTCAGTTTGAGCCAAACACCTGAGAGATCAATAGCTTACAACTTTTTTTTTTTTTTTTAATGAAGGCAGCACTGACAGCTTCGCATTGCCTGCCTTGTGATGTTCAGATCCGAGCAGTATTAACCAAACCCTTTCCTGACGTAGCCTCAAGTTCACCATATGCTACTGTGAATTACCTTCACGTCAGAGGTTTTACTGCTCGGCCACCCCACAGTCTCACTGAGGTTCCTTGTGCTGTGGCCACAGGCTCTAAACAGCCCCCGGGGAATGCCTGTGTCCCCAAGAAGCCAGCATGCACTAGATAGTCATTACTCATGGGAGACTTGGACCACACTGGGGAGCACTGTAGCAGAGTGTTGTCAAGCCCTTCTCTTTCATTTTCCTCCTCTACTACGTCCAGGAAAAGCGAGCCACAGAACAAGCCCACTGCTGCAGAAGCGTAAAAGCCATTCACACACGCCAGCCGCCCTTAGGAGGCTGGTTGGGGCCAGGAAGCCTCCCCCTGCTCCGGGCACACGGCTGACTGCTACTTATTCACACGGGCGCTGCTGTTTGTCAACACGGCTGGGGCGCCGCTCCGCCAGCAGGCTGCGGCGAACGCGGGACGGGAAGGCGGCTGCGGGACACGCTCTTCCCTCCTCGATAAAAAACCCCTGGCCCCAGCCGTGCCCGGCCCGCGGTCCCCCCACCGCCCGCTCGGGTGTCGCGCTTACCGCGGGGCCGGAGACTCGAGGGGCGAGGCGGGCGGCGGAGTCCAGGCGGGCGCGGCACCGCCGCTCTCCCGGGGATGCTGCTCCTTCTTCTTGGGGCGCCAGTGGGGGAACGCGGGGCGCCGCTTGGGCGCGGCNGGGATCTCCCGCCGGCAGCCGGGGCGGCAGCGGCAGCGGGGGGAGCGGGGCGCTCTCGGGCTGTCCGCGGGCATGGACGGGGCGGCGGTGTCAGCCGCCCGCCCCGCTGTATGCGTTTAATAAGGCGATTCCCTCCCTGCCTCCCTCCCTGCCCACCGCTGGACGCGTCGGTCCCTCCCCGCGGAGCGAGCCGCGCCGCGCCGCGGCAGGCGGGCTCCCCGCCGCTCGCACAGGAAGGGAGCGGCCCACGTGTGATCCGTGCCCAGGGTGCGCATTAGGGGCCATTATCTTGTTGTTGTTTTCTGCTAACCCTGAGGTGTGCCCCGCGCCCAGGACACTTGTGCAAAGCGCGGAGAAAGGCTGCGCGCCCGCCCGCACCATGGGCTCCGCATCCTCCCGCGCCCGCCCCCCAGCCCCTCCTCATTTAAGGCGAAAAACATGAATAAAGAAAGTCAGCTGTACAGCCGAGGGGCTCAGGAGCCAGCACACCCCAAACCTTGCAGCGCTGCTTTTTGTCTCGGTGCCCGCCACATTAATTAATTAGCTGCTTATCCCTCTCCCTGGGAATAAATTGGCTCTGGCCGCCCTGCTGGGTTGTTATCCCGCTGAGGAAGAGGAGGAAGGGATTCCGTAGGGAGGCAGAGCCGCTGCCGCGGGAAGGGTCAGGCTGAGGCTCCTTGCAGCGGGGAGGATCGTGTCAGGTCGTGCCGTGACCAGCCTCTGCCAGGACCAGGTGACCCCATGTGTTCCTCGGTGCTTTTAGGAATCTTCTCTTAAATGACCCTGAGGTCCAGCTTTCCTTAGGGAACGCTGTTGTGCGCTGACGGATACCGTCTGTCCTAAATTGCGTTGAACAATCCTCGACAGAAAACCCTTGGCATTTGTCTGATGTAAGGAGCTTTTAGGGCTCTTCTGGTTTTGGTTCTGATTTTGCTTGTTACTGATGGGACATGGATGTTATAATTCTCTGCTAAAATACTAAGCATAACAAAAATATTGGAAGTGTGTGTTCTGGAAAAACTTTAAATTCTGTGTTATGCAATGGTCATATTCAACCAATAATTGACAACACTACATAAATTGATGCATATAAAGTAATGCTGGTTTTTTATGGCAGGAGGAAAAGGATGTGAGCAAGGCAGGGAAACACAAAATACACAGGAATTGGCTGACCAGCTAAGTCTCACCCATGCTACTGTTTTACCCCAAGCAATATGTACACCTGTTTGGGGGGCAGACTCAGTTCTTTGGACTAGTAATTTATTTGGTTAGTGATTAACTAAACAGAATAACCTCAAAAGAAATTTATTTTTCCCAAAATTAATTATGTGTCATGCCAAAATTCGGCACAACTGGAAAGAAAGATAGTTGTACTCTCAGGAACTGCGTAAGGAATTGAGAATAAAAGTCAGTTTCAGTAAAGCAAGCTATATAAGCATGAAAATCACAAAACACTTGAGATGGAAAGGGACCTCTGAAGGTTGTCTAGTGCAGTCCCCTGCTCAAGCAGAGTCAGCAAGAGCAGGCTATTCAGAACCATATCCATTTGGGTTTTCTGAGGACAGAGACAGGAGACCTGATGGCAGGTAGATGCTGTCCTTGACGGATGGCTAGGAACAAAGCAGAAAGTCCTGTCTGCTACACGTGGATAGGATTCTTGGACACTGGCTAGCCACTGTAAAGATTCAAATAGCTATACCTCTTCTCTTACTTAGCCTAAAATCATTCCTTTCTATTTCCTTGACTATAGAACCACAACTGACATAACCATGGCATTTTCTGACATTCACCATTGAAGAAGCCAGATAAATACATTACTAAGTCTGTGTGCTACATTTCCATTTAGGTGTCAGTTATAATTGGGATTCTGCTGTGCCAGAGCAAAGGTAAATTAATTGGTGTTGGTGAACCACTTCACCTAAACAGCACTGGGGAGAAAGGAGTCTTGGCCACTGCAGTCGTGGTGTGTCTTCTCCCTGCCACTCTATGCATTAGATACCTTGAGCTGATGGCAGACCAGGCAGATGAGGGTATGTTCAGCAGACCTGTGCTACTTCATTCCACACCACGAAAAAAAAAAAAAAAAGAAAATGTGTTTGGCCTGAAAACATACACTTTAAATGACATAGGAGAGAAAAGGGAGAAATGTAAGGCGCATGTTTTGTCAAATCCTCTTAGATTATTTTGGCAGGGTCTGGATTAGCATGAGCACCATAGAATACCTAGAAAATGTGCAGAGTTCCTTATGTCTGTGGAGAGATACATATAAGAAATGTGCATTTCACATAAGCCTTGAGGTATCTGGCATTTGTGCTTCAGTGCTAACATATCCTAAAAAATCCTGATACACAAAATTAAGAGAAGGGGTTTGGTTGTTTTGGTTGTTTTTTAAACTTCGGGCAAAATTAAAGTCTGGTTGTTAAATATGGCAGTGTCAAAACCATGTGTGGTTTCAATCCAAACAGATTTGTCGAGGCCCTGTACTTTTAGTTTTACCTGTCTTTGAAGGTTTGGACCTCTTAAGTCAGGAAAGGCATTTTTAAGGCCATTAGTTAAGACAGACATTCATGAGAATTAGCCAGTCATTCAGGAAACTTTAAATGATGGTCATGTTTATGTCAGCAGCCAGTTTATGTCAGTTTAATCCAGGCACATGCAACAGAACAAGTCAGTCTAGCTTTATCTGAACCAACAAAATTTTGCAACACTTCATAGTACTTCATACCTTAGAAAAGTATTATGCAACAAATTCTCCTTCTCCTGTTTGGTATCATTCCAGCATGGTGAAAAAGAAGATGATTGAGTATCTAGATTATACTTTACCATACTCAATAGTTGTGCTTGACTGCAAAATGTGTGATTTAAAAAAGAACCAAAAAAACCCCGTAAACCTGAAACATGCTAATATTGGAATTACAAAGATAATCCGATAAATACAGGCTCAAAATTTTTGAAGTTGTTATAGAAATCAGCTAACACAGAGGTTGAGATTATACTATTTATTCAAATAATTGATCCTCCCTTTTTATTGTTTCAAAACAGAAACAATCTCTGTTCTAATATAAAACTATTCCAATATATGGCACAATAGCTATGAAACAAATAAACAAACAAACCTCCAGTCTAAACCCAGTACACAAGTTACAGAAAAATATGAAATAGATTATCCTCAACTTTGTCCTCAAATATTTTTTCTTCTTTTCCAGTAAAACAGAGGTGTGAAATTTCCTTCAGAAATGGTGCATGCATGCAAACATTGGAGATTCAGATAATTCACTGTCAGAATATAAGAAGACTGCTTTGGATTTCCACACTTTGAAGTTGGTGGTAAAAGAACAATAGAGTACACAGGGGCCAAAATCCTCCCTGTGTCCCACATAAAACACGTAAGTCTCAAACTATGGTCCTGAAATCCCACATTCATTTGACACCTAACCCTGTGGGCACTTAAATTCCAGGGTTGCCTCCCTGTTTGTCTTGAAAGTGCCCCAGGTACTTAGGGATTCACCTCCCCACATGCTCAGAGTTGCCTCAGTCTTCACAGGACTGAGCGTCAGGTGCCTGCTTCTTGCCTAAGTCTGACAGGGCACTAAAAACTAGGTATTGCTTGGCCTGAATCTCTGCTGGGACTCCCTGTGGTTGCATATTTGGCTCTTATTTAACTCATGCAGTAACAGCAGGCTCCATACAAAATGCCATATTGGCTTCCATTTTTTTCCCAGGAGTTCCAGGTGTGATATAGAAATCGTGATGGAAATGGTAGCCTTAATTTGGGAATATCCTACCTACAAGAATATGTTCTATGTCACAGTCATATCATCACTAATGTTTGTTTTCTGGCCCAACAAGAGACTAGAGGTTCCCTGGCCACACCTGAAAAGAGGAGTGAGTCCCATTCCAGGCCTTGAAAAAAAAAGGCATAAATTAATGTCCTCAGTAAATTATCAGACATGGTGGGGATGTGGGTGATCCCCCCTGGGGGTTAAAGACAGCCTGGAAAATGCAACTAAATATTAGGACCAGTAAAAGCCAAGGCTAGGAACTAAATTAGTTCAGGAACATAGCAGCCAGAATTGTAGCAAGAGCAATATGTAGGAAGCCAGGGAAGCAAAGAGACCCTTATAAACAAAGAGCAGAGCAAACCCCTTAAAGGTAAGCAATTCCATGTCACAGGGAAGGACTTTGGAAAAATGGCAATAGCTTGACTGAGAGTAGGACTAAGAAATCTGGAAGCAAGAGGTAGTGATGTGAGCTTCAACCAAGAAGTAAATATGGAAGTCAAGCACTTCTGGGATTGCCTTATGTACCTGGTAGGTGGGGCAACACATCACTCAGGCTCGAAGGGCGATCATTATTGGCGTGCCAGTTGCCATGAGTTACCCCGGTCTGTCTGGCGGCCGCATGGCTGGATTGCCTGGGGGGACACACAGGGCAGCACACAGGCACTGGAGCTCAACTAGATGGAAGCACCTCAGGCTCTGAGGACATTTTGGAGCGGGGGTGAATTTACATAACCTCATGCTCTGAATTTGATCTTGTACACACTGTGTGATTACTTCAGGCAGCAATTTAGATTTCCGTGTTGAATGCTTTTGGTCTTATTTTAAGTTGCCTGGTTCCCATCATGGTTCAATTTGGGATCTTTGGTATTTAGGTTCATCTGTGAGCTAATACCTCTCTTGAAAGCATGCAATGCCCATCTCTTAGGTGCTAGTTATTGATCAGATAAGTCAAAAATGGATGTGACTCTTACCAGGGTCAAGATTTCACCTTCATTTTTCTGATAGCTTTAGCTTAATTTATAACCCACTTACTCATGAATAGTTCTGCCAAACCCATTGATACTCTAAGATTTTTATTCTGTAAACTGAGTATTCCACAGCAGATAGGTGTGGGTAGAATTTTAAATGGGAAATTAGCATGTTCAATTAATCAATTCAATATTAGCATAGTTTATTATTATTGTTATTTTTGCTGTAGAATGCCAAAAATTTATCTGAGCCTTTATCTGAGTTGCTTATATATTTGCATAGATGAAAAGTGTCATATAGACCTCCCTGCTACCCACACACCTCCTCTCAGCTACTCAAAGAAGAGTCCTACAACCCATCTTTGGGCCCTTAAAGAGTCTTTTGCATTAGAATCCTACAGCTCAAGGGAAGCAAACAAAATAAATCATGTACATAATCCATGGGGTTGTATAACTTCAGTGCTCACCCATTAGAAGTGTCCCACAGCGATGCCAAGGTGTAGCATGTGGTCTTTGACTTTTACACGAAATTTTATAGTGCTAACCAGAGCCATTGTAGGCTTTTTTGACATACAAGTGGACTACTTCTGCATCAGTTACTACCTCCACATAATACTCCCATCGTGATGCTAACAGTGAGAGTGCCCTGTTTGGTTTCAATGCCAGCGAGGTTCAGCTCATAAGTCCAGGCAGATAGCCAAATAGATTTCAGTTATGAAATGTTCAAGAGTTCCCAGTGTTGAATATTTCTCTTATTCTTGCTAATACGTCCATGTCAGTAGTTTTCATTCCTTCTCCAATCAGTTGACAGGGAAAAAAAAAAGTCTCCCAGAAAAAACATTTCTTTCAGGGGTTTTCTTCTCTGTTGCCTGCCAAGTGCTTTTCTCATGCTGTTACTAACAATCCAATGTTATTTTTCTTTAATGATAGCTATCGAAGTGCAGTGTCAGTACGAAGCCAAGATAACACCTACAACTTACCTACAAATCACTTCATTCTTGCTCTGGGTATCCAAGTATTTTGTTTTTTTGCCTTCCTGTAAAAGATGAATGTTTCCTCTGTGCATTTTTCAACTTACAGTTTCTTGAAAGCTTTCAGCCTTTGGCCTTACCAGTTTGCATAAAGAGTTAAAATAAAGATTTTGAGCCTGGTCTCAAGCTGAGCACTAATATCTCTAAAACACTTTATGTGTGTTATGTCAAGGTTGGTTCAATATGGCGTTTATTTGGCATCTGAAGTTTTTCAATAAGTATTTTTTTTCCTCCTCAAAGCTATAAGAGGGGAAGATAAAACAGCTGTGAGAAAGCAGGCTATATAACTAGTCTGAAACAAATTATGTGGATGCTACTCAGAGGAGATAACATTCCACGTTGTGGCTACTTTTTTTCCTTTCCCATCTTAGTGGGAAAGGAGGAGGGAGGTGGGACATGCTGCTTCTCATGGGAGCAGAATGCCACTGATCAGCAGCATCATCAATGCCACTCTGTGCAGCAGGGGCTCCAGCCTCCTCTGGAGTTTGATTAAAAGGAAGAAAGAAAGAATGTGAATTCTAGCACTCAGTTCTCCTGTAGTAACAATTTAAAGGTATACTAGTAAGACCATAAATTAATTCAATTAGAAAAACACCACAAATTAACATAACAATGAGGCATTAGGAATATAATACTGACAAATTGTTGGTTTACTGCTTAATATCAAGATGTGCTTATGTTTTCCTGAGAAGATATAACTTGGCTGATATGTATATATTTCCAGGCTAATATTTTATGACTTTGTTTCTCTTGCTTTCCAGTTTTGCACTGGTTAGTGTGCATAGTACTGCTACACTTTCATGCTTGGCCAAAAGCAAAGCTATAGGTCATGTTCTTCTCTGGTCTAAATTTTTGATTATTATCTAGGTTGAAGTTAATTTGCCACCTTAAAGAATAATTTTCAATTTGTTTGATAAATCAGCAGTGCCATTCTATTATATTTTCATCATATTCTCATGGAGATCTATCAGCCATCATTTCTTAACTTAGCATAGGATCTTTCTCTTTTAATTTTTAAGAAGGAAGGCAGAAACTACCAGGAGATTTAAAATTAATTATTTATAGAGATTCTAGGTATATTACTAAATCAAGAGCCTTGAAAATTAGATACATAATTACGAGTTATGTGTTATTGCTCATACTGACTAACAGATGAGCTGGGAAATGGACAAGCATGAAGTAAGGTAGGTCCCTCTCTATCACTTCAGCAATTTACGGTATAGAGCCAATGTGCTAAAGAATGAAATGCAAGCACAGCTGATTAAATTGCTATGGGATATGAGCATCCTGTGACAAATCCTACAGCTATCCAGTCTTCTGTAACCTAGTTGGGTGCTAAAGAATCTGCAATTAAATATTAAGCTGACCAGATGTAATTAAAAGCATAACTGTTCTTATGTATCTGCAGATAATACAGGAGCATTACTAGGAAATTGAAACTGTCTGTTCATAGTTATGTTTACCAGTCACTTCTTCCTCCTGTATATTACACGGGGTCTGTAATACAGATCCTGTGAACACCATCAGCCTCTGTGCAGCCATCAGCTCTGTCCTCTTTCCAGATGAATATAATCCTTGCACTGTCCCATGAAAAGTTATCCAAAGAGGAGATGTTGAAACGGCCTGATGAAACAAACCAGTTATTGTGAGTCCTGGGGAGGAGAAGGACAAAGTAGTAGAGCTGTTCGTCAGCATTTGCTTTTCCCAGGATAATCAGTTGCGATTACAGAGAATAAGGATGTAATATTTAAAACAAACACAGAGTGACTGTGAGAATGTGGGTCAGTGAATTTCTACCATTAATAAACAATAATTAGGGAGTTATCTATCAGCTGTTCCACAAAAAGATAGATGAAGGAGAATGCGTAAGCTAAGCTAAGTCTTTATAAACATGCCCTTCCCAATAAGTTATCAAGGAAACTACACTATTATGGGTTCAGGAAAAAAAAGACAAACAGAAGAGTAAGAATAATCAATATGAGATGAAACAAGAAATGGACTTCCTTAAACTTCTCTAATAAGATTATTCTTATTTAAAAGACTTCCTTCTCTAGGGTCCAGAGTACCCACCTGCAGGTCAGACCCCCTGTCAGGAAGCTGACTGCTTTTCCTGGGCCCTGGTGCAGGACACCACAGAATGGCCAACAGTGTGTTTGCATGATTGCTATCTATTACAGCCTTTTCACCGTTACTGTGTCTTCTTACCCATCTGGACACAAGTGTTGCTGCCAAAAGAGAACTTGAGCAGATCAAAGGCAACTGCTGTGCTCTGAGCTGTGGTAAAGAGTCAAGGTGGTGTTCCTCTTTGGCCCTACCATTAAGGATATGGGCTTAATAGGAGAGGATGTATTATGCAGATCAAAGCCAGTGTAGCTGGTGTCACAGGGAGAGCCTTTGGCTTCTACGTCCATGGATTATTTTCTTGTAGTGAGGACTGGTGGGAAGTGATGGCACCAGCATAAGAAAGAAAGGCAAGAGCACCTTTCCCAATAGTCTTGCTGTTGAGAAAGGTTTATAAGCAGGTTCATCAAAGTATGCAGATCAAAGCCTAAAAAGAAGTGGGAAAACAGACCTGAACTTCAGGAGAGCGGACTTTAGCTTGCTCAGGCAGTGGGTTGGCAGGAATCACTGGGGAGTGAAGAAAGAAAAAAAAAGAGTTGGTCTTCAAATCAAATCTCCTTGAAGCACTAGAATGGCTTATTGTGATTGCACAGGAAGATACGCAGACACAGCGGGAAGCCAGATTGACTGAAGAGGAAAGTTCTAGCTGAGCTCAGATATAGGAAGGAGGTTACCCAGAAATATAGCAGCATCACTCAGGCATTCAAGAGTCAAGACAGCCACACAGCTGGGGTCAAAACCACCAAGGAACATAGAGGACAACAAGAAGAGCTTCTACAGATAAGCAGCCCTGAAAGGAAGGAGAAGGAAAATGTAAACTCGCTGCTAAATAGTGCAGGCAAGATGCAAAGGATGTAATGACAAATTGCACAGAAAAGACTGGAGTACTTAATAGAAAAGTACTGGAGTACTTGTTTGCCTTGTGTTTTACTGCCAAGGTCAAGTCTCTGAGCCTAGCAAATTGTGGGGACTGAGGCACTACCCATCCTACAAGAAGATCAAATTAGGAATGATTTAAGTATTTCTGGACATAGGACCAGGAAAGATGCATCCATAGAAGTTGAGACAGCTGATGTGTTTGTGAGGCTCCTCTTTGTCATCTTTGAAAGGCTGTGGCAACTGGGGGAACTCCCCAGTTGCTGGTAAAAGATGAGTATCACATAAATATTTTTTAAAAATCAAGAAGGAAGGTCTACAGCATGGTCAGCTCCTGGGAAGATGAAGGAACAAGTCCTCCACATTTTAGACACATGAATGACAGAACAATGACTAGAATCAGCCAGCAGAGATTTATCAAAGTTAAGTCATCCTTGACCAGCCTGATTGCCTTCTATGATGAAATGGCTAGCTTTGTGGATGAAAGGAGAGTAACAGATGTAGCTTATCTGAAGCAAGACCTTCAACACTGTCTTTTGTAGTGTACTGGTAGCAAAACTGAGAAGATGTGGACTGGATGAGTAGACTGCAAGGGTAGTGAAAAACTGGCTAGACTGCTGGGATCAGAGAACGGTGGTTAATAATTCAGTGTGTATTGGGTTTTCGTGGCAAGGTTTTGGTAGCAGAGGGGCTACAGTGTTCCCATTCTTCTATGGGAATTTGCTGTAAACTTCCCCCATGTCCTACAGAGCCAACACCAGCTGGCTCCAAGATGGACCCACCGCTGGCCAAGATCAAGCCCATCTGCAATGGTGATAACAGATTTAAGAAGGGGAAAAAAACGCTGCAGAAACAGCAGCAGAGAGAATACGTGAGAGCAACATCCCTGCAGACACCAAGGTCAGTGGAGAAGGAGGGGGAGGAGGTGCTCCAGGTGCCAGAGCAGAGATTCCCCCACAGCCCCTGGTGCAGACCATGGTGAGGCAGCTGTGATCCTGCAGCCCATGGAGGTCCTTGGTGGAACAGATATCCCCAGCTGCAGCCTGTGGAGGAGCCTATGCCAGGAGGATGCCCAAAGGAGATTGTGGCCCTGTGGTAAGCCTACATTGGAGTAGGCTCCTGACAAGGCCTGTGGTTCCAGGAGAGGAGTCCATGCTGGAGCAGGTTTCTGACAGGACCTGTGGTCCTGTGGAGAAGAGTCCACGCTGGAGCAGGAATGCTGACAGGTCTTGTTACCCTGTAGCAGACCCATGCTGGAGCAACCTAGTCCTGAAGGACTGCACTCCATGGAAGGAGCCCACGCAGGAGCAGTTCATGGTAACGAGTGAGTGATCTCTCCCTGTCCTTATGGTGACCCGTAAGCCTTCCTTCACATTCTGTCTCCCCTGTCCAGCTGAGGAGGGAAGTGATAGAGTGGTTTTGGTGGGAACCTGGCATCTAGCCACAAAGCCAGGTAATACGTTTGTTATTGAACTGGACAAGGAGCTGGAACACACACTTGTTTGGGTTTTGGGTGATACACACTGGGCAGGGTGGAGTGATTGATGTACTGGAGGGCTGAGCTGGTATTCACAGCAATCTCAGCAAACAAGAGGATGCAAGAACCACGGAGTTCAAGAGAGGCAAATACAAACTCCTGTGTAAGCAAGGGAATCAAGCATACACTGTGCTACGTTGGACATGGCGTGGCCAGCTGCTCAGGGGAAGTCATTTCCAACAACCCTCTGCTCCCTCAGCACTGATGAGGCCACTGGTAATTATAATTCTCATGTAATAAGATAGACTTTAGCATTTTTACTTTTTTTCACCGTCAACTCAAACACCCATTCTCCTATTTTACATGCATCATATTCTTACTTTTTTCCCTGAGAAATCAGTGATTTAATAGCTAACTCATATAACAAATGTTGTACAAATACAACCAAGATGAAAAGGAAACCAGAAAAACTTGCATCCAATATTGATTTTAAATTCACTAAAAGGTCTTTGTAAATTTAAATCTCCATAACACACTTTATTACTGGAGAAACAAAGATATATCAGAGCTTCAGAACTGGAGTTATTGACACTTTAGTACTAGAAAATTATCAAAGTGAATTTGGAATCAATGAGAAAAAATCTTTCCCTGGGTAAACTACTGAAGATCATCCAGTCATACTAAAAAAACCCCCTTTGTCTGCAATAGAGAAATCCTGTGTTTTATTACAAATCAGTACTATTTCTTTCAGAAATCTAAGGAAAAAACTCTGGTCTACGTCAGATGTAATAAGACATGTATATTTACTGAGAATAGAAAATTACTTTTCTGAAGTCTTGATGACTTGGATGGGCAGGGAATATGGGCTGCTGTCTCTGTGTCCCACTTGGCACTGTGTTCATCCATGAACCCCTATGATATTTGGTACTTTATTGCAAGAGTAAGTCAGGTTTCATAATATAACAAATAGACCAGGTTGTAACGAGTCTAACTCAGATGCTTGGAATTACGCAGTGTAACACAGAAAAGGAAGGAAGTCCTTACTGAAATGATTTTGATACAGAGCTGTACAGCAAGAAGTCTTCTTACCAAGGTGTAAGATTACTTGTCAACAAACAGCAGTTAATTCTGGTTTCAGTTCTGGGAGTTCCCAAGTGCTGGGTGACACATGGGTGCTTAGTGTCTTCTTTTACTGAGGGCTGGATAGCCCATGTCTCAGCAGCTGACATTTCAATGGTATTAGCAAGGTAGGTTATAGGTGAAACTTCTTCTTGCCTAAAAGTAAACAACCTAAAGGCTGTTCCAATTGCCAAACAGCACAGGATTATTGTATTATCTTCCTTCTACTTTTGTGTTACTTTCTGGCTGCGTTGTGATTCAGCACTAAGTTCTGATCCTTGGTCATAAATGGCTAAATTTATGTATCAAATATAGACGGAGCCAAACCTGTCCCATACTGAGTACTGACAAAGCCATTAACCTTCTTGTCAGTATTCCCAACAGAAAAAACAGATGTGTTGGGAATTGTCAGCCTACCACCTTTTGAATTCTTCTCTATGATGAGAGAATACTTGACAGAATAGGTATTACTTAATT
Source organism: Promerops cafer (assembly GCA_013398275.1). Lineage (NCBI taxonomy): Eukaryota > Metazoa > Chordata > Aves > Passeriformes > Nectariniidae > Promerops > Promerops cafer. The sequence goes on along the minus strand of VZSE01006462.1, from coordinate 5,401,089 downwards.
GACATGCAGAGAGGTAAAAATCTAGCTAAGTGAACAATGGGCTGTTGGCGTTGTCAATATACTAAAAAAGAAAGCTTATGATCTGATCTATGTTCATAAGAAATCTCCACATGTACATACTGTGAAATTTTAAAAAGTGATTTTTCCCTTCCTTCTCACTAAGACCAAGATGTCTTAATGAATCTACTATGAAGTAGCAAAACCAAGAAATTTTGTTCAAGGTAAGTAATAAGCAGCAGACGTAAAATTAGGATTTCCTAATGTCCAGTCATTTGGTTTAGCAGTAAAAGATTTTTTGATAGTCTGAAATATGATTTGGGAATTTTAATTTTGAACTAAAATAGGAAATGGGGATTGGAACTAGATTATCTTCAAGATCCCTTTCCAGTGCAAATCATTCTGTGATTCTATGAAATCAGCAAATTAAAAAAGAGTTAACAACTGTCAGGGAAAATTAGGACAGTTGTCAGCACACCTTCACTGTTCAGACAAGAAAGAATTTAAAACCAGTGTAGAATATTTACAAATATATTTGCTGTTATTGAAGACAAATATTAGTAAGTGACAAGAGCATGAAAGGAGAATTACATCCAGATAAGAGTGACTTTTTTTTGCTTCCACAAACTTATAAATTAAAATTGTACCCGGAAAACATTAAGTGCCATCTTGTAATATTTCCAGGAAGTTCTCAGATGAATGAATCAGCTTCTCATGTAATAAATCAAATTAACTCTTCACTGGGAGTAGGAAACAATGAACTATTTAGCTAGATATAAATAGCAGCTTTATGAGTTTCATTTGACTCTAACTCACTGTTGCATATTAAAAGGTGTACATTAATGATTCTCACAATCTGGTTTTGTTTACACACTCAAAAGACAATAGCTAGAAAATTAAAGTACAGTTTGCTTTCTATTGAAAATGGTTAGGGAAGTGAAGGGAAAACAGCAATAGTGATTGCTGGTCATTTGCTAATAAAACAACACTGTAACAGGTAAAGTTTCACATTTCTGTGTGTTTTGCCAATGATTTAATGGAATCTGGGTTTTACAGAAGTGGACCCAGGACTGAATAAATGGATATTTTCTCCACCTGCCAAGGGTATTTGTTATACATCCATATATGTATAACTTACATAAGTATATACATTATATACTTACAAACCATCCTTACTTTGTGGTATGTGTAGGTCACATAAAATACCAATTTTATGAAAACACCATTAAATTCATTCAATGTAATCAAAGCAATGAGTATCAGTAATCCCAGTTCTAGCAAAATACAATGAGAAATAGTATTTCATGTTTTATTTCAGGTAACTTTTCAGCAATCAAATGCTGGCATGATTTGCCTTTACCAATATGTACTAACTTTGTAGTTACTCCTGCTTTGAGAAAGGGTGTTGGGAAGTTCTTTCAGGGAAGAACTCCAGAGGTCTCTTCCAACATAAATTATACACTGATTCTGCTTACAAATCTTCATCTGCACTACTATTACACAAAAACATAACTGCCCACAAATATGCAAACCATCTGTTCCATTTCTCTTATTTTTATTAGAATTAATGCAGCTTTAATTATAATCTTGTTTGTTACAGGCATCTTCACATTCCATATGTACTCAATAACAGGTATTTTGATTCAGCTGCCATTAGGCAATGACTCACTGTGTGTTGTCTGACGATGACGTTTAAAATAAAGGAATACTGCTTGAGGATCTTTGGAATTGGAAATATGTTTGTTGAACTCTTCCCCTTCCAATTTAGACCAGTCCATTGTGCCAAGTGATGGTGCAACTTAAAGCATTAGATAGCAATGTGGAAAAGAGTATGTCAAAGAGGTAATTCTCTTTTTATTGTACTTACTTTGATATTACATCCTAGAAGTTATTTTTAATGTTAGATTTGGATTCTTCATTTGTAGTCATAATAACAGCAAAGCTAGCATTCACTTCAGGTTTGGTTTATTTGTTCAGTAGTCACATTATATCTCACATGTTTATCTACAACCAACTTAGTCTCAGTAGCAGAGCGTCATTCACCCACAGAACTATTGTCTTTAAAATCTCACATGGACAATGTGTCTTGCTGTATCTGTGTCTGGTAACTACAGCAGCACAATGTTTAAATAGGAAGATAATTTAAATAGCAAGTTATCTCACTTTATAACTTGACTGAGTTTTAGTCTCTACCTGGCTTCTTGTATCTAGATCCAGCAAAAGACTTGGGCACTCGATGGAGTTCAGTTTTCAGCCTATGAAGTGGAATCCATATGCCTGAGTCAGGTGCCTATGTTCCTTATATTATACACAAGAGAAAAATGCAAAAGTAAATGTTTAATCTGCTTGGTAGTCGTCATAAGTAGTTCAACAGAATGCTGATTGCACAGTCTAGCTGGCCAGTGTTGTGCTTCAAGAACTGCAGCAGTGGGAGTTAAGTAAGACCTCAGGAGCTGAGCACAGGCAGCATCAAGGAGTCACATCCTAACAGTATCATTGATAATAGCTTGCAGACTCCTGCCTGCCTGTGAGAAAAGAAATGACCTGGCATTACCTTTAGTGAAGCTGCTACAATGATCACTCAAACCCTTCAGCCTACAGATCCTACCAAAACCACTCTTTTCTATAGGGGAGCTCTGAGGAGTTCATAGGAGGAAAGGGCAAAGACTAACCCTGTTGTTCTCCTTGATTTCCTGTAGGAATATCCATATGTAGGGTTTTATTTCCCTTAGGGATATCCATATCCAAAGCTCTCTGAAAGCTTGCAAATCTTGTAATGAGGAAAAATCTTTGTAAAAATCTTATTTTTTTTGTCTGTTTGGTCAGGGTTTTCTGTTTGTTTGTTTTTCCAGTGGTGCTGGCATCTCACAGCAGCTCCACTGGCCAGTGCATCCTCCTGAGACTGGTTTTAGCAGAAACACACAGAGAAGCCTTTATTAAATGTGTGGTGCTTGCAAGTTGGATGTCTCTGTAATTGTGGGATCAGTTCTGTGCACATATCCTGCCATTCCAGGTCTGCAAGACAATAATTTCCACTCCATCCACACTAGTTAAAACTGTTGTGAGTGCACAGACAAAACCTCTGGAGGAACCTCTCCACTTCCACCATCATGCCCAACACATGCAAGGTGAGTGTAGTTGCCCACATTCAGGAGTGTAAGGGAACTGGTCCCTTCAGAGCATAAAGCCCTTGCAATATAACATGTGCTCTGTGCCTTCTTTCCCTGTCCTTGGGGTAGGCCATACCAAATACTAAGTTTTCTTCAGGTTTACAGCAGTTTAACTGCTTTTTAAATGAATGCATCACAAAAAACTTCGGAGACAAGGAAGGGAAGCTTCCTCGTGTATGTCCCAAATCACAAAAGTGCCACAGAGCACTAGCAAAAGAGATAATTTTTTTATTAGGCCTCATGTTTGGAATATTATGTTAACCAAAAAGAGGTCATCATGATGATCTTATTTAAACTGGGAAAAAATTAAAATGAGCCTTTCAGACTTTTCTAATCCTTCAGATGACTGAAAAAATACTAGAGTTCTGCAAATCATACTGTTGGCTCAGCAACACACAAACTTATTAAAATGCCAGTCTCTGGGTAAACCCCACGGAAAGTCTGTAGTAAGTGCAGTTCCCGAATTACCAAAGGCTCCGTCAGCAGCCGTGGCCACTGCACGACATCTGGTGGCCACAAGGCAGCATGGCCAGAACGTGGCACTACTGAAACTGCCGGCCGTGCATCCGCTAAAACCACACGGTATCAGGTCTCAACCCAATGTGCCAAAACACCCGCTCCGAGATGTTCGCTGCAGACCTTGCCACGCAACAACCCACCTTTGACAACTGCTAGCGTGTAGCACAATAGGATACATATTTTCCTTGGGAGTTAGGATGTTCCCTGCCACAAGTGTTGATCTTCCCCTGCACTCCTAGAGTTGTAGGACATAGAGATGAGGATGTGCTGAGCGACAGAATGGTGGGAGATGTTCTTTTAAGTGCAGAGGTGGAATTCACTGGGGACTTGCACCTACTGAGCTGGTAAAAAACAATCCAGAATGATGCTTTAGTATACAAGAGGTCTCACTGGTGGTAACAGGTACTCCTCATCCTCCTGTGATCATGGTATATAATCACAGAATTATAGAATATGAAGGGTTGGAAGGGATCTTAAATATTATCTAGTCCTAATCTGCCCTGCTACTGGCAAGGATACCTCCCACTGGACCAGGTTGATCAAGGCCTTATCCAACTTAGGACTGAACATTGCCAGGCTGGGCACCCACAACCTCTCTGAGCAACCTATTCTAGTGCCTCACTACCCTCACAGGAAGGAATTTCTTCCTAATACCTTAAGTAAATTTCCCATCTTTCAGTTTGTACCCATTCCTCCTTGTCCTATCCCTTCAGGTCCTGATGCAGAGTGCCGTTCTGGCTTCCCAGTAGGCCCCTTCAGATACTGGAAGGTTGCCATGAGGTCTCCACGGAATCTCCTATTCTCCAGGCTGAACAGCCCCACCTTTCTCAGCTTATCTTTCTAGGGAAGGGGCTTCAGCCCTCTTATCAACTTTGTGGCCTCCTCTGGACTTGCTCCATCTATCACGGTGGGTAAGATCTACTACAGAAAAAGTCACAGAATATTCTGAGTTGGAAGGGACCCATCGAGACCAACTCCCGGCCCTGCACAGACACCCCATAAACCATAAACTCACACGATGTGCCTGAAAGCATTGTCCAAACGCTCCTTGAACTCTGTGAGGCTTGGTGCTACGATTACTTCCTTGGGAAAGTAGGAAAAAGAACAATCGGGTAAGAGAAAACAGAAAGATTAAGTGCTCAAAATCCTCAAATGCGTGGTCCCCCGGCTGAGCGCCCCCGCCGATGCCTCAGGAGCGGGCCCATGACCGGGTCCAGTGCAGCTGCAGCCCTGCGACTCTCCGCCTCCGGCGCTGCCGCTGCAGCACCAACAGCGCTCTCGGAGCGGCTCGGGACCGACTCCAGAAGCACCTGCGAGACCGCCTGCCGCATCCAGCCCTTCCCACCGGGCCGCCCGGGGCCCGCCCCGCCGCTTCCGNTCCCCGGTCCGGCCCCGTGGGGCGGGAGCGCCGCTGATTCACCTCGAGTGGCTGCCGGCAGGGAGGGAGGGAGGTGGAAGGACAGACTGACAGACAGACTCCGCGGGGCTTGGCCGGGCCCCGGAGGCCCCCGGGTCTCAGCGCGGTGCTGGGCGATGCTGGGGCCCGTCCTGCGGCCTCGGTGACCCTCCGGGCCGGTCCCCGCCCCCGCCGGAGAGCCCGGCTCGTTTCGGTGTGCCCGCCCGCCCGTCTGCGGACACGGGCTCTGCCCCTGGCACCGGGGCCTCTCGGGGTGCCGGGAGCTGCGGGGCGGTAACGGGAAAGCACCTTTTGGCTCTGCGGCTGGGGCGTGATGTAGCCTTAGGAAACGCTCATTTATGTTTCACTCCTTATCCACCATGTGTTTGTAGTTGAGAACTTAATTCATCCCGTTCTTTGTACCGAGTGATGCATTTAATGCCCCGCTGACAGCGTTGGTCAGCCCGCAGGAACGTAGTTACGGGAGAACCTTTATCAAGATGTATTTTATTTGCAGTCGTGCTGACTTTTTTTTTGGGGGGGGGGGGAATAGGTTACATTTGTAGCTGAAGAAACAAATTGATCTACATGTGCTTCACTGTCCATTGGAAGAATGACAGATGACAAAGATGTACTTCGAGATGTGTGGTTTGGGCGCATACCGACCTGTTTCACTTTGTATCAGGATGAAATAACTGAAAGGGAAGCCGAACCCTACTATGTGAGTATGACAAAGGTAGTCACAAATAGTCCAAGGCCGTGGTTATGTCTGTTTCCTTCATTCTCATAATGTGTACTATTGCATGTTGTGAAAAAAACCCACATCTTTTCTTCTTTTTCCTGGTAGCTTCTGAAAGTAAACATATAACCATGCTTTGTGACTTCACCTTTCTTCACAGCAAATGGAAAACTTCAGGCTTGTTTCACTAGTGAGAGAAACTTATCACAGATAATTAGGATCTTTGAAAAAATTCTTGGAAAGTCAGCGAGTGGCTAGGTAAAGGAGGAGGCTGGATGTGAGTTTGTATGTTCTTGGATGATGAACAGTCGAAGGAAGAGAACTTCCATTAATGCAGAAATAATTTCGTCAGACTTATGAAATCTTAAACATTAAGGTTGGTCACCTGTGTAACACAAACACAAAATGAACACTGGCTCTGTGGATGACTTCTGCTCATTTTCTCTTCTTTAAAGTCCAGCAGCCATGAGAGATCCAGCTCAGAAATAAGAAAAGCAGCTATAATGGCTAAACAGAACACTGCCTGAGCGGGATTGCTAGCTGATGATAAAAAAGGGATGATGGATGTATTTGAGTTGTAACATGGAAGTGCCTTCTATAATGATGTATTTATTTATAGTGTTCTCATCAGTTTTCATTCTTTCAGCACCTAATGGACATATAATTGAGAAAGAATATTAGCTGATTCAGTGAAATGCAAAGTTGAAATCTAACAAGTGTATGGGAGGGAAATCTTGAACTTTTAATTCTTATGGGATTCTGAAATTCTTTAGTCTTATCATATCCCATTCTACACGGGATAGAACTTTTTTTTCTGTGTTCAATAGCATCTTTGTGTCATCAGTTTCTCATTTGCATGTGTTGTTTTGAAACCTAATAAACTGTTGGTGCTTTTTGTTCAGCAATAGTAGTGCTCATCTTTGTATATTTTAGTTTCATCACTGGTAGAAGATAAGCACTTTGGTTTGTATTTGTTGGCCTATTGCAAAATACATCTAAGCTACCTAAAGTCTCAGACTTTAAATTATACATATGAGTTAAAATATGTTTGCATACTTTGTGTAAGAGCTACTTGAAAGGTATGAGTTTAAGTTTAGAGGCTTACAGCCTTGATCTGTTTAACGTTGGTGTGGAAACCATGAAACCATGTTATCCTTGTGGTGTGGTCAGCTTTCTAAGTGAAGGAAATGGTTTTAAGGTCGTAGGATTTATTTTATTTACGCCATATAAAGTGTGAACAAAAATTCTCAATGCTTAATTCTTTCTTTCTGCAAAATGTGGTTACTCACAGATTACAGTTCTAAAATTTTAACTTCTTAGTTTTTCAGTTCATGTTGGAGCTGGTAATACAGCTTTGTCTCTTTGGAGGAACCAAGACTTTATAATAGTATAAGGCAGAATAGCAATCAAGGTTTTAAGTCGTGGTATAGTTATGATAGTGTCAGAGTGTGTTTGCATTAATGTTTTTGTTCAGATCTGGAGTGCATTTGAAATAAGTCTTCATCCTTTCCACTTCCTGTGCCCAGGTTGGCATCAGAGAGCAGTGAGCCCATGGGCTGAATCATTTTCATGTGAAGCTGAAGCAGCGGATGGGCTTCAGCTGCTAATGGACATCTGGTATATGGGAGCAAACTTGAGCTAAATCAAAGTAAAAGAACATCAAAACACCTAAAATTATGAGTAAAGTATGTGTAGTTAACATTTCCAGCCCTTGACATCAGCTCTTCAGCTTTACAGGTCTCCTCTTACTTGTTAGTATAGATACAACCTCTCTATTCCAGACTGCCTTTCATAAATGGAAGGACTGCAGGGGAGGGAAATACTGACATCATTAAGTTGAGAGAGGATAAAGGATTCTGCTCTGAGGAACTTGTTTTATGAAGATGAAAGATGACATAGACTTGGAGGGTGAGGGGTTAGAAAAACAACTCAGAGTCTGTGGGATGGATTTTGGTTTTTGTGAGTGGTGTGACAGGAGAGCCCTGTCTGCCAGATGGGTTAGTGCAGCACAGGAGTTGAAGCATGTGTGTATCACCTTCTGGCTCTGCATAGGGGTAGGACAAGTAATTTAAAATTAACTTGTCTGTCTTTTGGAAAGACTGGTGACATAAAGACATGGCGGCTCTGGTAAAACTCCGTCCTGTGTCTTAATATAGTCACGTAGGGTAGGTTTCTGCAGTTATGCTAAAGATGGATACATCAATTTTCTTTGGACTGTTTCATGTAGATGCTTATGTTTTGAGTGGCAGCATATATAGGAACAGCTTTCTTGGACTACTTTTGCTGCTGATTTATCTGATTTTTCTCTCATCTTAAAATTGTTATGCATTCTCTTTTAAAATGATATACTGTTTGCCTCTTGGTGCAAGCAACAGTTAGAAAGAAAGGATGAAAGAAGTATACAGGAAGCAGAGACTCATTGGCTGAGATTTGTCAGATGTATAAAGAACAAAATTACAGCAGGATACAGTCTTAGAATGATGCTCTGCCTAAGGGACTGGTCTTTAACAGGACCACTCTTTAGCTTGCTTGATGTCAAAAGTATTATTTTGTTAAGATATCTGTAGGAGAGAGCAATGTGAAGCTGTTCCACTTAAGGATGTTTTGTTTCATCTCCCTTGACACTTTAGTGATGAGACCAGTCCAGTTCTTGTTAAATCTGTAGTTTTTCTATTTTAGTCTTTGCATGTAAAAATACTGTGTGCTCTGCAGCAAAACCTGTGGATATACCTGGAGAGGTACTCTTTACACAAAGTTATATTGCAAGCATTTACTTAGGCATTAGGGGTTCTTTTTATTTCATTTAACCTCCTGGTTAATAAGAAAACATTCCTGGTTATTGTAATTAAATACTGTAGCAATACATAATATTCAAAAGGAAGGTGTTGAGGTTTGTGTAATTTTTGGGGATGACATTTAGGGATGGCTGCAAGGATTTATTCTGCTTGGTGGTATATTTGGAGATTTACTTTTCTTAATTTAATGAAGAGAACTCATGATCTTTTTATCTTTCAGCTGGTGGGGAAGGGATATTAAAAGGGGTAACAAGGTGAAAATGTATTTGAATTGCTTTTTAAGATCTCACTTAACAGATTTAGTATACTCGTAAATCTCTAAGATAATTAAAGCTAGAAAAGTGGTGAAATTGGATCCTTTCATTTTTCTATGGAAGGGGATAACTATATCAAGGTAAAAGAACTGAGGGGACCAAGCAGAGTTCAGTAGGTTCTACAAATGCTCAGCATCTCTTGAAAAAGAGGTAATTCCTGTTTACCTGGTTAACTGTTGGGTTTTGTACAGTTGTACAGTTTTTGTTGAAGCCTTTTGGGAGTGCTGGCCACGTTCTGTTAAATTCAGCTGAATGCTGTTTGGTTATCGTCTGTGTTCTCTAATTGTTTTGAAGTAGAAACTGGGTTGTTCTTTCACAATATAAACTAAAGTAGAATATTTTACAGAGGAACCTATGCAGTTTAAAGGGTTATGTGAAACACTGTTGCAATAAATAATGCTTTAATACATTTACCAATTCCAGCATGGCTGTGCTACATGCAACATGCTAAAAATTGGCTTTTGTAAGAGTCCTAGTAAGTCTCATCAGAGTACACCAGCATTAATTTAACTGTACATGTCATGCAGAAATAACATGAAATTATTACCAGAAATATGTGGGTTTGATTGGTACAGACTGGACTGTATTGTCTCAAGAACAATCAGTGAAGATATGTGGAATTAGGTAAATAAAGGATAAGCTTATGTTGTCATTCAACTAATTGAAGTACCAGATAATTCTTACTTGAATGTGTACATAACTTCATTGAATTTATTGGGTTTGTTTGCCTTTTAAAAATGAAGGCTGTGTTTTGATTACATTGCTCCTATGAAACAAGGTAGAAACAATGTGATGATGGTAATAAAAGCAGCAGGAAACAGAAAACCATATGGTACATGAGAAATGGAGTGTTAACTGACATGATGACTGTGATGGTGGTGAGACTTGGCCTTATGTAATTTTATAAAATTGTAAAATTTAGCTGTGTCACAGAGGTAACCTAATGCGGCATTATGAAAAAGATGAATCTGTTCTTCCAGGAACTTGATTTACTCTCCGTACTTCTTTATGAATTGGGTATTTACAAATTGTAGTATCATGGCCAATGTATTATCTGATTTATATATCAAAGTGTGGTGTAATTATTGGAGAAATTCTGGAAGAATGTTGCAGCAGAGATCAAGTTTTCTGTCAGGCAAAATATATCTTTACATGGTTTGGGATGTCTGTACCAGAGACATTCACTTAGGGCCTGGCATTATTCACATACTAAGAAGAAAATGCTTTAAGAAACAACACTGGCTATGAGGAAAACCAATGGAAAATAAATGTTTCTCTAAACATGCAAAATACAATGTATATATACTTTAGGACTATCTATTTTACTAATAATTATGAAGCAGAACTTTACAGGATGGATACTATTAATTTAAAATGTCTGCTGTAAAGTGAATTGATATTTTACAGGGAGGTTAATCTTTACTCATTGAGATACTGAAAAGCATTGTTTGTTAATGCTTATGGATTGATTTATCTCTAGTAAATGTGCCACACAGTCATCAGTGAATTCACTGATTGATAGAATGCTTAACCACTCCTGGGCATAAGACTTAAAAAAAAGATGGTAGGGAAGATGTTGCAACTAAAAATAGCACAACATTCTGATTTGGATAGTATACACTTGAGAAGATAGTACATAACAAGGCTGTAAGAATGTGTCTTGTTTCAACTAATAAAACATTGGCAGTTTTCTTTCTGATTTTAGTTGCTGTGTGAAGGTTAAATAGTGGAAGAATAGTAGTCTTGACTAATAGATTGAACTGGCAAACACAGTGCAAAGAAAATGGAAATTGCCAGCTATTGGAAGTATAAAACACATGGAAACCAAACCCTTAAGCATCTAGTTTTCGTTGGTTTTTTTTTTTCCTTGTGCAGGAATTTCCATTTTGAAATAATAGCTGATACACAGTTGCTCATTCTTTTTAATAAGAAGCTAGAATCTCTTCTTATGTGTTCATATGAAAAAGGTTTAAAACTTCATTATTTAAATACAGAAAAGCAGAAACTGAAGTCCACTGTTCTCCCCCCCACCCCACTGAAAGAATCAAGAACCTAATTTTTTACTTCTTTTGGTGTTAATGTATTGGATACTGCTATTCTGTGTCTTCTCAGTAAATAATTTTATAGCCTTTCATTGACCATTAAAAAGTAAACTTGCTAAAAGACCTCTTACCTTAAAAAGGGGAAGAAGAGAATACTAACTGAATTTTGGTTATGAAAATGTGTACTTGTTACAGATTTTTACTAGTTTAGTGTATTTTATTTACACTTAAAGCTTCTATCATTTTTTTTTTCAGTTGCTTTTGCCAAGAATAAGCTACTTGACACTGGTAACAGACAAAGTGAAGAAACACTTTCAGAAAGTTATGAGACAAGAGGAAGTTAGTGAAATATGGTTTGAATACGAAGGTACACCACTGAAATGGTGAGTTTATTGAACTTTGTACTTCATGCAGTTTATCACGTAGAGAGTTCCCAGGGTCAGCACAGTGTCAGTAGTTTTCCTAAAGTAATCAGTCCCTTGGGTTTCAAAGATGGCAAAGGAGGAGGAGGGTAAGAAATGCATGTTTTGGGGGAAAAACAAAAGAAGGTTTAATGTTGAACATATCTTTTTATTATTCTGCTTGAATTTTTACTGTGTGTGTAAGGCAGAGGTGTTGTGCTGCACTTACTGGTTTTGTTCTCGCTGTTACCATAATTCAGAATGCTTGCAGTTTTGGCTTTACCGTTGCTTGCAGTAGAATTGCCAAATAAATCTTCCTTTAACATATTCCACCTTCCTAAAAGATGTCTAGTAACACAGATAAGAAGTAATAGTTCTGGAGTCTAAATGCAAATAGCTTATATGCATGATGGTAATAAAACATGAGTAGCCTTCACTGTTCACTGGTGTGATATGTGCTTGCACTGTAAAAATCTAATATTGATCTGCAAGCATTTGTTGAATTCAATTAGTTCAAGTTTGCTGAACTAATTGCTGTTGATTCTGTTTTTATTTTGTCCTATAGTCTATTAAAACTATCTTCTTTTGGGTTTTTAGTTTGGTGGAATTTTTTTTTGTGAGAGGTTAGGGACTTGGACTGATATTGTTTCATTTAATTAATTTTCATAAATACTTTTAATCAGATTTTCTGCTTCTTTTGCTGTTAAAGAGTTTTAAAGAAAATATTTTGAGAGCTGCAGTGTTTCCTAGTTCTGTATAGATAGCATCAGCCATCCAGAAGGTATTTAGTATTTTGAATGATGAAGAGGTTTTTTCTCTTTTTCTTGTATTATCATAGGAAAGGAAACTAGTGATTTTTTTAATCTTATTGAACCTGGATTGTCTTGTGATTAGCAAGCATCACATCATGGAGTCCCTGTAGATTTGGTGATGCAGTAGATCTCTTTTAGTCTTTTGTTTCTTTGAGACCAACCTAGTGTAAATCTTGAAAATACATAAATAGAAACCCATAAAAATGATCTCTTTAAACTTTTATTATAACTGACTGGCAAAACCAGCTTTAGACATCTAAATAAATCATGTGGAATTTAACAAGAAAGGTGTGGAATTTAACAAGAAAGGTGTCTTATGTGCCATGTAGCATTGAGTCATGGATACTACCTAAATAAACAGCAAGGTACCACATTTATCCCAGTGTGTTTATAATCCCAGGTAAATATTGGGAGAAAACTAGTCTTCAGTGAAGTTGTAACAAGGAAGGAAAGAGGCTTTGTACTTCCACTACAAATAGATTTGTATTTTCTGTAAGTTTTCAAATACCATAATGTTTAAACTAGAATTAAAAAAAACCCCATACAATATAGGTATAGACTAAAAATGTAGCTTGTAATTCTAATATTAAGTGAAGAGTTATTAAATTGATTGAATGTAGAAATTAATATAAATAGTGTAATGATGATCTGCTAATTAAGGCTCTCATCTTTTAGAAGAACGAAGCCTATTCTGCCAGGAACAGCTCCACTGATTTCAGTGGAACTGCTTTTCTAAGTAAAGTGCTATTTGTAAACCAGTATTTTAGGAGAATGTTAATCCCACAAAGAACCAAAGCTGCTTCTGGGGGAGACCCAAACACCAGAACTGAGAATTAGATTGAGCTAGTAGTTGGTAGAGAGACTAGTGGGCATTAATGTTTAATCTTTTTAGCTATGACTTGTGCATTCAGAATCAAATAGAACTTGTTAATAATATTGTTTATTCTAATTATTTACTTTGCACTGTGCGGTCTTATTGCTTACAGTCTGTGCAGTTTCATACCTAGTTGGGATGAAGTCTGTATCTATTCAGATGCAGTTCTTCCATTTTCCAGTGAGATTTTGGAGGAAGTCTGAAACAGTTTCAACTTCAGGCTCTGCAGTGCATGGGGCAGGTTCTTAAAGGAGAATGAAGCTCTCCAGGTCTGGAGTTACATGGGCCTGGGTTCTTTGTCCTGCTGAGAGTGTTGGGACAGGGGAAGGTGCATTCTTTGCCTGCAGGAGGTATGTGGGGAGGGTCTGTGTCACCAAGGTAAGGAGTTTCAGGAAGAGATTGTCAGACTGTGCAGCGTTAGAGACTACAGAAGGAAATGGCTGAAACCTCAGACCATCCTGCAGCTACAGGAGACTAAACCTACAACCACACTGAAGGAGATGCAGGCAAAGACTGTGATTACTGGATTAGAAAACAGTCTACTAAGATTTGGAAGAGCTGAAAGTTTGACTTATTGCAACAGGAGGAATGTTCCTTCTACACCTGCATTTCTGTAAGTACAGCATAGGTTCAGTGCTCTGGCTGCAGGTGAAGGACTGAAAGTGTTGTCCAGTGATGCATTTGATATGGCTGAGCCTGAACTGTGTAGGGGCACCAGGAGGAAATGAAAAATTAGGTCAAAAGTCTGTATTCTGCTTACTGTCCTTTCTCCAGGACTTTTCACTCTGCCACTTCATGGTCACTGCAACTAAAGCTGCCACTGGTTATCACAACTCTTCTGTCTTAACAGATAAGTAACAGATTCAGCTTTGGGTTATCTCTGGTTCATCCAATGTCTGTATCAAGAAATCCTGATTACTTGTGTCCCACTGTGTTGCTTTTCCAGCAGATGTGAGAGATTAACAGGAACCAGGATCTGTGATGTAGACACTTACTGAGTTGTTTAAAGAAGACTTTATCAATTTTCTGACCTGGATTGCATGATCTGTTGCCCTTACTAGTCCCTCCTCTGTTCCTGAACCACAAGAACTCAACCAACCTGTTGTCTGTTCTATTAAGTTTCATACATCTAAGCTGCTCCCTGACATAGAAGAGAACCCTGTGTCCTCATCTGCCCTGCCTGCCTTTACTAAGCAGCTTATGTCTGTCCTTTCACAGCAGTATTCCAGTTGTACAAGATGTCTCACTGTACCTCAGGTAGCCTAACACTCTCCCAGTAATGTCATAGCATGTGCAACTCTAGTTTTTCCCAAGCTGTGTGCACTTATGTAGATACTTGTGGGCTCTCTTCTACCTTCTTTTATCACTTTGACATCTCCCTTGTAGCTGTACCTTTCATCACTTGCTATCCACCCATGTCCATTAATTTCTATTTATCTGTGGGCTGTTATTTACACTTCTGTTGTTTATGGTCTAAAGCTCTCACCAGGCTGGGCTACCTTAAGGCAAAGATACTTTTGTCTGACTTAGGTGGATTCCATCTCTCCCTAGCAGTCCATTATCTCCAAACAGTATCCTATGTTGGTAAAAACCAAGTAAGTCCTTGTTGTTGTACCAGCTGCATAACCAGCTCCTGAGCTGCAGACACCTCTCTGAACCTGTCTCCTTTAATGGCAAAATTGTGGAGATGCCTTGTTGCCTCTAGAACTTGTAGAGTCACTTTTGATACTCTCAGGGTTCTGTTGCAGCAATTAAGATTTGTGCCCATGTGGGTAAACAGCAAGGACTAATAATCCAAGCAGAGGACAACTTTGCCAGTCTGCAACTCTGTATCAAGAGTGCAGGTATGACAGTCATACCTGCAGTACCTGCAGCAAACCTCTGCAGGTTAACAAGTAAAGTTGGCAGATGGAGCTCTCTCCCCAGGATGGTGTCTCCTAGTGCTATGACTGCTTCCTCTGGCTATGGATGTGCTGTTCAGACAGCTCTGATGCCTCCTCAGAACTTCTAGCCTCTTGTCTGACACTGAAGCACTGCCAGTGGTTGGAGAAGGCCTGCCCTCTCTTGGCCAGATGTTAAGGAAACTTTCCTGTCTGTCTGTCCAGGAGCTGCTCTGGAGGTCACACACTTGGACCACCTGAGCTGTGACCGAGGCCCCTTTGCAGCAGGTGGCTCCAGGGAGCTGATGGGTGCCTTGCTTGACTCCCTACACCCCACACCCACACAGCCAGACAAGGTTTCCTTACCCGCTCGACCCTCGGTTTCCCATAGCAGAGCCTCAGGCATCTGGACCCTTAAAAGACCTTAGCCATGGTGTAACAGCAGAATAACAGCTCAAACTGGTGCCCCTGAGCAGAGACCCCAAACCAAGGAACCCCTGGGCTTTTATACCCTCACAGTCTGTGTGTGATGGTGTGGGGTTTTTCCTCTGTGTCACTGGCTCCTGCCGTGTCCCTGAGTGTCCAGTCACCTGGCAGAGCCACAGGTCCCCGTGCCCCTTCCTGTGCAAAGGGTCAGCACCAGTTTTGACCTCTTGTTTGGGGCTCCCATCACCCAGAGCTCAACCTGCAGCTCCCTCTGCAGCTGCACACTGAGCTCCTGGCACTGAATGGATTCCTCAACACCAGAGTTCACACAACTCTGGTCCTCCTCATCCTGTGAATCCCCGCTGACCACTCCGATGACTGCTGACGCTTTCTCTTCAGATTCTCATCTCTGTGAGATCTTGTTGAAGATGCCATTAGTCTCTGTGTCTTCTCTGATGCTGTGCAGCCCCCTGACTTCCTGCAGCTTGGTGACACAGCTCCTCACTAATGTGCATCTCCTCTTGGCAAGGACATTTCCTCTGCTTGCTCCAACCCTCAGGAGAGGTCCCAAACTCTCCTGGCAGCTTGAAACCTGGGTAGCTGCTGCCTTTCTCGGGAGGCTTCCCTGAGTGATGCCACTCTGTGCTGGAGTAGTTTCTTCAGCAGATGCTCGGGGATGACACCTGCAGCTTGTATCCATCCTGTCTGAGCACTTGCACATGGCTT
The DNA here is from genome assembly GCA_013398275.1 of Promerops cafer. NCBI lineage: Eukaryota > Metazoa > Chordata > Aves > Passeriformes > Nectariniidae > Promerops > Promerops cafer. The sequence continues at coordinate 5,384,998 of VZSE01006462.1, read as the reverse complement.
TCAGTGGAGTTTTTGTCACTTTTGTGTGGGTTGTGTTCTAGCCCTGGTAATTGTATAGGTGGCTCTCTAGTACCAACTGGATGGTTGCTTGACCCTTCCTGTTTATAAATTAGCTGAAGACAAAAGGTCAAAGCAGCATTTAATCAGGCATCTATTAACTCTGCAAAGCACAGGGATTTTACTGAAGAGATTTGATTACATGAACTTCACTTCGTAATCTTAACTGATTAGAAAATACAGATGTAGGCCAAGACCTGATGCATGAGTTTTTTAATGGGTTTTTTGTTGTGGTTTTCTTTTAGTTATCTGTTTTGCTGTATAAATTGAAAGTAACTGGAAGTCATTATTCATGTTGAAAATTTGTGTTCATCCAATTATCAAATCTGATTTTTGTTACTTAACTAACTTGGAAAACCACCCTTTCATGGAATTCTTGCTGAGTGCCTGTTAAGTATTTAGGACATGATTAGCGGTTAGTGGTGAAAAATCTTCATGGTAAAAACTTGAGTATTAGCAGTGAATCAGGGTAAATCTGGACATGCATCCTCTTTATTCCCAGGTAAGGTCAGGAACTGTAGTAGCATTTTGTGTTTTATTTTGCTGTTGTGGTGAATTTGTCGTAGCTTTGGGGTGGCTTAGTCACCCGTAGAGGGTGCTAAAGCACTGTTGTGTGAGAGTTTCACCGATGTGGAAAATGGCTTTGCACAGGTGCTGTTACAGCAACGCTTTCGGTTCGTACGCTTGGGACTTCCAAAACTTACCTACGTGCTTGGGTCTGTGACCTGTGATCAGTCCCATTTAATTCGGTGAAACTACTGACTTTATAGTTCAGCCTGTGTTCCTCTGTAGGATGAAAAGCTAGTAACGCTCTTTGGGTTATGATTTTTGAAAGATAAGAGAATGGGTCTTGGTATGCTGAATGTAAAAAAAAAAAAAATTTTATCAAAAATCTTGCCAATATCTGTGTGTGAGAAAACTGAACAAAGAGCTTTTTTTACAGTGCCTGTGGAGGTTTTGTGTGTGTGATATATGTCCCCTATACTGCTGGGGGCTGTATATTCTAATGAATTTAAAGGAGAGAAAGCTATGAGACAGAAGTGAATATTTGTCAGAAGCAAGCTTTTTTGTGTAACTCCTTTTATCTAGAATACCACTGAAATACAAAGCTCCAATTAATTTTTCCCTCCCCTTTCATTCTTCTTAATTTGATAGTAAAGATACAGAGTTGTTCTTGATTTATCGTCTTTCAGCTCTTTTAGAGATATGTAATTTTTTTCACTCTTTCACTTATTCTCTGCATTGATGTATCAGACATGTGGGAGAAGAAAAGGATGTTAAGGATCAGTGTGGTATAAACGCGGGACACTCAAGCATCTGAACGCATGTGTGCTTTTCCTGGTCTGATGCTTTTTAACTAAAAGTGCTGTTTTGGAAGGTGCCACAAGGCAGTTGTAGGCCACTTAAGGCTGTTGCAAAGGTAGCAGTGTTTTGGAGACCACTGGTTTAAATATTGAACATGTACATTCCAGACTTGATTCTGTCTGTCAGTCATCTAAACTTGCCTGTATAACTTTTCTAAGTAAGAGATAAAGAGTGCTAATTGTGGGAGTCAAACAGCTATTTTTTGTGTGTGTGTGTGTAAATGCAGGTATGTTAACTGTGATATGTAGAATTAAATGCATGGCTTCTGTATTAAATTAATATCTTGTCATTTTTAGGCATTACCCAATTGGTTTACTCTTTGATCTCCATGCATCAAATACAGCCCTTCCTTGGAGCATTACAGTGCATTTCAAGGTAAATTGATAATAAATGCTTTTTATAGGAATGAGTGAACATGAGATTGGATGACATTTGGAAGCTAGGAAAAGGTTTCATAACTATTTTATAAAACGTGTGAATGGTTTGATTTGAAAGGGGAATATCCATTGTTCAGGAAGCATTTAAAAATATCTGTAAGTCTGCATCTATTTTGCATGAGACTGTGTGTGCTTTTACTGGACTTTCTGTAGAAAATGATTCTATTATAATCTCAAAATCCAAAATTGGTTTTCAAGTTATGAGGCTTATGATAGAAGAACTTTCTATAATATTTTTAATTTAATTGGTTTGAGTTGACTGAAGATTGAGAAGTGCTCATCCTTTTAGGCATATATGAGCATGGATATGAGATGCTGTAGAAATCTTTGAAGTCAGGGAGTGCTGTTGTACTTAATGTTGGTCCCTTTTAGAGAAGTGAATGAAATGAGTTTGGTATTGTGACCACTTAGTCACCGGAGAGATATTATTTTGATTATGCATTGTAAACCCATTAGGTATGACTTAATAGCACTACTGATCTTTGCTCACAATGGAATTTGAACAGGGTTAGCTTTGGTGCAGGATTCTTGCATACTCTGAAATGTATTGGGACAATAATTCCAGGTGTGTTTTGAAGTCAAAAGCACAACTACAAATCATGATATTTAACTTTGAAATGTTAATTTCTCCATTGTAAAAGAAACAGTGCAATAGGAAAACTGATCTGAAGGACAACACTACATTAATAGGCTTGACTGTAGTGTGTGAGGGATTTGAGTGAAATGAAAAACATCTTGGGGAAGCACTTGTCTTCAACATTTTCATTGAAACAATTCTCAAAGGTGTGTTAAAAAAGCTTTTTTCAACAGTCATCTGATTCTTTTTGGAAGTGTGCACCGAAAGCATACATTCTTACGTATTTCTGCATGTTGAAACTTCTAAAATGACTGACTTAATAGATCTAAGTTGGGGTGTTTTTGAAACCACTGTAATTGCTACACTTGTCTGATAAATGTCAGAGGCCTGGGATGAGGAAACTTCCAGAAGGTCTTGAAGAAAATGTGGGGCATCTAGTTTCATAAACCATGGTTTAATTGTTATGTTCTGAAAGCTCTGGGATATTAACAGTGGTAATGTGGGGATGTTGCCATCACAAAGTAGAGGTATCTTGAGAATTAAGTTGCAGCACCACAGTGCTTTTTAATAAGCAACATAAATTTGACTTTATGTCCTTGTGTTGCTGCTTGCCAAAAGATCAGCTACTTTTCATTTTTCTCAAAGGTGTACATTAAAGATCAGCAGAAATAATTAACTGCTAAGGTAGTATTATTTTAAAAGCTGATGTAATTTAGTAATATAATACTGTGGAGTTAGCACCTGCATAATCTCTCTTCCTATTTTGATGTAATCTGAAAGTTTATTTAAATAAAACCCCTCTGAATCCTTAAGTCAAAACATAACTGAAAGATATCAAAGTATGTCAAAATATTGAAGAGGTTTTCATGTGTTACAGTTCCTTACAGCTGAATAGTTTAGGTGTGGGATTTTTGACTAGAGTGTTCTTTTAATTTCTGTGTAGTTATTCTTCAAAGAGTCATGATTTTTATTTGGCTTAATTAAACAGTATTCGATTTTATGATGTTTAACTTTTGTTGTCATGGCTGTCTCCTTTCTTCTACCAATGCATGCAGTCAACAACAGATATCTCAAACATCTGTAAGAAGTGTTTTTCAATTTCTTTTTAAAAGTCAGATTCCCCCTGTCAGGTTTCTTTGTTTGAAGTTAAAAACATGGAAAAGGTTTATTTCTGTTCAGCAGAAGTTTTCAAGTTGATAGATGTTTGTAATTGTCCTCCTGCGTTATATATGCAGACCAAATCATAAACACACTTAGCTTTTGCATTGAAGAAACAGTTTGTTAATTTGTACTTCTGGTATGCAATAAAATTACATGCACTGTATCTTGTAAAGTGGAAAAACAGTTGCATTAAATAGTTGCAGAAGGATGAGGCTGAACAGCATACTGGGGTCTGAGAATCATGAGAGGCTGTAGCCTGGGAAGTTGCCTTTGTTATCCAGGTGTGGCTTTACAGGAAGGAGGGAAATTCTATCCCTTCCTGTTAAAATCATCCCACCTTAGTCTGCAGCCTGTTTAACACTATTCACGTTCTCAGTGTGGTAACCACCTCTCTGGATTTTGGGCAGTAGATAAGAAGTGGTGAACTGCTGTGGAAATAGTAGCTCTATTGGAGGAGAGGAAGTTATGTGCCAGGGGAAATGCTGAGGTTCTGCCGAAGCCGTTGTCTGCTGGTGCCTGCCTCTCCACCCATGACCTGATGTACAAGAGTAGAGACAGCATCTGTCCCAGCGTGACAATCATCATCTTTGTGTTTTTTTAGGTGAAGATTGGGTCGGGTGGAATGGAAAGGAAGTACTTTTCCATGTAGCATATGGATAAATTGAGGAACTGCTAGGAGATATTGTGGAAGCCAGAAGTATAAGTGGAGTTTTTTTGAAATCAGTCTACTTAAAGAAAAGACGGTAACTAAAAACAAATACATAGAGGCACCCCCTGCCACTGGATGCATTCCTTATGGTTTTCAATGCCCTATTTTCTGTTAATGTAGTGCAATGCAAGTAGACTGTCACAGGATAAACAGATGTTTTGTGAACTAGAACTGAGAGATAAATATGGGTGGAATGGAGTTATGAAACCAGACTGTTGAAATTGCCAGTGATGTTTTTGGTACAGTTTTATGCAAGAGGTCATTTAGTGCTCTTGTCTGTACAGACGATACCTATTTCTTTGTGACTAGTTCATACTGCAAGGGTCTACTGGTATGTGAAAATAAACAGAACTCCTTGAGCTTTCTAAGAAAATCAGAATCAACCCTTAGTAACTGTTCTTTCAAAGATGCAGGACATGGAAGGAATAAGACGCCACCAGTAAGAGTACTTGCATTAAAGCTACTTATGTCATCTGTTAATACGTTTTGCAAATCTCCTGGTTGTATAGCTAGGAGTGACTACCACTTTGTTTGCAATTGTCCCTTTCTTCAGGGAACTGAATAAAGTTACTTATGATTGATCAATATTTCTTCAGGTAGAAAGAAGGTGAGTGGATTTTTTAAAAAAAATACAAGCACACATGATCTACATTTAAGTATAAAACTTACTATTTTGTACCCTGATTGATAAATCAGCGGGGATGCCATGTTTTCTGTTGACAGTCTCATGTGGGTGAAACTGTTTCATATACTTCTTCCAGATGTGCAGTGTTTTTTTTTTTTAAGTTGTCACTTTCATGTTTAGGTTTTTCAGCTTCTACTCACAGTACTTCATAGAAAAGTGTCAGTGTTTTCCTACTAAAGAAAAGAGTACACAGCATTGAGATTCAGCAGTGTTTTCCAGTCTTTCACAGTGTTACTCCTTAGAAGCTAGGAAAATTAATCATGCCACACCTAGTTCTACTACTGTGTCTAGATTGTTTACACTAGCTTAACTACCTTTGACCAGTTTTAAATAAATCTTTGCTGTCCTGCAGACTACACTGTGTATGATTTCTGGAACTCATCCTCAGGGAGTGACATTAGCTGCAATTTGAAATTCATTAAAAGAAAGTCAGCAGGAAGATGTCTACCTGTAGAAAGAGAAGAATGTCCAAAAAAAGACCCCACAGTTCAGTATTTAAACATATGTGTAGTGAAACAGTTGTTGTAACAAAACTGTTGTTTTCATAAACTTAACTAAAACATCAGTTTTTAACTATGAAAGTCAGTTTCTAGGCTCTTATTAGCATTAGGTACGTACCACTATTTCTTCCTTTGTTTTGAGTGTGTCAGTGTCTCACTTTGAATTCTTGTAAAGAACTTTTTTGATCTTTAAGTATGCTATTTCTGTCCATTTGTTTCTTCTGGGTTGGTTACGAGACTTTACATTTTTATTTGAGCAAGTAAATTGAACTTCTGAAAGTATTTTACTGGCCTATGCAGATGTCAATTGGCACGTACCAGTCCCAGTAATGTTTTCCTAGTAATCTTGGGCCCAATTATGCTGAGACACTCAGCTTTGTAGGGTAGAACAGGAGCAAGGTCTGCCCCAGAAGAACTTTACTTATTGTTCTGTGTTCTTTAATGTCTTTATACTTGGCCGTTCTCATATAAGAAACTAGATGTACTTCTGTCCTTAGATTTCTAGTCAGCTTAACGTACACCAGTTGTAACAACAGCACTCCCTTTTGCAAATTCAACACCAAACCATGTAAACTTTAGTGGAAAAGATATTGGCAATCTTTTCTTTATGCCCCTGTTTTTGGAAAATACTCACCCCTTTGATCCACAGTGTCCAGAGTTTGAGTTCTCACTGTCATAAGGAAGAAACACTATATGAAATTCTATTATTTAATTTCCAACTCTTCTCAATAAACTAATGAGGAGGTAACTATCACTGTTATCCTCAGAATTTCTTTCAGGTAAAGCAATCCCCAGCTCCCTTTCTGATGTTTTGGGTTTCTTTATTTTGAAGCAGTCTCCACTATTTTTCTTGGGTTTATGTGGGGGAGTGAAGGTAGGGTTTTTTCCAGCATTAGATTGCTCCTACTTTGACATTTAACTATGTTGTAAAAGCCTTTGAAAAATATCCCATTATATGTACTTCTATTTACAAAATGGTTTTGACAGTCCCTCACAAAAGTTTTTTAAAGTGCCAGTTTGTAATGGGTTAAGAGGAAAGGGCCTCTGGTGGAAAAGCATGAGAATTCAAGTATAAAAATGTGACAAGCCCTTGTTAGGAAGGGGGGTACTGAGGATGCTGCCGCTGTGCTTTGGCTCTGAGGTTGGCTTCATTCAGCATGGTCATAAGCAACTGTGAAAATAAAGTTAATAAGGAGGAAATAAAGGTGGGTTTTAAAACTTCTGAAAACTAAAGGAATTGGATTTGTGGTAGTGAATGCTTGTGTTATTATAAAATGGCAAGTGATAGTAAGTGTTAATAAAGGAAAAAAAGAAGCAAGGAAAACCACAACATCTACAATGCCGGACTTCTGATCAGTTAATTTCCAAAGAAATCTTTTTTGTACCTGAATGAGATATACTACTGTAACTCCTTAATAAATTCATTAGGAGAGGTAGTTGTCATTTACTGAAGGGTTGAGAGTTACCTGAGGAGTGGTAGTTGTGCATCTGCAATGCTGAATGCTGTGTGCCAGTTGTAACCAAATAAAAGGGGTATAAAATCAAGTCACACAGGCTAGCAGTAGTCACGTGGATTAGTTGAAGCTGGAACTGACAAAGATTTCCAGTATCTCTAAGGAAAAATGTTTGTAAGTGGCAGATATTCTATAGTTCTTACTATGTGGGTGATTCTGCTTGGTTGTCAAGGACTTGCATGGAAATGGTTGATAAAATATCATAGAGAGCCAATATAAACTAGCTGCTTGTCACTTACTTCTCATAATTTTCCCCTGTTTATTGTCTGAGATTGAAGATCTGCTTGGAAACACGTTAAAATTCTGGTTTTACAGAAAGTTGTTGAGCTTTTATTTTTCCTGAAACATTTTCACTGCAACCTGTTTCTTCTCAGCAGAATGGGAGAATGGTTGTTACATTATTCTGTAAGTAGAAGATTCCAGTACGCTTCTTTTGCATATATAAATATGCCTATTTAAAATTATCATCTATTCTTCATCATACAAGGTATATGATGTATTTATTTTTCTTGATCTATCATTTATCTTTGTAGAATTTTCCAGAAAAGGATCTTCTACACTGCCATTCTAAGGATGTGATTGAAGCTCATTTTATGGCTTGTATAAAAGAAGCAGATGCTTTAAAGCACAAAAGTCAAGTCATCAATGAAATGCAAAAAAAGGATCATAAGCAATTGTGGATGGGATTACAGAATGGTAAATACAACACAATAAGTATTAATTATATTCAGGTCAAACAAGCTAATAAATAATTTATTCAAATTTCAGTTATTGCATGAGATATAAAATGTCATTGTTCTGCAGAATTTTTGTCTAGTGTCATGGAAAGCATTGATGGTTGTGGTGGTTTTTTGGTTTTTTAGAATTAAAGTCACCATTCTGGTGATAATTCAAATGTGCCTTGAGTTACTCAAGGAATTAGATTGGGTCGTGATTATTTTAACAAACAAAAACTAGCAACAAGTCAAAGTAGGTAAATGTTGTCTAGTGTTCTTTTGTGCAAATGATGGTCTTTATTTGGGAGACACCTGGGGTGTAAGTGTTCAGTATTAGCTGTCTTGGACCGTACGTAAGAGATTGTCTCCTCTAGTTAACGCTTACGGATTGTCACCGGTAAACAATACAGGTAAACGTCAAAAAAAGTTGTCCAGTAGATTATTATTTTACTTTTCTCTCTGCCATTTTTAAAAATTGCTTTATGGCTTTCACAAGGACTTCTGCATAAATAAGTATTGACTTGAAAAAGTCAGCAAAATAATTCAGGACAAGATCTTTAATTAGTGTTCTTATTTCGCACAAATGGTATTACTCAATATTACAGCACAAAATAAAACTTCTGTTTGTAGTGTCCTCCGTATTAAGGTTCATAGAGCCTGTAAGTTGAAAAGCTTTTGTAAGTATTTCAGAAACTGCTCGCTGCAATGGTGATCATGCCACTTTGATTGCATTTTTCTCGTCTCCTGAAGCTGTCATTTTTATTATCCCTAGTAAATTTATTTTATGAAAGCATTTTACTGTAAGCATGAAGATGTTTATTCTGTGTTTAGAGACAAAATACTGAACACTTAGAATTAACATCTTTCTGTATATGTATAAGAAAAATTGAATGAAAAAGAACCACCTTAGAATGCAAGAAGACTTGAACCATGCTTTCGGTTTAGACAAGAAGGTTCCAAGTCAGTTTTGGTTTAACGCGTGTGTTTAGTGAGTGTGTGGCATTTTTTTGTCATTGTTGTTTAGTGGTGCTGCCTTTCATATTAAAAGTACTCCAGTGATAATTTTGAAGATGAATGGTTATTAGAAACTCTGCTTTCTATTTTTTATTCAATTGGAGGAGAATTAGAAATTAAGGCATTATCTTAATTTGCCATTTGAGTAGTAAGATCTTGAGGAAGGCCATGCATACCTCCAAAATGAAACAATACAAATTCAGGTTCTTTTAACCAGAAGTTACAGAATCTCGATACTCTAAATATTTAAGGTAAGAGGACAGATAAACAGCATGCTTTTTTTTTGTGCTCATCTTAGGCTTTGACTTTTAGTTGATTATTTGTCTAAGAATATCCTCAGTTCTAGGCAAAAGAGAATTTTTCTGTTTTGCTCTATAATGTTAAGAACAGAGGTTGCCTAGCAAAGTTGATTTCAAGGTTTCACTGTACTTAATGAGAAATTGCACCTGTGGAATCTGACACCTGAATGAGAAGTTTAAGCAATCTTTTCAATACTTTCAAATGCTAATTTTAATTTCTCAACTCTTCATAAAAGAGAAACAAGAAAAGCTTGTGAAACCAAGAAAACTCTTTTTAAGTATGTAGTATCTTTCAATATGTTTTTATAGGCTTTCGTTTGAGATGTAATAATTTTAAACCACTTTGTGAAACAGAATAAATGACCACAAAAAAGAAAAGAAAGTAGCATTTGTGATAACTGCTTTGTAAGTAAAGATACATCTGCAGACTGTTTTTTCTGTGCAACTTCAAACAATTTTCTTCAGTTCTTAATTACAGGAAGTGTTATTTGTTTAATGAGTGATAGCATTACTTAGAAGACATGTTCTGAATTTACATTTTTGAAAAAAAACCTATCCAGTTTTGTTTGGAGAAATATAACTATCAAGTAATTTGTAATTTGGTGTAAATGTTTCTGCTGAGAAGCGGTTACTTGAGCAGGTAACACGTGAAACTTACAAGTTGTTTGTAGATGGCTTTTAAGAGAAGAGCTGTAATAGTGAATTTGTGGGAAAATCTTGTGCTGGTAGCAGCTGGTGGTTATTCATATCAACCTTTACATCCCTCCTCCTACTATTTCTGGTTTTATGTTAATCTGATACCAAATCAGGAAAGAAAACATATTCTTCTATTTTGTGCTGTGGTTTTTCTTGCTCTTCACAGACATTTTTTGATTCATAAACCAGATATTTCTGAGGTAGAACTCTTCTCTGGGACAGGTACATTTTTGACCAGCCATAGATGTCTGTCTGTGGTAGGGAAGTGATAAAAGCAGACTACGTGGCTGTACTGACCTTTGTTCCTTTGTATGAATTGTTAAAATTCTTTGGTCAGAATTCATGGAAAATGTTACTACTGATATTGCTTTGATAGAGTTATGGCCATTTTTATCATAGATGAAAAGGATTTTCAAGTGGGTGGGTTTTTTTCTTCCTGCCTTTTGTGTGGAAAAATAAAGGCTTTCGGCTTTGAAACTCTAAGACTCTATGGGCCTACTGATGACTCATGATCAAACGAATGAAATCCCAACTGTTTCCAGGGTGAGAGCTGTATTTTTTGCATGGTTCAAAGAATTAATATCTATAACTTCAGTATATAATGGTTCTGATAAATGAGGGGATTTAGATTCAGCACATCTGCTTTTTATCAGTTGTGGACTAACAGAAGCGACTGTACCCTGAAATTTTCATAGGCGCCATTTTTAACCAATGGAGACTAGACTTGGTATTTCTGATACATGAGTGGGAGAAATAAACAGTAAGAACTCATAACTATTTTAAGGTTTCTTTTATATATTATAAAATATAATGAAGTCATTATTTTACTGAAAATATTATGGAAAAAGAATGTAATGCTCATTCATGCTGTAGGGCTTACCAAAAGTTAAGTGGCTGTATTGAATTGTTCTTACTAGAGGAGAAAAATCCTATAAGCATTCAGAATATACAATATTTTATCTTTTAATGCATCTGATCTCTTTTTTGCCTGACTGATAGAGTCAGGCCTGTGTTGTCTTGCATTTAGTTCCAAAATTTATCTAAACTATTCTTGTGTTTTTGAGAGGCAGAAGTTGTGTTTGTTCTCAGTTACCACATTTCTGTTCAGAAATGTTCGAACTGCGAAAAAGGAAGTGTCTTACAGCTTTTCTTGTGCTGCATACACTTGACCCACTCAGGTTTGGTGGGCGTGTTTCTCCTCTTCTTAAGAGAACTGGTGGAAGCAATGTTGTCCTTTACCTCACGGTGAGCATGCTTTAGCTGAACAAATCTGTGATCTCAGCTCATCATTTGAAATTTGCTTAGAAAATTTACTGGAGTTTATCTGGAGAATGAGTAAAAAAGCTACTAGTTTTTAAATCACAAAGCTCCCTTGTTTACTTCTTCCCAATATTGCTATCAAAATGGGGAGTTCTTTTCATGTTCAGTCTGTGGAGGTTTGGCTAACTGTGAAGAAAGATTAAATAATTCATTTAAACTTTGAAGATTAGTGTATTGGTTAAAAGTGATTTTAAAAACCCAATCATTACCTTCCTGGACTTCCTTAGTTAAAAATTTCCCAAAATGCATCAAGTTGCCTTATAATTAGCATCAGTACCTGCTTACTCTGGAGTTAAGCTAGCATGGCACACACCAAACATTGGTGTTGCTGATACCATGGGACTGAGGGAATGCAATTTAGACTGGTTTGGATAGACCTGCACAAAGCCCAGGGCTGGTTTGGTGTTGAGCAGGGTCTGGCTTCGAGCAGGCTGGACCTGCAGAATGAATCAGCTGCATCAGAGCAGCCCTTCCTGGGGATGCTTTTGGGGTTTTTTTCCATAGCAGTGGGTTTTGTTTGGGGTTTAGTTACTTGTGGTGGTTTTTCTGGTAATGGATTATGACCTAGACCTCACTGTTAGTTCTGCAGTGTTTATGGGATTGTTACCCTTTCTGCACAAATGACTCAGCCAATGCTTTGTTACTCCTCTGCGTTGGCCTGGTGTCTACTTGAATAGCTGTGCTTTGCTGTGGCACAGAGGTGGGGAATTGATGGCAGCCTGCATTCTCTCCTTGGCTTTCCCTCAAACAGGAGGGCAGAGCAGGTCTGCTCTGTCTGAGGCCACTGAGAACCAGTGGGTCTCAAAGGAGGGCAAGAGCTATATGAAGGCAGAAGAGGAAGGAAAGCAAAAGGTAACAGAGCATTCACAGTCCTACTGAAGTCTTTGCCACAAGAGGTTGCCTAGAGATGAGATAGTGTTTCTAGTGTTTTTAACCTCTTGTGTTAGATGGCCATGTGCCCGATGAAAACCATTACACTCTGAAGGAGCAAACTTTGAGGTCTCTTTTTGCTGCCTTCTGCTTTTCTTCCTCCCCTTGCTCTCAAAATAAGTAATTTCCTGGAAAATCTGTGTGGTCTAGCTAAAATTTAGAGTAAACTGTCTCTAAAAAATGGGCTTCACTTTTAAACTTAACTTCCTTTAGTTGTTGAGGGTTTCTTGTTTTGCAATTTGAAATGCTTCTAAGTTGCTATCTCCTAGTAAACTCCTGAATTTATTAATATGCATTAATAAAAAGGTTCCTTAACTTTTAAGAAAAGCTTTTTTTTTAGGAAAAACAGTACAGGGAAAGCAAAGTGGGTTAGAAAATTACATGGTGTTATGCTGGTCTGTTTTCATATATATAGAGACAGAATACTTAGAGATGAAGAAATCAAAATTCCAAGGCTATCCTAGACATGGAGCAGAGAGCTGGAGGATGAGTAAAATTCTCAGGAGTCCTTTTCCCTTTGACTTACTCAGGGAAGTCTATAACAAGCCCTGCTGTTAATTCCTATACAACCTGTGGGGTATGTGTTTCAAAAACGGCTTAGACTTGCTTGTCATCAGAGCTTTCCTTTTAGTTTAAGTGACAGTACTTCTGAGAGCACTTGCTTTTTTACTGTAGAGAAAGCTTAAATTTTGTAGGATGTATGCATTTTCTTATTTGAATAAAAGAAAAGAAGTAGTCCATCCTGATGACTTTCTTTGCATAAACCTTTTATAGGTAAACTGGTGACCTAGAAATGAAGGGAGGTGATGTTAAGGAAACAATGTACTTGAGGTACTTAAAGTGAAACTTCTGGTTTGTGAGTACCTTTAGTAAGTGAAAAGAATGCTGGTAAGGTATAGCTCCCGTGTGTATACTATAAGAAAAGGGGGAAAATGCCTTTTTGATCTGATAGATAGTCTGAGGAATGACGTGCTGCTTTCTTTTACAGTCTTCAAAATGTCCTCTTATGTTGAATGTTGTTACTTTGCTGTCTGTGACATGAAGAATATTTTCATGTTTCTGTGGCTTCTGCTACATTAAGTCAAAACTGTTCTAAGGTCCTGTCTCTCCATATCTGATAGTGACTCATATATGAAGATAGTCTGAAAAGTTCAGTAAAATTGTGTTCCCTTTTCAGAGGTGGATTTGTATTATATACCATGGTCTTTCAAAATGACCGAGTAAACTAGGTGTTTAATAGTAAGAATATTTTAACTGTGGCAATGTGTAAAATGGAAGAGAAAAATAAATATCTTAATGTTGCCATACCAGTATTTCAAGCTGTGCTCTCAAAAAGGCTGTCACTAACTGTAGTAGTCATTGGGAGTCAGATATGTACCAAAGTCTTCCTGAAGTCCTTGATAGTTGTAGTTACCAGTGTATTTATAAAACAAGAATATGAACGGTAAATTGAGGTGAACTAAGTAATTTAGAGACAAGTCTTTAAATAGCTGGGAAATTATAGTAATCAGCTGTAAATAATATTTCTGAATAGCACAGAAATTGGTTTTAAAGTGTTCAAAATATTTATTTCATCAACAGAAACCCCTTCATGCTTGAGGCATACCACACAAGAACTTAACTTTTTATAAAATTGGTTGGAAATACCAGTGAGCAGAATTATGTATGCATGCAGTGTCTTAGTCTTCCTCGGAACAATATGGAAATAGTATTTATGCTAGATTTTGAGAAAACTTGTTTTTGGCTACAGCAGTTAAAAGCAATGCTTGTTAAAACATGAGTCAGTAGAAAATATGCTTCCTTTTTAACATTAAGGAAATACACTTTGTATTGTTGACTTTCAGCTGCAGCTGTCTGTACCCTACAGTTTGATTATATATATGTGGCAGATTAACCCTTAGTAAGTTTGTGACTGAGAGGAAAAGTTGGTGGGAGCAGTTGGTGGATTGGAGTGCAGATCTGCCATTCGGAGGGGTCATGATGGGCTGACACACAGGTCCTGCACTGGAGACAGGAATAAGCCCGTATGTGGTGGCAATCTAGGAACTGACTGGGAAGCAGCTTTCTGGAAGTGGGTAACGGTGAACAAGAAACTGAGTGGAAAGCCTGTTGTGTGGTGTTGCATGAATAAAGATTAATGGGGAGCTACTCAAACCCTTGTGCCCTCGGCTTGGCTCCGCACTGGGAGTGCTGTGTCCTCTTGGGACCCCAAGACAAAATGAATGTGGGCAAACAGAAAAGAATCCAGCAGAGTGCTGGTAAAATTCTTAGGGGCTGGAGCACATGCTGTATTAGAGAGTGCAGAAGCTGCCTTGTTTAGCCTGAAGATGAGGAAGCTGAAGGTGGATTTAATACCAGCTTTAGCTGAAAGGAAGGCCCCTAGAGCAGATGGAGTCGGACTCCTCTCACTCTTGTCTCCACTGTCAGTGGAGCCGGGCAATTACCAAATAAAAAGCAGTTACTAGTTACAGCAGCAGGAAGTCTGATGGTACTTGGGGAAGGGAAGGTGGGGTGTGCTGGGGGAGTGAAAGTGGTTGAGTGAAAACCCACAGAGACAGTCAAACTTCACTGGGCAAGGCCTTGAGCAAACTCAACTTTGTGTACGCAGCTCTTTTGGGGCAGGGTGAGGAGCTGTTATTCCAAAGCTTGACCTCCGAAGGCACTTCCAAACTAGTGTTTTCCTGTCTTTCTTGTACATCAGTCTTTGGTGTCTTAGTGCTCTGCCCAAGTACTTCCATGGTTCATATGGTTGTTAGACAGTGGTGAACCAGAGAGAATGGACAAATTTTGTGGTTTTTAAACTTCAATATTGAACGTAGTTGTGTGCAAGCTGTAAGTTGGTCTTACTTGCATAGAGCTACAGATACAATTTAATTTCAAGCTTTCTGTTTCATTTATTCCAATAAATGGTTTTAAGAAGAAACCACGAATAGTCCAGCCAAAATTGTGCATATGTGCTACCCCAGTTTGGGCTACACCAGTTTGTTTACTTTTTTGACTTTCTAAAAAGATGCTGAAGTACAAGAGCCATTAATTAGTATTTCCTTTCTGAATTTCAAGTCTTACCCTCATTTTTTTATTAATTCTTTCTGTTTTATAAACCCTCTCAACAGCCTTCTTGAAATATGTCCAGTCCTGGACTCTGATAATCTCTGATAGCAGTTGCATCACTATCAAATATATAAACAAAATAATTCCTTACTATTATGATTTTTTTGTTGATAAGGTTAAAGATTAGGGTGGGGTTTTTTAGTTGTTTTGCCTACTGTACTGCAGTGGGAACTTCATTTTAACGTCTATTTGCTCTTACCAGGACTTTTCATTGCAAGGTATTTGTAGATGTATTTTTCCATTCAGTGATAATTGCCCAGATTGTTTGTGTATGCAGATTTAAAGCTATGCTGTAGTGAAATGCACAGGTTGATGGCAAGCAGTTGAGCAGTGCCCTTCACCCTGTCAGTGATCCATCCTGTTGTAGCCTCATGTGGGTGAAGGTGATGTGTCTAACTTCAAAATCCATGTGAGATTTCAAGTTGTTTGAAGTGTGACAGCACTTGAGTTTCAGAAAATGACTGTAAGAAGCTAGTATGAGTGAAACTAATTTTTCTGGTTGCCTGAAGAACATTTGAGGCTGAGACCCAGGGGCAAAAGGGACCCCAGCCTTTTAGCCCTTAGCTTGGGCTAATCCTTTGTTAACACTGCTCAATAGTAAGAGGTTCAGCAGTTGCTATTAACAGTAAAGTGTGATGGGATTACCAAGAACTTTTTAGCATAACAAGGTATAAATTTGGATAATTTCAATGACTGCTAAAGGATCTTCAATCTGGTTTAATGGCAGGAACAACATTTCTCAGGGTTTCCCTGTGTCAGTAATTTTTTCAACAGTTTTAATGGATACTTTAAAGGCATGAATAATTTGACTGAGAGGTTTCTGAACCCTACATGCATAATGTGGCATACTGTATTTGTAAATTTATGTTTGAGTTTACGTTGTTGCTTAATGAATTTGTGTACTGTACTGAGATTATTGTCATGGGTGATATTAAGTCTTTATAGTTTTGCTAACCTCTATTTTTTCTAAATACGTAAATAGATTATTTTCAAAGCTCTCCTTAGATTCTGTGCATCTCTGTAGTACTGAAGGCTAATGTCTGTCTGGCATTTTGGCATTCATATTTTGTGTGAATGCATTTCTAAGCAATGAATAGTTACAAATATTAGCGACTTGGCTGATAGATTTCTCAATTATTTGTTTATTAACTTTCTGATCTTTGACATCAAATACATCCAGGTTTTATTTTATTTATTTATTTATTTATTCCTTTTAGGCAAACTTATATAGCAATCATCATCTCTTGTTTGAGAAATATGATTAGTGGAGTCATATGAAACTTCTATACTGTCACTAATCTTACTTCTGTTCAAATCTTATTGTCATTACTTGAAATATTGTTATTCAGATAGGGACATCTGCCTTTTGCAAGTACTGTTTTTTGCTAATACAGAAACTCTCTGACACTGCAAGCAAGCACTTTCTTAAAAACAGATGGACTGTAAAAAACAACAGGAATCAGATTTGACTGTTATGGTGGTTTAGATGTCATGCAGACTGCATAAGCTTTTTACGAGGGAGGGATACAAGTGTGTAAAGTGCTTTTGCTGATAGGTAGAGAACTCTTCCTTGTTTACTGGCTTGATGAAAACTCAGTTTTGTTTTGATTGTTAGATTTCCGGCCAGCACCTTCTGTCGTTGTCCTGTCTAGCCAATAAACTAATTAGTTCTTAAAGCTCATTGTAGCACTAATAGCTTCCTTGAGACTTTGCAAAAATATGGGGTACTGAAATATAAAAACAAGAGAAGGAAGAATCCTTTCACTTAGGTTTTTAAGGAGATGGGGGTGGATATTTGTCAGTGGTTTTGTTTGTTTATTTTAAGCTTTGGGTCTTAAGGATTCTGTGAAAAGCAGTCACTTTTGGATTTTGTACTTTTGGAGCTTTAGGATTCTGGAAGTCAGCCAATGCTCTGCCAATAAAAGGTCTTGCCAGGTCATATATATCAGTATGCAAACTGGATAGCTTTTTTTTCTCCTGCTTACTTTAAAAATCTGTCTTAGTTTTCTTACACCCAACTCTGTTTCCTGTGGTGAAAATACTGTATCCCTGGAAAGATTTTTGGAGGATAGCAATATAAGGTTGTGAGGAGGAATTTGTTTAGGGGTCTTCAGACAGTGCTGTACACAGTGGAGATCTTAAGATATCTGACACCATTATGTCTAGCTAAAATTCCTGAGATATCAAGTAGATTGACAGAACATGCTTGATTACAAAATGCAATAAGTTCATAATTCAACTTTTGCAGATTTATCGCTGTTATATTTGGAAACTACAGAAACTATTAGAACTTTAAACAATAGATTGTTTTAAGCACTGCCTAAGTGTTCAGAGAATCTGAGAAGTATAAATTTTTAAATTTAACTGCCTTAAATAAGATTACCTGGTTTCCAGCATGTTTTGTGGAAGGTGAGGAAGCGGGAATGAAGAAGAGAAGCGAGTTAACTGCACATTACCACTGTTTTAACTTTTTTTGTCATCCAGAGCCTCCTGTGTTTGCCATATTTGCATGCCACAAGGGTCAATATACTTAATCTTCTGACATAAGTCTTTCATTTGTTCATAATTTCTGTTTCTTCTGATCCATAAGATGTGTTTCTCACTTCTGGTGAATTTTGAGAACAGTAAACTGTTCACCCAACATTCCTAATCACAGTAATAAGAGCACTGAACAAGTAAATCAGGTTAATGTTTGTTTTATTTCTGTTAAAGTAGGATGTCTCCAAATATGGAGATTCCTTATTTAAGTCGGCTGAAGCTAACTAGCTTAAGTAGGTCTGAATAGTTTTGTTTTGTGTATCACCATAACAGTTTTCTCAAGTGAGTTAGAAGTGGTAATTGAAGTATAAATCTGTCAGTGCCTACTGTGGAATGCCTGTTCACACATCTGTAGTGAAAGCTGCAAGCCATTCTCAGTGCTGCCTCCAAGGATAAAGGAAGCATGCTAAATCTTCACTTGCTAAATCTTCATCTTCCCTCTGAAAGAGTTCCTGAGGAGGATGCAGTCATCCTTTGTGTTGGACATTTTAAGACTAAACCTCGGACTCTGTGGACTGAGGTTCCCAAATGTGGGATTGTTTGGTTACAGTCTGCTCCAGGGTTGTCACTGTCACTCCCAGCCCAGTGAATGATGGGGTAACACCCTGCATCCAGGCAGCTCCTCATGCTGGGCAGGTGCCTGCCTGGTGGTGCTGACTGTGGCTCAGATAAGTGCCTGTCAAGAGGCACTTGCTGCTGATCAGGAAACAAGGGTGTGGAAGTACTTTCTGAGATAAGTATCAGGAAATGCTCCTACAGCATACCTGGCAGGAGTTTGTTCACAGTTTCTTGGAAATTCCTGCCTTGTCTTGCATTCAGTCAGGAAAAGCAATGTATTATAAACCCTGCAGTATATACTAACCTGTGCCTTTTAGTGTACTGACAGGCATCTGTGCTGTATACTGGAGTGAAGCAAATCTTGAACTCATTTTCTGCAATTGCTTTAAGTGTAATCAGCACTTTTGGAAGCAGGAAGAACCTTTGTCCTGTGAATACATTTCTGAATTTTACCTTGCTTCACTGGGGCTGAATTCTGTAATGGTAAGAGCCCAGCTTCTTGAGACTTGACTGAACATTGTACTGAGGAGAAAATTGGAGACTGTGTGTTCCTTCTGGGGGAAACATCCACTGTGTTTGGTGTCTTGAAGAGTTAGGGCCTATCAGGAAATTGATCCCTTGCTCTTCCCTTTCTAAAGCTGCCTTCTCCAGTAAGGCTAGCAGCAGCTTTATTCGTCTTAGCTCTTTGTATTCCTTCCTGTCACTTCTGGTGTTAGTTACTTGCTTAATTTGAATAATTGATTTGCATGTATAAAAGCCTTTATTACTCTTAGATCTATGCTGTCATTAGTACATTTTAAATGTAATAAACTATTCAGTTCTTATAATGTCTGAAGAGCATAAAATAGTGTGCAGGCTATTTACCCTACTTACTTGGATAATAACAAAAATGTGTTTCAAGCATGAACTTTTATTTTCAGGTTGTGAAATTGAATCTGGCAGTGTATTTTCTGGTCATATCATACATTGTTGCAGATTATTTTAAGATCTCCATATCCAAATGTAAACCACTCAAGAAGCATTTCTCCCTCTTTAGTTTCTCTATATTTTACGCCCATTGTTCAAGTATAGCTAAGAACAATTAGATGGTTTTAGCAGACTGTGAGACAGTATGGACCAGTAACAGCAGGGAGTGGAGAAACAGGCACTGTTAGTTGAGGTAATGAAATCCTTAATTTATAGCCCAATATTTCCTTAACAATGGGAGATAAGATACGAGTTAAAGTTGCTTTCTCTTTCAGTTCAATAAATCACCACATCACTGTTTTCATAGGAGAATGCAGATGACCTACCTTTGGCTTCAGGCTAGACAGGGAAGAGAAATATGGGAAAAATAAATTCATACAGGTTAAACTTCTGTAAGAAAAGTTTTCATGTTGTTCCATTGGGTCTCATTTACCTCTTTAGGCTGAAAAATAAAGTGTTATTGATATTGACAAAGTCTTATTTTGCCTTCACAGATAAATTTGAGCAGTTTTGGGCAATAAATCGAAAACTCATGGAGTATCCTCCAGAAGATAATGGATTTCGATACATCCCATTTAGAATTTATCAGGTAGGAGACAATAAAATAAAATCAAACTCTTCCACTGAGGTGTCATATATTGTAATCTGTTTTCAGAATTATATGTTTCCTTTTCTAGCATTATGGCAAAACTTTGCATGCTCATCTTTGCTGGACCTCTGAGTTGTATGGATTAGCAGACAAACTAGACTGTATTTATTCTAATAGGTAATTAACATTTATTATGTTGCAAGTGTGTAATACTTGAGAACGTGCTACAGCTGGTGTAGATTATGTTTGTCTGTTCTTTTTTAAAAAAAACAGTCCAGCAACCTAATTCTGTTCATAAAAATAGCTACTAACGATGAAGAATGCCTTAGATGCAAAATGTAAAAGGTCTAAGCTAAACACTTTAGGAGTAACACTTTCCCCTCAACCACTGTATGGGCTTCTTTTCTTGTAGGCATTTTAAGGTGGAAGTAGTGGCATAGGTCTTGCATCTAGTTCTTACCTTTGCCTTCTAGTTGTATACTTACATCCCAAAACTAGCTTTGAATGTGGGTTTTTCTCCTCTTTTAATACACCAGGACTTTATTTTTCTCAGCATTTTGCTTGGAGACATATTCCTTGGAATCCTTACCATTTTTTCTATCCTAAGGACATCTCCTTAGTTTTTATAGCATTAAGGTCACAATGAAGTTTGGAATTATGTATGGTTAAAAGTGTATACAAAAATTTGTGTAACCTCTCTGTAAATTAAACAGTTGTGGTCTGTTGGAATGTATCAATCTATTTATATTTAAGTTTTGCTTACATAGCTATGAAATATTAGCTGTTATTTAAATATAGCTATTTAAATAGCTATTTTGACCAATAGCTATGAAAAGAAAGTCCTTTATTTATAGTACTGAATATTTGGATACTACTTTGTAACAGGTTATAATGACCATAGAAGCCTAGACAGTCTTGCAGCGGGACTGGAGTAGCTTTAATGTTAGATGTAAGACATTTACTGTCATAATGAAACCTTAGATTGAGAGCGGAAGTCAGTTAGTTTGTCAGAGATCACAGCAGATGGCAAGGTTTGTATAAGAATCAAAAAGTATGTCTGAGGAAAAGTAGTACTTACAGCATTTGTTTGGTTGGTGACTAAGTTATTTGCTTGTTTTCTGATAGGTGTGGGGTTTTTTAAGTCTTTTCATAGAAATCACGTAAATGGGTTTGCAAAAAAGAGGTTTCGCCCTCTGAATAGGTCGCAGATCTTTAGGGCATGAGGCAAGATTTCTATGATGCCGCATGATTTCAAGCTAATAAAGGTTTTTAAAAATAAATTAATCAATAAAATCTATCACTTGAACCAGTAGTACTTCTCTTGATTCTCATTACCTTTTTGAAGTAAGGGAAATCCTTACTTGCTATAGTTTAAACCCAAAATATCTAACTAAGAATTGAAGACAAAACACAAATAAAGATGATGCTGAGACAACCTTTGAGAAGGTTGGTATATATTATTTTCAGTAATGCTGCTCTTAGCATTTCTACATATTTCCAATATCTTTAAAAATGTGGGTGCAGATGTCTCTAGCTTTTCTGTTTGGTTTGTTAGTGTATGTACTGATTACTGTTCTATGTGTTTAAAGGAATTTTCAGAAAGCCTTAGAAAGGGTGAGATTATAATTTAATTCCAAACAAGGAGTGCAAACTTGCATATGGAAAAATAATTGATTCTGAAGTGCTCTTCAGAGGTATTTAACCCCCATCCTGAATGCATTTAATTTCCATTACTGCTGGTAGAAGTCCTCTTAGCATTCTAATTGGTTGCTTGTACATCTCTACATGAACACCTGATTTACCTGAGTTTGTGTTGCAGTGGATGTTTATTCCCTCTGTGTCTTCACACAGTGTTCTTGTAGATACTTAAGGATACACAAGTGGATGGCAGGAAATGATGAGGCGTTGCCTTCAGTGGGAGGAGTTCCTCCTTGTATTCTCCATAACTTCTATTATGCCAAGTTGTTAGAAGGAAATTCTGTGAAGGGAATTTTCTGCTTTGTTTTTTGGCAGTAGGAGGGGATGAATTTGTTTTCCTTCAAAAAATTGTACTAGATTATGATACCAAGTAAGCAAAACCAGTCTTAGCTGCAATTAAATGTGAATTGGCAAAGTTGCTGCAGGAAAAATGCTTTCAATAAAGTCATTCGACAGATTTTTTTCACTGAAGAATTCATTATTTTAAAAACTCAAAAACTCTTTCAGTTGTAAAGTTTGTCTATTAAAATACATTTCTAAAGAATAATATGAATCATACCTCATGTGGTGACCAAATCTGATGGAGTGTGTGGGAGAAAGAAATGGCAAAAATATGAACATCATACTTGGGTAAGTCAGAACTAAACTAACCACAGGTAATTTTAAAAACCCATGTCCAGCACCTCTTCTTTTAAGTATAGCAGCTAAGATTGGACCAGAATCCTGGCATCTACATTAGATGATGTAAAAAAAGGTTGAGAATCACTAAGGATCAACTCGTTTGCAATTTTAAAAGTTAGCTAAGATATCTTGGAGATTTTATTGCCAGCTGTCTGTCATATTCTGTTAGCTGGGTCGTATGGAAGTTGAACCAGATAAACCTTTGACATAGGTGGAAACATTTTCTACCAGAGACAGTTTAAAAATAGTATTATATTTTTGTGGTAATTTTAATTCGATGTGTCAAAAAAGAAGTTCCCCACTTCATCACTTCAAACGTGTAAGCTGCTTTGTCTTCAACTGATAGGTGCACAAAAGCTTTTTTGCCTTTTTGTCTGATAGTACTGTAGAATTGAGTGCTTTTTGCACTCTACTATTTAATGGCAAGAAAGAAAATAATAGTAGTGTTTTGAGTATATTTTGAATTCAAGTGTTGCTTTTCATGTCCAGTACTAGAGCTAGTTTGGCTTGTGGAATTTCCCCCGTGTTTATAAGACCAGCTGATGTTTCACAGTCTAATTGAACAAACTAGCTGATAGATGGCAGGAAGTTTTCATCAGTCCTTGGCTCCAGGCACTGTGACAGGGCATATTAGTCAGGAGAGGAGTCTGTACGTGCTGATAGAGACTGCTCTGATGAACTGCTGCCTGCTGTGGGAGCTTTCTGAGTCTCAGCTGTTGTGCACTTAGTTTGTACTCATTCCCCAGTTTCTGTTTCTTCCTCTCTCCCCATGTCATGCTCACCCACCCACTTCATCATGCTTTTCTCTGGAGTCTGCCCTTTGAGTGTATGGGATTTAAAGCTGTATATTGTATTTCATTCTTCAGATTAAAATTACGAAAGTATTGGAAAGAAAGTGGATGAAAACTCTTCATGCCAAGTTCTCCTGAGTTTTTTTAGAGTTGCAATTGCTTGAGGCAGGCTGGCTGTTTTGTGTTTGCTGTCCCAACAAGGGATGATCTGGGATAGTTTGTGTTTTCCTTTATTTAGTACTGAATGAGCATTTCCTTTGCTTCCATTTTCTAAGGGTTTTGATTAGTTATTAATTTTATTGCTTATACTTACATTGTAGGCCTTAACTTTGAACAGGTTTTCCTATCGTAAGTCCCTAAAGATGTTGAGATTAAGTTGTACGGTCACAAATTGTTAGGATATTTATCTTCCTTTGTAACATGAGTGAAATTCTCCATACTTAATAATATATCACTAAAATTCAACACATTGCTCTTTATGTAAAAGCTGCAGTATTGAGATGTTTAAGTAGACATAAATGTTTACCATGACCTGTCCTCTAAAAGTGGGAGTGGTAAATAAAATATTTTAAGACATTATTAATATCAGTCTCAATAAGTGAATCAGAAGCTCCAGCATGGCCATTTCCAAGCAATTGAAGACTGTTTCATCCATATTTCCACATTAATTGGCAGAGCTCGGATAAGCAATTGCAAAACCCACTGCAAGTATGCAAATCAACAGCACAATTCAGCCCATGTTATGACAACTGTTTAAAAAACTGATCAAAAGAGATTGTTTGGAAAGATACTGGGTCTACCTGTAGAGTTTTCAAGTAATAAAAAGTTTATCTTTTTATGCTAGTAGATTATTAATATTTTTGTGGTTGTTGTTGAAAAGTCTCTGTTACATTTGAAGTCTGAATTTGTCTGACTTCAGTTTCTAGATTCTGTTTTGCCTTACCCCACTTTGAAGTCATGTGAGTTTCTGACCTCCCATATTCACTTATGGATTAGTATCAGGAGCTTTCTTTGCTGAGCTGAATCAATTGAGCTTTTTAAGCCTCTTGTCATGAGACTTTATCAGTACTGAAGTTGGTTTTTAGTCATCTTTTCAAACCCTAGCTGATAATCCTCAAGATTAATATTGAGGTTAGGGAGACATAAAGGGCAAAAGTAAAGTTAATGTTTATAGGATATTAAACCAAAAATGCTTCAAGCACTGGTGGAATACAGGTGAAGTTCTGCTACTTGAAACTTCAGATCTGAAAAATGTTTTGAAAGAAGTTGCAATGAAGTAAGTTGTCAAGGAAAAGAACTAGAAAATATGCTGTTGACCTGAAGAGGGCGACACAACACAATAAGTTTCAGCATTTTACTGGCTAGTGTAGAATGCTCTTGAACAGACCTGTGTGCAATATCTTATTTTTTTTCTAATTTATTGAAAATGATGCTTTCATTAAGGACCTGCTGAAAATAGGCAATTTGTCTCTTAAAAACTTCCTTTTATAAGGAAGAAGTTGGAGTGAATAGGAAGATCATGTGAAATGGTGATTTGTGTAACAGCTGGGCTCAGCTGAATTTCTATGCTGAAGGGAAACAAATGGACTTTGAGTTATTTTAATAACTGATGGTTCAGTACTAAAGAAACAGTAGCACATTTTCACCAGTTTTAAATTACTTCAAAATCAAAGCCTTATGAATAAGAAAGTTTAAAAGCTTTGTTAGGTAAGTATTTTTCCTAGTGCCTCATGATTGGGGGAGGAAAAAAAAAAGAAACACTTCTATCAAGTATTGCACGGAGGCAGCGTGATCCTTAAATACTTGTTTTCTGAATTGGGTTGTTTTGTTCTGTGCTGAAAGTAATAGCAATTTGACTAGTTCTCACCTTGAGTTGAAGGTCACTGTCACCACAGTTCCACCAGAGGTTCCACAGTTGCATAAGCTTTTCTTATGCATCTCATTGCACTGTGAAATGAGCTGGCTCAAACCAGTGCTGCTAAAGATGATTTTTTTAACATATTCTGTATTAAGGAGTGCTCATGCAGCTCTCTTGAAAGACTTCAGGAACGCGCGTGCAAGATCAGCTTTGTGCCTTTAAGAATCTTGGTACAGGATGGGAGCTGTCAATCAGAGTTTCAAAGAAAAATTCTGAGATTATAAATTGTGTTTGTTGTCAAAATGTGACTAAAGTTTCCTTAAATATGCCCAAGTTGTCTGTAAAACTGTCAATCTGCCTAGTTCAAAGCTATTGTAAAAGTTGCACAGTGCTCAGGAAGGAGATGCAGAGGAGAGGGAGCTATAAAACCTGATTTGTGTTGAATCTCTACTGTGGCTGGCTGTTACCAAGCTGGATGGTTTTAAGCTAGTTCAGGCCTGTCACTAGGAGCTACAGTGATTCCTCTGGGTTGAGTGTAGATGTAGCTTGTATACAATGAATGAAGTAGTTTTGCTTGTATGAGAAACAGTTTGTTGAGGTTCTGAGTTACGTTATACCCAGTTTTAAAAAATAGGGATATACTGGATTCTGCATATTGGGGAAAAATGGGTAGTATTTTTTTTTTAAATCCTTTTTTTATCTTGCAATACTTAAGTTACTCTAAATCTCAGAAGAGTCTGAGTATATGAAAAACCAGTAGAATCCGTCTAGTTATTAAATTAACTTTGTGTAAATAGTTTTATGGATTTTTTTAAAGTCATAGTACATCTTGAATTACAGTGAAATAATGAACACTTTGTGTGGGAAGAAGTCCATTGCCAATTTGAAAATACTTTAATCTTACCTCTTATGCACCCCCCAATTACAAATTGGTAGTAACTTTTTAACCAAATGGTATTGTATAAAACTCTTCAATTGTTGTCTTCTCTTTGAATTGTCTTATGATAATGGAGTTGAGTGTAAATAAGTTTGGTTAAGTGTTCATACTACAAGTTTGAATTTAAACCATGAGGTTTGAATTCTTGTGGCTCCCTAAACTGTTTCATTAAGGTGATAAACTTGTAGTTTTATATATTATCCTAAATTTGTTAGGAAAGTTAGTGTACGTGTACAATTTTTTAAAAACTGCACTTTTTACTTCAACCTTGAATCTTTATTCTTAAGAATATCAATACATTGAGAGGTTGTGATGAAGCTAATGAATGAAGCAGTAATTCAGTTGAGTTGGGTCTCTGTACAGTTACTCACAGATCTTATAATTTAAATGTAATGCTCATTAGCATATTACTGCCTTTCTTCTGATCATTAAAGCTGATCACTTTACATTTCCATTTCTCTTGCTTTAGTCAACACAAACTGATTTGCCACTTCCATCACATACTGTGTAATGTGGGCAGGTTCTTATGTTGTGGCAAAAGGGACTTTGCCTACCTGAAGCTTACCTGGAGCTGCATTCCACAGAGATTGGCTCTTGTACTCGGATGTAGTAGCAAAATTTAAAAAAAAAAAATAGTTGGTGAGCTGCTTTCCTCAGAAAATGGAAAAAAGCTGATATGAAATTTTTTCTTCAGAGAAATGAGGAATGTCATCTTCAAGGGTTATTTCTGTGGCTGTGCAGCATAAACAATGCCTATAGAACTAAGCCTAGCTAGCCTGTGATGCTGATGCAAAACTCTGAGATGAAAGAGATGAAAGCCACAGCCAGTACCTGTTTTGACTTATCAAATACCAGCATTCCACTTTATTTAATTTTAAATAAAATAGGTGAATAAAGCGGGTTAACTTTTGCACAGAAATGAGGATTAGAAAATATAGAAAGTGTTCTGTTTTTTGGAAAATACCAAGACTTCTATTTGCACTTTCGAGAAGACTGAAAGCGAATTCTCTACAGGTAAATGTAGAATGGAACAAACCCATGAGGAAGAGGGATATGACACTATACTCTAGAAATACAATGTAAGTTAGCAAACAAATTTTTGAAATTTTGCCACCCTTGATTGTAGGAGCTCCTTCTAGTTAATCATTACTCTAGAAAGCTACAGAGAATTATTGGATTTAATGGTTTGAAGTAGCTTGAAAGTGATTTATGAAGTACTGTATTCTTCACTGGTCTTAAGCAAGCAATGTAGTGTTTGCTTTTGTGGATGTAAATCCATTTCTAAAGTTGTTTGCTTGATAGGTAGTCAGTATTCAATTGCTCAGTTGTTAAGTGAGGCTTAGGTCTGCATGTACACATAAAACACTGCAGCTGTGAAGAGCACTATTGATTTGTTGTCCCTGACTATTCAGATATCTTGATATTGTAGGAGTTACAAATACGAATTCTTTCCTGGGAAGGAAATGTAGTATTTTGAGGCCATACTTTTATTGTAGGTATGTTTGTCTTCTCAGGGCTCAACAAAACTGCCTCTTGAAGCTGTTTTTGTATTTAGTCTCTGCTCTTTCTGGCTGTGTGACTCTTGCCTGCTGTCTGCTCTGTGTGTCTCAAGTGTTGACTTTCTTCTGCTTCTAGGATCTGTCCAACTCACCTGACATTAAATAATGCAAATCCAGTTGTTCAGAGAATACACTGCTACTTTCCCTGCACAAGAAAATTTGATAGATAATTTGAAAGACCAGGCAACAGCCAGAATGTGGTTCAGCCATGCTTGTTAGGCATTTTGAGTGGTACTTCTGCAACTTTTTGTATGGAATTGGAACTTTTGGCAATACATACTCTTGTTAAAAATGACCCACAAGGTATAAGAGGACCTTAGCAGTGGGGCCTATGACAGGGAAAGTAAATCATATCCTGGGCTGCTGTAGGATGAGAATTGTCAGCAGCTTGAGGGAAATGATCCCTCCAGTCTACTCAACACTGGTGAGACCGTGTCTGGAATCTAATTTTGGGCTCTCCAGTTCAAAAGAGACCTGAAGCTATGGGATGAGAGTACAGTAAAGGACTACTGAGATGATTTTGGAGCTAGTGAATCTAACATGAGAGCAGAAAAAAGGCTGTGGGAGCTGGGACTGTTCAGCCTAGAGAAGAAAAGATTTGGAGGTGGGGAGATCTCATCAATGTGTATAAATATCTGTCTGAACATCAGAAAATATTTTGAATGCAAAATCAGTGTAGACATGCATCTTTACAAACAGTTACAGAAACTAAAGCAATGTCTTCTATTCTGAAGCATCACAATGTACTCAGCTCATTAAAGTTTTAATCAGTTTAAGGGATGCTTTCTAACTACACATATCTTTTTCAGATAAGTAGAACATGTGGTAGGACTTTACCTTTCAAATGTTTTACATGGTTCAAATTACTAATTTTGTTGCTATTACGTAAAGTTTTTTCTAAAAGATTGGAAGGAAGCATTCTCTGCCAGTTTAAATAATATGGAGAAGGGTGATATTTTAAATGGTTCTTTAATCTTTTTAAGGATGAGCAAGTAATTGCCCTGAACAATGTAAGGGAGAATTAATTGAAATAGTTGCCATATTTCTCTGTAGGTTTATAATGCTGAACTATTGTTAGTTGTGTACAAAGTTAGGATAGAATGGCAGTTGCTTCATAAGTGTGCTCTGTTCACTGAAAGGCATCAAGGAAGACACAAGTTGTTGTCCATGAGTGATTAGGAGAATAGTCCTTAACCATTCGTGATCAAAAATGGTTCAATATTATTGTCTAGACATAACTGTAATAAGCCCTACTACATAAAATTTTAACCTTATTCCAGATGTGTTTATAATTCTAGTTGTGGCTTTAATTTGACTACAGTCTTGGCTAAGATACTAGATAATTTTGGCATTATTACTTGCATCAATTCTTGACATAATACTTGCCACATGTTATGGGGACCATTGTGAAGGTCTGTTAAAGCTTCCACCAAGAAAACACATCCTATAATTCATCTTGCTTTTAAACCAGTGATCATTAATGTTCAACACCAGCTAAATGTTTTTCAGTTTGTGTAACACTGTTAGGAGTGCTTTCAAGAATAACAGAATTTTCACTTTACTTGATGGTGCAATTCCTTGACATGTATGATTGATCTGATGATTACCTCCCCATCTAAGGAGTATTATAGAGGTACACATTTAGCATGACCATATTACAGCATATGTGCATGCATTCATAGAATTATCTTCAGCTTCAATCTAGTGATAAACTTCTGCACTACTTATTTAGGTGACTGGAGTTAGTGTAATTAAATGTATAAAGTGTAGCCTGTTTGTTGAATCTTTTTTTGTTGTTGTTTCAAGCCTCTTAAAAATATTGGGGAGTGTAAAATTCCTGTCCGTCATGATTAAGACCTTCAATTCAATGAGGAAACCAAAGAGTCCTTTTTACAACATATAACTGGAGAAATTCAGATACAAACTCAAAAATCGGTGAAAGGATTAATTTTTTTCAATAGGTTAAACTCAGGTATATATGTTGTAATTTTTACAACCACTGAAAATGTCTAATTTATTAGAGAAGTTTAAAATGTAGTATGCAAAAAACAGGTAATTTGATTTAACACATTTGTTGATTTTACAGCTAGTCCTGCAACCCATGGCACATCTTGTCAGTGACTCAGTTTTTGTGGTAATTCTGGGTAGGTGTGTTGAGAATGTGTATTCTTCTTTTGTGTTACGGGTTTTAGTTATGTGTTGGACATATAAAAGCATTAGTTGCTTCTTTTATTGAAAAAAAAATTAATACTGTTTTATAGTGAGTTGTACCTTTTTCTCTGAACACTGATGTGATGTTGCAGGTAAGCAGTTCAAAATTTTGAGTGCTAACAAAAGCAGTGCCAGCCTTATTCAAAGCACACAAAATCATAACTAGAGCATCTACTTGGTGGACTTTGCAGAGACTAAAGAAATACTAGAAATAGTCTTATTTTTTTTTTAATGTTGTTCCAGTCCTAACATCTTAAAGAGTAAGTGAAATAGAAAGATTATCAAAGGTATAGAATAAAGCAGTGGGTTGTCTGGGAGAAGCCCTCTATTGCTTGGAAGATTTGAAGAAGAGGAGAGGAACAATGATTACAGGATAAAGACATATCACATTGTCATGTTTTATGCCTGTTGTAATAGCAGCTCAAAAATATTAATAAAGTTTAAAAGGTGACAGATTTCAAATAGGTAAAACAAGATCATTTTTGTGTGTACTTTAGCCTGTTGAGCTGAAAATCACCTTTATGAAAGAGATGGAAGATTTTAAAGTTTTTTTTTTTTAGAGACAAAACAACAAAAACCCATCAACTCCCATCCAGAAACATTGCTGTACCTTCACAATTAAATACTCACGAGTCTGGTCTAATATTAAGCAAAAAGAAGTCAAAGATACCCATCCTGAAATTCCAGCAAAACCCCAGCATTTCAGCACCAGTGAAAGAACAGTATTTCAGATGAGGATTTGCAGTATCTTGCTTTTGGACAGGCATGGTGTTGTGATGGTTCTGTGACTACAGCAAGTCATCAGCTTTTCAGTTAGTCACTTTTACATTCAGATTCTTAATTGAAAACATTTCTACAAAGTAGAAGACATCTAAAATGAATGGAGAAAATATTTTTGAGCAAATATTTGCATAATTTTATTTTCAGGGACTAGTTAATTTTCCTCTTCTTTCTTTTTTATATAAAATAACTTGCACCATTATGCAAACTCTTGTTACTTTTAAAGCTTCTTGGTTGAGTTTAAATGAGTTTAAACAAAATGGTTCTAGGAAATTAAGAGAGCTTTTTTTTAATGTAAAGTTGTTCATTACAAGGCAGCACAGACTATGAATTTGACAAGTTACTGAAAATATGATGAAATATGTCAGGAAGTCTCAACTTCGATTGTTTTAGGTTGCTAGCTTATACACATGTGGGGATAGTAAGAAATTATTTTTTTACTCTGTGGGTTTAGTATTTATGGTAACTTTTATTTGTTTAAATATTGAAGAGCAGCTGAGTGTTTAGGCAGAAAATCCAAATCCCTTTCTCTTGATGAAAATACTGGTAACTCTGATTTTTCCAGATTAAAACCCAGTGGTTTGTGAGTTATGTTTTTCATTTTAAGATGCATCCTGTATAAAATATCTGACTAATTAGATTGTGGATTTCATGCAGTGTTTGATGTTGTGTTGATTCTGAAAAGGACCAGGCAAGCTGACAACTCTTTTTTTTTTTTTTTTTTNTTTTTTTTTTTTTTTTTTTTCCTCCTGGGGTGATAGGGAAGAAAGAGTTTCATTTGTTAGCATAGTATGTAACTATATAGATTGTCTGTGATCCTGTGAAGCTTTGCACTGCCTTAAAGGGCCTCTTAAAACTTGCCCTCACCTATAACTCTTCTCAGTGCCAATATACCTGAATGGGTAACTTTAATCTTTCTCACTGTGGTGTAATTTGTTTTCACCCTCACTCTGTTATCATTGTCAGGGTTTAAACTTTTTTTCTAAAAAGAGTAAAGTCTTCATTTGTTCTGCAAATCATGAGATTTATGGTGTTATATACTAACAGAGAAGAATGAGAAGTTGCAGTTAAGTCCAACTTTCTAGAGAAAGTATGTTAATTCAGAGATGAAGATTTGATTTCATATAAATTCAATAATTTGATACTAAATTATGGATATGATCAGTATAAAATGCTCTGCAATTTTTAGGCTGAGTGATTGTCTTCATATGTTCATATACTTGAAGGCATTTTCTCTGTAGAGGTAAGCAATTACTGGTTGACTTTCACCTGTTGTATCCTGCAAATGCATCCAGAATCTTGAACAGCTCACAGCTACATGGAGGCTACACGGTAAAATAAAATAATTTAAAAAGTGCTACATTCTGTTGAAGCTATGATGATTTTAGTTGGCAAAATGATAGATATTGTATGAATATTTGCTTTAGATCTGGTGTAGATTATTTAAAATCATTATCAGTTATGCAGTGATATCTTTATGGGTTAGATTACAGGTAGTGCTTTTTCTCATGATTGATTAAGCAAATATTGTACAAAACACAGCATTATATAAGCAGCTATTCATGGTGGCTGTTCATGTCTTCATGTCTTGTAGTAAACAGAATCATAGAATAGTTTGAGTTGGAAGGAACCTTTTAAAGGTCATCAAGTCTGACCCACCTGCCATGGGCAGGGACATCTTGCACTAAACCGTGTTGCTCAAAGCTCCATCTGGCCTGGCCAGGACACTTGCAGGGATTGCAATACAAGAGTAGAAAGTTGTAGTCAAGTGCGTCTTATATTACTACACTTGAAAAGGGGTGATGGCAAGGTTTTTCTAAAACTATGCTCCTGTATGACTAAGATAGTTCAAAAAGTTATCCTGTAAATATTGTGGAATGTAAGATGGGACTTTTCTTTTGATTCTTTCAATGCATAAAGCATCTGCTGCACGTGAGCGAAGAAGTGTGTAAGCATTTTGGGGTAATACTCTGCCTGTAGGATTAGATTTGTGAACCACAGTCTTTGTATAAACAACATGCAGTTACTTTTATCATTTTAACATTGATGAAGACCAGTGATTTTTATTTACTTTACCACATCTGTGTTGTTTAACACTTAAAATGCAAGATTGAATTCATTTTCTATAAAGTTTCATGATAGCAGCCCATGGATATTGTTTGCAGCAGTCAGCAACTACGTGGGAGACTTGAGAAAATACAACTTTGGCTTTTCCCTCTTGGCATTAAATTATTATAGCTAGGGAAAAAACTGATCTTAATTTATTAATAAATAATGAGAAACTGCGGTACACACTTGAGAAATTCTTACCTTAAAAGTCTGTTGATGATAACAGCCTTTGCCTGCATACTTCTGTTTACTTCCACTTCTGCTACTTCAAACGTTAAGCACATGGGAGTTATGACTGGACTTCTGTGAATATCTGATTATTTTTAAAAACTAAACTTGGTACAAAATTGTTTTGACTAAAACAATGTTTTAGGGGGGTTGTCTTTTTTTTTCTTTTTTTTTTTTTTAGTGTTTTGCATGTATGTTTCTTCAACATAACGTGCCAGAGTTCACTTCTCAAATGTCGATCTGTCTGAGGTGGATGGATCCTGCTGGCTGTATGTCTCCCATCATTTTTCAAATGTTCAGATGTTTCATTAGCACTGATGGTATCCCCATATTGCTACCCTAACGACATGGAGAATTGACTGGAGCAGCTAGGAAACTACCTCTGATCAGTCTTCATAAGAAAAACTGGGAAAAGACTGTTTTTTCCATATCTGAAGACTATTAGCAAGAAGTAACAAGTAGCTGTGTGTGTCAACAGTTCTGCACTGTCCTGCCCTGGAATTACTTCTGAGCTAGGGTACCACTTCTTGGCAAAGACACCCTGCCTGCCTGTGAGTGACAGTTGCATTGTTGTTTTTAATTTGTTTTTTTGAGTGATTGTTCTTTTCCCCATAAACCCCCACTGGGAGATAACATACCTCTTGATGTTGAGTTGTTTCTATTTTTTGATTACCATAGTAGGATGGGAGACACTTTCTGAGAGGTAGGAAACTAAATTTGAAAGGGGCAATGGCTTGTATTGCTTGTTCCAGTTAATATAATAGGTGATTAAAGTCTCATTTGCTGGAGCCCAGTCACCTGCAATGCAGGGCCCATCAGCTGCTTTTGGGAGTTAGCTGCTTGCAGAAAATTGTCAGCAACAATTTGGAGCTAGATTAAAATGTTTGGGTTGGTTAAATATGAGATTTTTAACTTCTCTGCCTCAGGTGCTGAGTTTGGGTAGAGATGTCAGGTTATCAGGAGAAAAAAAACTGTGCCTGTCTTAGCAATGTCAGGTTCTTGCTGCCCCTGGAGCTGCTTTTACAGATACCCAAAGAAGAGAGCTATTTTAACATAACCACAGTTCTTAAATAAGTGCTAAAGATCTCACAGAATTAAATCTAGCCAGGGACATTAAGGGTGACAAGGGGAGCTTCTATAGGAATGCCAGAGATAACGGAAGACTAGAAAAATTGAGCCCTCTCCAGAAGAAATGTTTACCCAGAATGTGGAGGTCTTCATTGTCTTTTTTGCCTCAGTCTTCACCACCAAGTATTCCAGCCAGACTGCCCAAGTCCCAAAACGGAAAAGGCAGGGACTGAGAGAACAAAGAACTGCCTATTCTAGAACATCAGGTCAAGAACACCTAAGGAACCTGAAGGAGCACAAGTCTATGGGACTGGGTGAGAGACATCCCCACATCTTGAGGAAAGTGGCACGTGAAGTGGCTAAGCCACCATCCATCATACTTGAGAAGTTGTGGCAGTCCAATGAAGTTCCTACTGAAACGTAACCCCATTTTTTAAAAAGGGAAATAAGGAAGACCTGGAGAACTACAGGCCAGTCAGTCTTACCTTGGTACCCAACAAAGGTCATGGAGCAAATTGTCCTGGAAACTATGCTAATGCATATGGGGAATAAGGAGTTCCGCTTGATCAGCCTGGAGAGACCTTCCAGTACCTAAAGGTGGCCTACAAGAGAGCTGGGGAGGGACTTTTTCAAGGGCATGTGATGATAGGATAAGGAGAATGGCTTTAAACTGAAAGATGCATAGTTGAAATCATTCTGAATTCTTTTGCATGTCTGCAGCAGAAGTGGGCCATTCTTTACGTATGACTGATTCCTTAAGTAGGTAGAAGATTCTAGGTTGCCTGTCAAAGCACAAAACTTTTTTTTATAAGCTGGTAGTGGTTCTTGCAGCTGAAATAATTTGAAATTTTTGATATAAAATCCACCTGTTGAGCTGTAAGGGGAGAAAAAACCACCTGTTGAGCTGCAAGGGTAGAGTACTGCTTTGGCTTGGCAAAATACATAGGGATATGTTGAACTCCTAAGTTTGTGCTCACTGCTTGTTTTTTTTTAAATTAAGGATATATTAAAATGTTTTTTATTAAAGCAGATTGTATTCCCATAACAGAAGAGTTGGGGCTTTAAAAAAAAAAATAACACTCTTGTATCCATGACACTATCTATAAATTATCTTCACAGTTTTTCTGGAGTGACAGTTGGCTTGTAATTGTAAATAACTTCCCTGCATTTCATGATACGAATGAAATGCAAGGTGTAGGGTAGGGGGAATGTGGAAATACCAGATGTTTCTTCTGCTGCAACCTTTAGTTCTGTCCTATCATGTACCTGTCTCAAGTGCTAATACTACATATTTGCATGGTCCTTAAATTGTTTGGTTTGAATTTTTTTTTTTTAATTGAAACAGGCAACAACAGAGAGACCTTTTATACAGAAGCTGTTTCGTCCAATTGCTTCAGGAGGACAGTTGCATACTTTGGGAGACCTACTAAAAGATGCGTGTCCTAGTGCTATCAGCCCTGAAGGTACTGCAGAACTAATTTTTTGTCCAATAAGTTAATTCTTTTTCTGTTGATTCATTGGGGTTTTAGTATTGGTTTATTTTGTTTGTTTTGGGTTTTTTTTAATATGGGTATTTTGGAGGTAGAATTAAATGTCAGTACCAGAGTTTCAGATTTCATTCATTCCTGGCCCTTTAGTGTGCCCTGCATCACCTGCATGGTTTCAAGAGGTAAGATTGAGTCACTAAGTCACTCCTGAAAAATTAATCTCTAGAAGTTTTATTCTAAAATTCATGTGCTCTTTTGCCATTATGATGGTCATAGTAAAAATATTCATGTTATTTTCTGCACTTCAAAAAAAAAATCTCTAAAAGTGTCAGCAGATTTTAAGTTACCTTTAATTTTGTATTCCAAAAGCTTTTTATATGTATAACACTAGAACTGATGGAAATTGAAGGTGTTTTCAGAATGCGTTTTTCTGTTCTTGAAGTCCAACCTTTTAAAATGTACCAGTAGGAGATTTTTATAAGTATATAATAGTTTATGCATGATTACAAATTAGTATTGTGTGACCAGTCAATGTAGCATATTATTTCATACAATAGCATCTGTTGATCTGCATTTATTCAGAGAATAGGCTTTTTTTGATGTAATTTTAGTCTCAAAGCTTACAAGTATTGGAACTGTGATACACGTTTTAGGGGGGATAAACATAACCGTTATGTACTCTTCAAATTAAGATCAAAATTACTTCATGCAAAAGGTTTTTAATTTGTTCTTACTATTGTCTTACCAGTACCTGTAAATGAGGAACTTATGAGAAATGTGTGATATTCTAGAGAAGATCTTGGCACAGAATTTACTGGTGTAGTATCAGCATCTCTTGACAACAAAGCACTGGATTTGAAATCAATATAAAATTCTGTAAGATTTTGTTGTACACAGAAATTGCTTGATTCAAAATTAAACAGGTGTCACAGATTTCTCCCAGTATCAGGTTCTTAGAAATTCACTGAAATATCAAAGTACTTTTTTTACCCTTGTTTAATACTTGTTAAGACATGAGAATTTCCAAAAATAACAGGAGGTAAGAAAAATATGGAATATTGCTAACCATGTGTCCATTTTTCATAAAGTTATTTTAAATTTCAGAGCATTATTTTAAGTAATGCTTTCCACTAACTGTCCAAAAGATAAAGGGACATAGCAATAGATACAGGAATGTTAGCACCAGCGAGTTTAACCATCTTTAAGAACTTGACTGTCAGTATCATACAGACCCTACTGAAAAGGTACAGAGGGAATTTAAAAAAATCAGTGAGAAGGATGCATTTTCACTTGAAAGGCTGTCATAAGCACAAACTGAATGAAAGAAAAACATTTATGCACAAGTTATTCCAGGATTTAAGGGATGACAATTTTTATGTAAATTTGCCAGAGCTGCAGATGGTGAATGTGCTAGTTAACTGCCCTTATTGAAAGTGTGAATGTAATACAATTCTACCCAAATACCAGTGATGATGCTTCCCATCAGTAGTCCTTCTTTTCAGATGTTGACAAAAGCACCAGCCTTTGACAGCAGAACAGAGATATGCTGTACTAATTGCTTGCTTCGTTTTTGTTAAAAGTGACAAAAACTTACATTTACTCAACCTGGACAAAAAAAAAATTGGAAGAAGAGAAACTAAAGTAGGTACTATTCTTACACACATGAGGAGGGATGTGAAATTTGGTGGGTTTTGGAGTGTTGGAATATGCTTGTCTGTTCCTGTATACATCTGCTTAAATTTGGCCCAATTTTTTCTGAGCAACTTGCAAACTTAAGAGTTTAATAGATCTGGTCCCTCACATGGGTGTGAGCTATCCAGAACTCGGCACATTTTCTCCTGTAACACAGCTTTGTATTGTAGTGTTCTTCAGTTGTTCCTCTTGTATTGTGAGCATTCTCCCCTTCTGGTGTGCTGTTGAGCTAGCCTGAGCTAAATGCAGAAAATAATGTGGGCTCCTCAGGAGATGTGGGGGTAGACTGATGCACAGAGCCAGTGGAGGGGGGGGGGAGACTCTGACTAAACAAGTAATTTGGAAGAAAATGACAGATCTGGGAACCATTAAATGTGATGGGGAGAGTGCCTATAAACAGTGTGGCAGAATGAAAGAGATTGGGGCAAAAGCCAAAACCTGACATAATAAATGTGAACACCTGGACAGAGTAAGTGGGGTAGGAGATGATAAAAGGATGAGGGAGAAAAAGAAACGTATTGCTTGTGGAGCATGCACAGAGATTGTGCAAGGCACCTGTGAGAGAATGTTGAGTAGATACTCTGCTGGCCAAGTGATTCGGAGAAGGGATTTGGAGAAGCAAATTGAATCAGAAGTTGAAAAGAAGGGTAGTTTGTGCTGGCAGAATGACAAGCAACAGGTGAAGAGGTGCTCAGGTGGAGCTGGGGATTGTCAGATAAAGGACTGAGGAAAATCTGTTCAGGGTTTGCTGTACTGCAGACAGGAATATAAAACAGAAATTTAAGCGTGGCAACATGGAAAGAAAAAATGAAGAAGCAGAATTAGAACAAAACAGAGGGATGATAGAGAAAAGTTCAGGCATAAAGGAAGCTGACCTGAAAAGATGGATGCCCATGACAGCAGTGATTCTTACTGCTAAGGATCATGGACAGGGAAGGACAGTGCTGGTTTAGGCTTGACTGCTAGAGGTCATCATACTCTGTTCACTGATTATTCAATTTAACCAATAAATGAATTTGATTATTCTCTTGCTTGACTAAATCCACTCATTCATTATTCAAATGTAATGTGCACTGTATTAAGTGTTCATGCTCTAATACATCTTTGAGCTATTAAAAAACCAACTCCCCATACTGCTTAGTGCCACTTTTGAGTTTTGCCTGTAGAAATGTTAGCAGCCATGATGAGGAAAAGCGTCACCCTTTTCCATCCAGTAGACTAAACTCCTGAGACTACAGAACCACAGCACATCTGTGCTACTGAAGTCTCCATGAAACTCATTCAGTAAAATCATTTTCTCTCTGATGCTAGATCACTGAGAATTTGACAAACTTCCTCTGTCAACAGATGTTCTATCAGTTCAAAATACAGAGGCAGTATGGGTATAGGAGAGTTTAATTTGCAAGCATGTTTTGGAAACCTGGGATACTACACCTAAAGGTTTTACTTCTAAAGCTGTTGCCTCCATTTGAAGTTGAATACTTGAAGTTTAGAATGTGTCAGAGCTGGTAGACTGGCTGTACAATCATAATTTCCTTACATACTTACCATTCAGTTTATAATCTCTGCTTCTCATCTCTCTTTGTTTTCTGTGAGACTATTGTCTTTCTGCCCAGGCTGGGCATGTTTTAGTGTCAGGTGTGTCTAGTGAAAAATCACAGTCCTGATTCTTGAAAGGATAAATCAAGAATGAATGTGCTTCAAGAAGTATTATAATTTAGACAACTGAATACTGCCTTTGGGAACAGAATTTAATTCTTTTTTCCCTGGAGAATTCATTCATATGTCATCGCAGGCAAGCTGAGTGTTACAAATCCACCCATTTTATAGAGAGGAGCATCAGAAAAATCCAGTGATCAGCGTGAGTGTTCTGCTGAACAGTTTGCTTGCTTGTACTTGAAATCAGTGATAACTCTGGGCCTTTGAGTGTGCAAACCCTAGGCACTTTCTGAAGTAAAGTTTAGGCCTCTCATAACTATTCTTCTGTCCTACCCTCCAAAAAATTAATATTTCTGGCTATAATATCATTTTGATTTCAATTTGTGATCCCTAAAATTATGATAGTTCAGGAAACTCTTGTTAAAATGGTTTCTGAAGGAGAAATAGGTTCTAGTCAGACATTAAAAATTGTCCTCTTTGGACCTTAGTATCTTCTAATATTTTTCTTGTAAATTTGTATGTTTTCTCTTAATCTACACTTTATTCTGGTGGAGGCATTAAAATAATATTGTAACAAAACAGAATAAATTATCAAAGGTTTATTAGAAAATAATTAAAAATGTTTTCATGTCTAGATTTTCAGACTATTCAGTTATCAAAATTTAAATTTACTTAATTTTTTTGAACAAAGGAGATGAAAGTAATATCCGATCAAAGATATGCTTGAAGATAAAATAGATACTGGAGAAGCAGGTATTTTTTATCTTTTTACTCTTCATTTCAAAGCCATTTAGATATTTTTCCAAGGTGTATTTAACCTCCCTCTTTAGTGAATTGATTCACTGGTGACAATAACTGCATAGTTTCTTCAGTGCAACACAATCAATATGAGTTTCTTTCTTTCTGTTTTTCTCCATCTGTTGACTTTTTTTCCCCTTTTCCTCTATAGTTTTCTCTTTTCCAATGACTTTTCATTCAACTGGAAGCTTCACAGTAATTGTGGTGGCTGCTTGTCTGTGGTGACATCCGTAACTGAGCTTTGTGCCGTGGGAACACAGAGGATATATGGTTTTCAGACTCAGCATTTGTAGCTGTATATTGAGCTGTTCCTGCTGCCAGATTCTTAGGGACTACCACAAGAAGAGGGAGGGAAGGGTTTCAAGAACCACCCACAGTGTCTATATGCCTTTGCTTTAGGAAGCATGGTTATAATTAAGTCTTCCTTTTAACTGTGCTGAGAAAAATGTTTCAATGAAAAAATGTATTTTTATATATANCGATCAAAGATATGCTTGAAGATAAAATAGATACTGGAGAAGCAGGTATTTTTTATCTTTTTACTCTTCATTTCAAAGCCATTTAGATATTTTTCCAAGGTGTATTTAACCTCCCTCTTTAGTGAATTGATTCACTGGTGACAATAACTGCATAGTTTCTTCAGTGCAACACAATCAATATGAGTTTCTTTCTTTCTGTTTTTCTCCATCTGTTGACTTTTTTTCCCCTTTTCCTCTATAGTTTTCTCTTTTCCAATGACTTTTCATTCAACTGGAAGCTTCACAGTAATTGTGGTGGCTGCTTGTCTGTGGTGACATCCGTAACTGAGCTTTGTGCCGTGGGAACACAGAGGATATATGGTTTTCAGACTCAGCATTTGTAGCTGTATATTGAGCTGTTCCTGCTGCCAGATTCTTAGGGACTACCACAAGAAGAGGGAGGGAAGGGTTTCAAGAACCACCCACAGTGTCTATATGCCTTTGCTTTAGGAAGCATGGTTATAATTAAGTCTTCCTTTTAACTGTGCTGAGAAAAATGTTTCAATGAAAAAATGTATTTTTATATATATATATATATGTGTGTGTGTGTGTGGATTGAGTATATGCATGGATTACCAACTGTTGAAAACACGGTGTGAAGAGCAGTGTCAAAAGAACAGGTTAAATAATGAC